>WFKH01003881.1:4597470-4617131 GCA_016163765.1 Magallana hongkongensis | reverse complement strand
TCTCTCTCTCTCTCTCTCTCTCTCTCTCTCTCTCTCTCTCTCTCTGTGCATGTTGCACTTTTTGAAAAATAATGGCTACTTGTGCTGGCGGATGTTATTATTTTTGGAACATACCAAGAGCGTTTACCTCATTTAAAAAGACCGTATTCAGTCCATATATTGTTGAAAACCCATAACTAACTGTCCAAGGGTTTTTTAAATTTTCCCTCAGTTATTTACGATTACATGTAGGACATTCTATTTAAAAATAACATCCATTGGGATGTAATAAAAGTTTTTTTTTTCTAATAAACATGATAACATGAATAAGAAGCAACTCATTTTATCAATTTGTATGTATTTATGATTTAAACGTGGGAAGACATGTAAGAAATTATCAAGGAATTATAATTTGTGCCACAGTTTTTGGTTGTAATTTACACTTAAGTCAATATGTCATCAGAAATGTAACAAAATACAAAAAATGTGCAAAATTCCGTCTGCATAATGCACTATAAAAATTTTGTTGAAATATAAGTTTAACAACTAATTGGGTCAAATAAATTGTTAACAATATCCTGGAATAGTATTATGTGAATAAAATTCATTTGTTTGTTTATAACAAATAAGATGATGGTGTAAGATTATTTAGGAAGGGGGGGGGGGGTAATACATGTAAATATTTTATAAGAGTTTGATACTTTTATTATCATATACTTAGTTTATAATATTGGTGATTTAATAACATAAACCCTCAAAGGGTTGGGAAAATATGTTTAACCTAAAAGGAACTATATGAATCAGTTTTATAGGGAGTAAAATGGAAATGGTTGGTTCACCTAAAGGGGCATGGTCACGATTTTGGTCATTTGATTTTCCTATTTTTATTGTTTACAATGCTTTAGTAAGGCACTTCTAATGATCAACCAAAATTTAAAATTAATTTCAATTGTAGAGTTATAAGCAAGATAAAGAGCGCAAAATTCTTCGTTATGTAAACAAGGCTGTTCCATGTTTTCGATTACATTAGTTCATTATACTGTAAAAAGTTCTTTTTCAAATTGATTTTGCTATCTGCAGATGACTTTTAATAAAAAATAAACAGTTCGTAGCATTCGTCTCATTTATTTTAATTCCAAACCCCGGAGAATTCAAAATTTAAACAAAACATGACAAGAGCTTTGTTTACATCACAAAGAATTGTGAACTATATATCTCACTTAAACTCGACGACTGACGTTATTAGAACGTAAATCTTTTTAAGAATGTTTTTTTTTTTTAAATTTTTCACTTTTCTTTTATTGATTGCTATGTTGAGGTTTGTATTTGGAAATCAGTACTCTTTCATTTATTCATTAGAATCACATGATAGAAGGCATGACTATTTTGTTTCTAATCATGCTACAATCATCTTAATTAACAAAAACTGTATTGTGCAAAATGTAGTGTTTAATTTTAAATATGTGACCAAAAAAACCCAAACAATAAACCCAAACAAACAAATACAACAAACAAAACATGGGCACAATAGTTTGCACATACTATTTAATCCATTTGTTTGTTAACATCTTCCGGTGAATACGGATTACCATAGGGTTTTACGACAGGTAAAAACGGGTATATTAAGCCCTGCAGGCATTTGTATTTTGTTAAATGTTCATTAGATCCGGAACGTATGATAATGCATCAACAATGTTTTCTCAGATGAAGAGAACTAATATAGGCTATTTTTGCCTGCTGTTCAATCCACATTCGCTTATATACTCATATGTATATTTTTGAATAAAATATTTCTTAAACTAACAATGTTTTCGTCTGTAGGTAGATTTATCATAAGTTTAAGATAAGTAAGTTTAAAGTCCCATGCATCTCCTGGACAAATGTTATATATTGATAACAGTGATGAAATGATTGTCGCCGATAATCTATTCTATCTTTCTGAGACGCACGATGTTTTTTATATACATCTAAAGGTATATTTAATAAGGTAGCAAAAATATCAATAAGATGATTCGCGTATCCATAAAAAAGCATGTTTAGTTGACTACAGGTAGGGTGGTTAAAAAGTAATAAAAGTCTGATAATGTGTATTATATATATATAAAATCGGATATGAAACTATAAATAAGACCACTAAGATATCTGACATTTCTTTCAAATGAATTTTCCATAGCAATGTATATTTTGCAAAACGCAGTTGAATAAAACTTGAATAATGTATGGTAATCGAGTGGTCAAAATATGCATAATTTGTAAGTAAACGACTTGCTTTGCGTTACAGACAGTTGAAACAGTCGAAAACATAATAAACCTCTGATGTGCAACAATAAAATCTAAAAACATCTTTGGAAAAATAAGAAAAAATCGGAGCTTTTTCTGCTCAAATGAAATTGTTACGTAATTGGGGTCATTTCTTGGTAAGTAAAACGAACGGGGGAGTAGAAAATATTGTATGTTTAATTGAAGTATATATAGCATTGTAAATATAAAGGGTTTTATAAAAGTAGCTAGAAATGCAAAAATATGTGTTCAAATAAAAAGATATCTACATTTGTTTTCCCTCGGACTAAAATGTCATACTTTCATTGGTTTAAACATAGCATATGACTGCCTCATATATCTTATATATATGTTTTTTCGGTGATGATTAATATTCGGCATTATGGCCGTCATTGGCCGACGCTTCGCCCACTCTTTTTGAAATTTCATATTATTTAATACAGAAACCACAAGCCGAAAGTTCTTAAAATGTTTGGAGAAGTTGCCCTTTGAAATTCTTTAAAATTAGAGTAGATGCCCTTTGAATTTTGATGTCACATTGTTGTGTCTGGAGAAAAACAAAATAGCAGACTTTAGATTTGCTTAAATCTCTGCAGAGGAAAGGAAGAAAACGTTTAAAATTGAATAGCAACAAAACATTGTAAGTGGAGCGAAAATTTTCAAAGAGTATTTGAAAGGTAAGATTGATAATTTTGAAAAGTTTAAATGAGTTAAATTGGACGAGATGTTAGGCAACTTGTATACATGGGTTTGCGTAGATCATCGCTATTTGTGAATAAATATGTCACTTGATGGTCCTCGGTAAAACAAAACACTTAATAGGTTTATTACTGACTGATTACAGAAATATATTGGGTTGATCAATCTCATAGACAGCTCGGTTTCGCCTCGCCATCGATGAGATTGATGATCCGATATATTTCTGTACTCAGTCAGTAACAAACCTAATAAGTAATAGTATGGATTTTGATAACTTGGCTTTTTTTCTTTTCTTGATGTTTACAAGATGTATTAATAGTTTGTTTCTTTGACAAAGCGATGCATTTTAAAGTTCTTGTTCGTATCCAAACCGAAGTTCTGCGCAACTCTCCCGATCGCAATGCTGTGATAAACGATGATGCACACTATATGAAAACTGTAAGTTTAAATTTCCAAATAATTTCGTTATTTAAAGTTAATTTATAATGTTCGAATAAAGATCAATTCGTAAACTAAATTATTTTAAGATGCTGTCAGCGGTACTCTTAATTTCACAATCCTTAACTCATGAGACAAGCAAAAGTCTTAAAGCAGTCATATTTTATTATTCACTTTTGGGAGGTCAAACGTGTTTAAAATCAATTTCAGATGTACAAAAGTAAAAGAGGAAAAAATTGAAACCAAAGAAAGATTAAGTCATCAGAACAATACGACCTCAAATTTTTATACATATTATTTATATTTACTTTACAAATATTTCATTCATGGATATAATGTTTGTCAAAATGTTAGCAATAGGTAGATGTAAACATTCTCTCTCGAAACAATAAATCCGGTACATGTAAACATTTGTCTGACCGTATTTGTTTGTGGCAAATAGCCTTGTATCTAGCTTTGTTTGTACTCTTGCTGTGAGGTATCTGAAACATATCTACACATGTACATGTAAATGGTCATTTCAAAAGTAAATATCTTTTTAAGTTAAAGTAGAGAAAAAATAAAATAGACGGTAAAGCAATAACAACAAACTGTCAACAAATTCTGCGTATGTATGTCAGATTTGTACAATAAAATAAGCGATACAACTTTAAGATTTGTATAGTCATACAATATTAAGACTATAGATAATTATAATAGAAATTAAAATTATGTATGTAATTATTTCCAAAATTTCCCTCATAAAACAATCAATGATATCATAACTTTGTAAATAATCAATAGGTAGCCAAAATGTGATGGAAGCATGTTCATCCGTCTTTTGAAAAAAAAAATAGAAACAAGAACACGAACTTAATATCAAAGAAATAGAGGCCAATTCAACAAATGAAGATACCAAATAGCCTAAAATCTTTGCACACATTTTTGTAAATAAATGTACACTGTAAGTATATTTTATTTAGCATATTCTGTTTATCAGAAAAGTAAGCACTAATTATATAAGTAGCCGATAACTTTCTCTTTTTTAAATATCCTATCCGTTATGAGAGAAAACTTGCTGTCCGCTCGGATAAGTTGGTGGTGGATAGGAATAGGCAATAACTGATGGCTGTGAATATTCTTGTTGTGTAACTGTAATTATATAGCAGTGACTCATGTAGATGATGAAATCCCAAGTTCATCTCTAAAGAAGTATAGATGAGCGTCGTATTTAAAAAAAAGATATTTCATCTTTAAAGTCCTTTGTATTTGAAAAACACATTTACGAACTTGAAGTAGTATAGACCGTGGGCTGTTGAGGGTGCACCAAGACCTGGCCATGGTTTTGTCTTTTGCAGATTTTGACACACACACAAACGATTGCGCAAATAAAGGCCAGTCCAATAATACCCCCAATCACTCCGCCAGTTATTGCTCCAGGCGAGGACGAACCGTAAATAAACATATGTTCCTTTTATTAAACAGATAAATAGTTAAACAATCACTGATAGACAAATAACTAGAATGAACAAAATGTCAATATATTTCATTCATCAACTGAACATAATGTTTGTCAAAATGTTATTAATAAGCGTATGTAAACATCCTGTCTCAAAACAGTATATCCGGTACATGCACAAATTCTGTCCGCCCGAATTAGTTTGTGGCGAATAAGCTTGTATCATGGTTTGTTGTAGCATCTCAAATCATATATCCATGTAATTGGTAATATCAACAGTAAATATATAAAGGTGAATAGAATTAGAGAACAAGAGGGCTTGTATCTTAGAAAAACGGAATAGAGTATTATGACACGAACGGTAATTATGTTACACACGAGGAGGCCGCTCAGACTGTGACCATTGCAAAGGACTTAATATGATTTGAGCCTAAAATGGCCCCCTTAAATGAACATCGTCATTTTACTTAAATTCTTTGTTTTCTTTGTACAGATATACATCAGAAGTTTTGTTTTTTTTTTTTTTTATAATTTTGATTTAAGTGCCCACAATTTAGAAATATGACATCATAAAGTTTACCTTTTTCCGCCATTTTTGCATTTTTAGCATAAAACGGGTTGTTTTAAAACAGTTTTTTCTTATGAAAATATTGAGCGATTGCTTAAACAAACAAAATATTTTCACCAAAGATGTACATGTATCTATCCAGTACTTATAAGTGGCAAAAAGTTCGTTTTTATTCAAAGCATCGCTCTATATTTCCCTTTCGAAAAGATAATAAAAATGTCAATTATTGCCTGATTTTGATTGAATTATAAAAATAGCGTCACTTCTGACGTAATATACTACCAGTGAGTGCAAAATAATCAAATAAATAAGTACAAATATGTTCTATATCAACTCTTTTAAAAAGTAACACAACAATTTAATGTACCTTAAACACTTTAAAAAATGGCGAATGATGGGGGCCAAATTTGACTCATATATAGTCCTTTGCAGTTAATTATGAAATTGTTCTCTATCAATTTTATTTAAATGACTTATCGCACGTTTCTATATATCGAAACATTTTACTTTTTTTGCCTTTCTTGTGTATATAGTAATCAATGTTTTATTAAACTATACAATCATTTTGTTTAGTTGGCGTATATGTTGATTCAGAATGTTTATTGTTGCAAAATTAACAACTAAAACTTTGGTACACCTGTTTCGTCGGTCATAACTCATTTTCCTCGTAACAACCTTTTACGGGTCTTTATTTCATAATACATTGCATAACCGCAAGGGTTTGTTTAGGAAATAAAACGTTTTTCTTCTTTAAAGTTTTTTCTGTAAGTGTACATTCTTTCATTCTTTTTACGTCTATATCAACAAATTTTGTCCATTTATGGCATAACTATTCAAAATCGACAACTCCTTGGCTTCTCTCGTAACTATACAACTGTGACAGAATTCTCATGTACCGTCCTTTTGTTTTCTTCAGAGGTGAACTATATATGAATGAATAAATAAATACGGAAGAAAGTATACATGTATGTCTATTAAAAATTTAAAAAATGAGAAAATAGCTGATGAAGCGAGGCCTTATTCAAAATGGCGTCCTTCTTTGTTATTTTTCCTATGCGCAACTTGCTCTTTGTGAACAAGCAGTTTATTTCTTAAAAATCCTCTCGCCGACATGACCATGTTCTCCTCACACATTCCCTTTGTGAAACAGTCCACATCCCTTTTTTTGACTACTAGCACACCCGTAGGCGACACAAAACACCATCATGTCCTGTTATCGGTGGTTTGATAGGTGAAAATTAGTTTGATTATCAATTAAATCTAATCCATTTACAAAGATGGCTAACAACACCTTCTCATTAGACGTCACATATAATGGCGGGTAGATCGAGAGAGAAAATATGCATATCGCGATATTTCAATTTCATCACTTTCAAACTAATAAACTAGCCGGATTGTCTGTATAAAAAATGTTATTTATTTTTTAATGACGATAGAATGATTTTATTTTTTTTTAAAAATCGAAAAACATGCAATATGTCCTTTAATGTTTGAAATAAAATCTTTTAAATTGAAGAAGAGAAAAATTAAATACCTGGTAAAGTAATATTAACAAACTGTCAACAAACCCTGTATATCAATAGCAGATGAGTACAATAAAATAAGCGTAGAATATTTAGATTTTAATATTCAAACAATAATAATACAATACTATAACTATAGACAATCATAATTAAATAAAAATGCTGTCATATTTAATTGATGTTCCAAAATTTATTCATAAAACAATCTAGGCTGTTATAAAATTGTCATAAATCACTAGTTATCGCAAATGTTATGGTAACAGAAAGCATAAGTTTTAGGACAAAGAATAAAAACGAGTGAATGAACTTGATATCAAAGATAAATGTATAAAGGTCAATTCAATAAATGAAAACAGCAAAATACCTAAAATCTTTTTACACATCTTTTGTAAGTAAACTTACACTGTAAGTATATTTTATTTAAGCATATCCTATTTGTCAGAAAGTTAAGTACAAATTATATTAATAGCTGATTACATTTTGTTTATTAATTAGAAAACACTTGCTGTCCGCTCGAATACGTTGGTGGTGGATAGGGATTAACAGGAGCTGGTGGCTGAGGATACCCTTGTTGTGTAGCTGAAATTATATAGCAATGAACCATGTAGATAATGAAATCCAAACTGAACACCTTAACAAATATAGATAAGCTCAAGATCAAAAAGAAAGATCTTTATCTCTTAAGTCTTTTATATTTTATATTTACACACTTGAACTGGTATAGACCGCGGGCTGTTGAGGGCGTACCATGACCTGACCTTGGTTTTGTTTTTTGCATATTTTGCCACACACAAAAGCAACAAAGGTGCAAAAAGCGACCAGCCCAAAAATACCTCCAATTACTCCGCCAGCTATCGCTCCAGCCGAAGACGAAGAACTAATATAAACATAAATGCTCTGCTTATTAAAATGAAAAATGATGGAGGAGATGTGCGGTCATCTTTTACATCTGAGAACAAAAATGTAAACTTTTCTTGAAATGTATTGTTTCAGGCCAAAACTGACCATAAATGTTGTCAAAAGATGAAAAAGCAATTAATATGAGGTTCTACATGTTGTTTTGTATGCAATTTGCGCATACAAGAATATAACAATGCCTTCTAAATCACTAAAAACAGCTGTAGATTTATTTTGAAGGCTTAAAAATCTGATAATTAAGAAAAGGGTTAACGGTTATCTTCTCTACAACGGTTTGTTTTTAGATTAAGGTTGAATCTTGCATATTATTTTGTTAGTATCTTTGCCTCAAAATAGGTTACCCTATTTCCATCAGAACTCCTTTGTCTATGGAGGCACATTGACGTTATATTTTCATAGAAAAAAATAATTGTCAATACTAAACAATCTATGCTGAATGTGGCAGAAATCTCCATACAAGTTACAAGGTTTATTTTTCAGTTCTATAAGTATAATTTAAATTTAATTCTTTTAAGAAGAAGGGAAGGGGTCCAAAAAATTAAATAAAATATATACCTTTATTTTTTAATGAATGTATAACTTCAGTGCACTATTAAATACACTGACAATACCTCTTATTAATGGTTTTTTGAGACCCATTTTAAGAATAAAGTGCCCTCTTTTAAAACAATGTTACAAATGAAATAAGGAAATCTAAACATTTTCCCCAACAAATGGTTTATAGAGTGGACACTAATGGCCTGCTTTCATATTTATTTATAGATTTCTTAATTTTGAATTTTAATCTGTAGCTGTGCTGTTCTAAAGGATTTAAATGCCACTGATTGTCTGCTCTTGTATGCGTAATTAGCAGACAGAAAATATGTACATGTAGTACCTCAAAGTTATTGGGGTTTTTTTATCTTTTGACAATACATTTAGTCAGTTTGGGCAGAAGCAAGCCAGTTCAAGAAATGTTTACAGTTTTATCCTCAAATGTACAAGATTGCCGCACATCCCCCTTGAAAATCACTGATAGGTATAAGAAAAAAATGAATGAATAAAAGAAGTTAAAATAACAGAAAACATAATATCAAATTAATAATAAAATTGGATCTTTTGAGCAACTTTGTTAAAATCTCATTGACGTCTTCTGCTAAATATCTCTGTAGCTGGACTACAATGAAATCATTCCTTATTTTAATTTTAATATTATGATAATGAAACAACATAGCGATTCATTGCTTTTAAACACTTTTGAAAAATTGGATTTTAATATCTTTTTAAACTATAAAATTATATATCCATCTTTTTTAGCTGCTTAAGCTACAGAGAGGATTAGGTGCTATGGAGGAGTAAGCATCGTCTGCTACATGAACTCCATTAAACTTAAAAACAAAAACACAGCTAGCTAGGTATACATGCAATTTCTGATTCAAATGTATAGACATCGGAATATTAACTTATTCGTCGCCAACCACGTAAGTTACGATACAATGTCAACTTTGCCAATTTTTCTGTTCGTTAACAATGTTCACATTTTTTATATTCCATTGCAATGTAATTATACCGCGATACCTAGAAATAAATCTTTAAGGAGAAATCCAGATTTTACAAGTTTTATCAGCGAAATTTTTTTATAGCCTTTTGAATCTTTACCTGAAGATGTTCTACTATTTACTTCTACGTTTTTGTTTATTCAGTCGCCTGATTTAACATGTTGAAGAAGCACAGTTATTTTAATGAAAGAGAAATTAAGAAATTATGAAGACATATGTATGGATGTAAAGTTTAAATTGCAACTAGCTTAAATTTATACATCAATCTCGTAAAAATCAGTGTAGCTGAAAACAAAGGACAACTTTTATGTACTGACGAACTTGAATCGATTTTGTAGACTTGGTCCTATTTCGTAATCAATTGGCATTTCGTTTGAATTCACTTCCTAGTAACATAATATTGAATCCTCCTATAGACGTTGGAATGAATCCCTTGACTTTATTTACGTTCATTGTGTAGTTCAATAGATTGTAGGTCACAGCGCTATTGAAATTGACAGAGCTAAGATCGATTTACCTTTAACGTTTTAATTCAATTTTATGCGTACAAATCGTATGATATAATGTTGGTTAATGTGTAAGAAAGACTAGAGTTTCTCTTATAAAATAGATAGTAAGAAATTTCCCAGTTTATAACATTCATGTTATTGTAAATACCTTATGTATAGATGCTATTTTATGCATAGATCTGACGTTCAAATTGCAACGAGCATGAATAAGATGAAGGATTAAATAGTACAAATGCCAATTTTGTTGAGTCGTAAAATGCAATTTCAATTTTTTTCAATTATATCTGTTCACAAATGTTATAATACAAGTTTATAAAAAAAAAAACCACAGCTTCTAACCATATACAGTTTTAAATATTTTAACAAAAGGTAAGAAAAAAAATTAAGTTTTGGTGGGATCAAACTAACATCCTAAAAAGTCTAGTTGAATAAGGTTATCTAATGTCTGCTGCTCTAACCACTGAACCATTTCAGTCACAACATAGTGTATTCTTAAATGATAAATGCGACCTTGGCCACCAATTTACGGACGTGTATTATTTTTCTTAAACGTACAATTTTTGTGATACAAAATGGTGTGTTTAATGTATAGCGGGTCATCTCTCCACGTCCTTGTTGATGTTTTTCATTAAACCTTATCTAATGATTTAGACTATGGCAAAAATATAGAGGGATCCTCTCTACGAAAGAAAAGGCAGTAAAGTTCTAAAATATGACACAATATGGAGGTTAAACGCCATTTTAAATCAACATATTCCAAGTATTGAACATATTTAAGTGTTACAAGTCGAATTTATGTTAAATATACAATGTTTTGAATAAGTGTTTGAAACATTTTCAGTATTTTATCCGTCTTTATATAGGCATTTTACACTCCTTGCGCACCTATCTTCTCTAAGTAACAATCTCGTATAAATCCAGTGTTACATAAAACAAAGACAACTTTTATCTATAGACGAACTAGATTTGATTTGTAGACAGAATCCTATTTGGGAATCAATTGGCTTTCTGTCAAATAATTTCAAATATTTACTTCCTAGTTTCTTATCTATCTTATGCAATCCTATTATAGGGCGATAGAATGATTCACTTGACGACCAGACCTCTATTTAAATTTCTGTTGACAACCTCTTCCGCATTCACATTTGACATGTGATTATATTCCGTTCTCAGGTTAAAAAAACCTAATCCCTTCGTAAAAAATCTCCTACTTCAGATCTGTGTTAGAATAATAAAAAGAGTTATCAATGTATCTGAATACAATTTTGTTGCAAAGTGAAGATGAAGATACCTTTTTAAATGCAAAATTCAAACTGCGAAATCATCAAAATTCCTAATGTGAAAAATAAGCAGGAGAAAAAAAAGTTGAATTTTTACATGAAAAATGGAACTGGCAACAGGATTTATAAATTACTACTTTTTGTAGATTTTGTTGTTGACTTGATCTATAAAATGACAAGTTCAATTGAAAAGCAATATTTTAAAAACACGTATTGATACTTTGCCTTTATCTACCTTTAACTAAGTACCCTTTAACTGTGATTTTCACTAACTCCACAAAATTAATGCCCGGGTATTATTGAAACCTTATGATATACATGTACATTGTAAGAAAAAAAGTTTTATAAATATAAATGTAATAGCTCAATTACGTGTATTCATACTTTATATTCTAAATGGTAAATGTGAAATGATAAATTTAAGTATAAGTTACAAATGTCTTACTTACCTCGATGATGAGGAGTAGTAGTAGTAGTAACAGCGTTGTCTTGTTGTATAGTATGTATAACTGTAGTAGTAATAACAGTAATAAGAGCACTGCGCGGGAACTGCCACTGTAAACATTGTAATTATACTGTAAACCGATATTTTAAAATCGTTATAATATACATAATTATATTACCTCTGAATAAATATGCAGTGTATATTAACAAATAAGTAAATATTTTGATATTGCACTGTGTTGTTCTCATTAAGGATAATTGGATATTTACACATTATTGCTGAGGTAAAGCTAGGATCTTCTAGATCTTAGATGATACCAGACAAGGATTATCAGGTAGTATTTAAAATAAAGAACAACATTTTGACACACATGTAGAGTGAATGAAACATTGTGTACGTATCAAATCATCATTATTCAGATTAATTTTAAAAAAAAAGACTTTAATAAAAATCAAGTACAACACTGTCGCCCTTATGTTAAATACTTACGAAAAACCAGAAACAGTTTTAAAACTGAATCAATACGTCTAAGTTGCAACATCCTTTTAAGAACAGTAGAGACTAGCAAAGACTACCTTCTCGCGACAAGTGCTGTTTGTGCAATGCACACATCAGAAAATGTTTTCCGATTTTTTAATTAAGTTGAGGTTGACAATCCCTGAAATTCAAGCAAAACCGCGGTAAAACCGTTATCTTTTTTGTTTGTTGAACCAACGCGTTTATTTTACCGCGTTTGGTGTAGTATATACGTATTACATCCTGTATAATCACACATGCGGGGACCGTGATCGGTGTAGCGCGGGAATCGTGATTTTGAAACGGTGAAAGTAATTCATCAAGTATTCTAAGACTTATGTATAATTAAAGTTAATTTTGATAACCAATAGTATTGCACTTAGGACGATGATTATTGAGAAACTCCGTCTAGTAACATGGAAGTTGAGATATTTTTCGAAAAGCTCAAACACTTCGACAAATATACAGGCAAGGAAGGCCCCACGTATTATTTTCAGTGACATTTATGCAAAATCTACTACTAAAATCATTCACTGTTGATTGAAAATCAATATTCTCAACAGAAAACCATCGCATTTAAAAAGTATTTGTTTGAACTCGATGTGGCGTATGGGGGCTAATAATCTTGTGGCAAAAGGGGACCTTAACTCTTTTTAATATTATAGTTAAAAAAATCCACATGCCCGCCATTTATAATATTTTCTTGATAAAAGTGTAATGTGGGTTCAAATCACAGATATTAATTTTCCTTAATCGTTTCCTTCGTTTCTAAATGATTGGAATAAATAATGACTATCAAACAATACTGATTAAATTGAATCGGACACAATGATTATTTCTAACTGATTTAAAGTATAATTTTCCTCAAGCTATCCTTGAACAAGTCTCGGCCCTTGGTCTGAAACCACCGTTTCAGACGTTGGTCTGAACCTAGTCCGAACTCTTTTATTTCTGAGCCTATGCTCCCTGACTAAATAAAATGATTTAGTGTTTCAAATGGTCCACCCGCAGTATTTTGGGGTCCCGCAAATGAAACATAAACCGTACCTGTTGTTACTCTCCCTTCGATCCGCACTCCTCTGTGTCTACCAGCAGACTAACCACGATGTGCAGACGCGCTTCCTATTTATATCCTTCGTCAATTCTGCTGACTCATAGCAGGGTCATCAAAACGTTTGAGACAGTTTACCACACCCAAGGAATAGCTTATGATTGAATATATTTGTCTGACCCTGATTACCTTATTTACATAATCAAAGGAATTTTCATTACAAAAGTATACAATCTTCTAGAACTCTTCAGTTTCAAGAACATAAATAATTTTCATAAATCAAAACGCTTTGCAAAAAATGACGGTGCACTGTTACAACAAGGTTATGATCGTTAATTTTTATAGTATTTTGACGTTAGTTTAATGTTTACAAACACCATGTTTAACGTCCAAATATGCTTCATCATTCACTGCGTATAACGCAAACAAAATTTACTTGGTTTAAACATTTTTTGACCAATAAGTGGGGGATAAAACATATGTCGAATTACTAGGATTGTTTGTCTTTTCACTACATTTTTTAACCAGTCTTTTGAAACCTGCATTGACCGAATTGAGACAGATCTGCTTCCTATATCTGCTGTTCTGATTAATCCCAAATTTTAGAAACAAGCATAAATTAAATGTAAATCTTTGACCTTTAAATTACAAGCGCAAAAATTGCAACTTCATCATTTCGTAAGTTCTATGATCGATACATCGACCATGTCAGCAAATACAATTTTCCGCTATACTTTTTGTTGCCATTATTATTCACCAAATTTTTCCGTTTTCCCGATTATAACAAAGAGCACACGGTGATTGTGACCAGTCAGCAGATGATGTTCACTCCTCCATTGCACCTGATCCTACCTCTCTTTCTGTAGAGGTCTGTGCATGTTCTGCTCCTGTTTTGTAATTTTCCTTTGGACCTTTGCTTTGGATCACAGTTCGTCAATACCATATTTAATTCGTAATAAAACACCATTTCACATTTATGAATTATGAATTCACCCAAAATTATTCTTGCCAAATTTGATTGAAATTGAGCCAATCGTTATTAAAAAGTTAAAACTGTTCAAATTTTGCAGAGGGACACAAGGAAAAACAAACGGACGGCAGGCAAATCGAATCAGAAAGCTCACAAGGGTTTTCAGCTTTGGTAAGGTAAAAATGAGAAGAATATTTTTATAGATTACATTTTTCAACTGTAATAATGAACAGATAATAAAAGGTATGTCTAATTAAGAGTTGATAGGTAAAAAAAAAACCACCATTTAAAAATATAGTCCTTTCTTCAACTGGCCATTTAGCATGACAACTAAGCACATTGCTATTATAATCAAAGAAAATTCTACCCAAAATATTAACTTTATGGTCCATGGTCATAGGTTGTGATTATAATAAATAGAAATTCATTTGACTGTATGCTGATTTTTGCTGAATCAGCAATATTTGAGTAAATATCTGGTTTTAACTGTTATATATGTCTCTAAATCAATATTTATTCATATCTTAATATTTGATTTTTATCAATCAATTGATTTTGTCATATTTATTTGAGTTTTAATCGGTTATTAGGAAATTAACCATAAAATAGTCTTTCACAATTTGGGGGGGTGGGTGTGTATCTGACATCATAACTCGGTAAAATAAAAGATGACCTGTGTGTTTTTTGTGTTTATTGTATCCTTCTGAGATCCATTTTGATAAGTAAAAGAAAAAATCATTCTAAACTGGTTCATTTTTTAAATAAGTGGATATATGTAGAAAAATATTTATTTTGTTTTTAATTTTTTGCAAAAATGTGAAATCTTTTTCTTTATTATGCAAGTGTAATATTTTTAAAGCATGAATTCTGTATAAAATAAATGCAACATTGTAGTCAAGTTAAATTATGTTAGTTATTATGTGAATTTTGTTTGCATTGATTCAAAATATATCTTGTATTAGATTTAGTCTTGACTTGTTCTTTGAGATATGGGGGTACATGGCACATTATCTAGGTAAAATGAAAGATAACCTATGCATTTTTTGTGTCAATCAGGTCTTTTATGCATTAATACTTATAAATCAATTAAGAAATTATATGATAAACACAAAAATTTGGTGAGTAGGGACCTTAATTTGTTTTCCCAAGACATTTTTTTGTCGATAACTTTGATTAGGGCATTTCTATAAACTTGTGGCGAATATGAATCACCCCTTTCCCCCTCCAACTCTAATACTGATTGACTAATAACTTTAAAGGTGTTTAAATATTGTGATGATTGTTGTTGTATTGCTTTATATTGAACACTACTGATCAAGTTATGGTTCAGTTGTATTCACCCTTTTTATTAGAATCATGACAATTTAAGGGGTTTTACAGGTTAAACTCCACTTAGAGTGGAGTAACCTCCTTTTGAATAATCACCTACGAATAGTTAGGATACTTTACGACTGCTATTAAGGAAACCCATTGGTCATTTTAACAAAGGAATGAAAGAGGCTGACTTGGATTTTTCGGGCAAAAACTACAATAGAAATCTTTAAGTTTTTGTTAACCATGTGTAACATATAGGTTATAACTTTAGTGTACCTGCAAAATTACTTAAAATGCTATTGCCTAGTTCTTTTTCTGAACTATCTTAAATAACAAACATATATTCATTATTTTAATTAATAGGCAATATTGTAATTGTTCGCACTCCAAAGCAAATTATTAAAATGCTACATGATAATTAGCAATCTTTTCTATCCTATGTTTAAGAATTACAAAATCTACCGTTTGGTTTTTATAAGGTATCATTTCAATATGTGAAAATGAATCAAATTTGGCTATTTTGTGGAGTTTTACAAACGTGATTAGTTCAAAAGAATCATTTCATAGTTAAAAAAAATAATTCCGAGCCGAGGATAGCTTTATTCCTTGTGTAAAATTTTCAAGACATACACACTTTTTTTGTTTTATGTCAACTATTGTGATGCAATCTTACAAAACTCAATTTGATCATTCGGCCACAATGGCGGCGTCTACCTACTGATCAAGTGAAAATCGTTTTAGAATTAAATGTTCTTTAAAAATTAAGCAGGCCGACTTTAGGTCTCAATGCGAATGTTTTTTGACAATTCAAGTAAATACAGTGTATTTACTTGAACTGCATGAAATTGTTTTTGATATCATTTATAGAATTGAACACGATAAACAAAATACAGATAAAAATATTTAGATTTTTTAAGGAAGTTTTTTTATTTTTTAAACGATATTTCCATTGTACGGTAGGTGAGCGTTGAAATTGTGCTTTTATGACGTTATGCTAAAATGAAGCTTTGTAGGAGTACGTTGAAAGAAATAACATAAAAGAAAAGTTGGACGCCATTGAAATTTTATACAATAATGCAATTCTCAATTTTTGAATGAATCCGTTATACCAATCTACATTTATAATGCTCCAAATAAACATAGCAAAATTTGGTTCATTTTTAAAATATTTTTTGAGACGAACCCCACTAAAACCAGACGGTAGAATTTAGTATTTAATACATATAAGGTAGAAAATAATATTACTAATAACATAATTTTCTTAGGAAAATTGCTATTTTAGTATGTTTTTTTTTATTCTTCTTTGAAGTGCGGAAAATGACAATTTCCTATATATTCTTATAGTAACTGTAGCTGTATTTTAAGATTGTCCCTAAAAAGAACCAAATGTCGATTTTCTTGAGACTTTGCAGATAAGTTAGTATAAGTTACATATGGTTAAAAAACAAAGAGTAAAGCTACTGTAGTTTTCCGCAAAAAAAAAAAAAAAAAAAAAAAGGCTTCCTTAAAACATTTTCAAGGGTAATTTTTTTTTTTTTTTTTTTTTTGTTCAATTTCATTAATGATACCAAACAAATGCCTTTAGGAGCAAATAAATGCTATTTTAAAAGAGTAATCAAAATTATGCAAAATAGAAAATTCAGTTGCCCACCTTAAATAAGATAAGTTAAGGTATAATTATAAAGAAATTATTTTGCCATATACAAGCAAATGTATAGATTTCAGTCTCTTCTCCTTTTTTGCATTATGCTAAGTTATAGAACGTTTTTCTTTTTTACATTCTACCAAATGAAATGCAATAACTTTTGTTTGCATACTGGGAGGTCATAATTCATATCATACTTTTTTTTTGTTTTTGTTGGCCATAATTGTTCTCCTTTCTCTAGTCATGGAATAGAAATCGTTGATTTAAAACAAAACTTCAGAATATTAGAAAACCTTGATCTTTCATCACCCTTTGAATCTAGTTTTTGAGCAACATATTTTTTTTATCAAATTATTTTCATGATCATGTACACTTGAAAGAGTTGAATTATACAAAGGTTACAGTTAAGATCAGTGAGCCTGCATTTCAGCTTTATCTCAATAAGCTTCCATTGAAAATGACAATTGTGTAGCGTAAGAGTAACAATATAAATCGATAATTTCTATGGCGGCAATAAGAGATGAAAGATAAATACTTCGTATTTATGAAATCATGTTAGATTTCAATTTAAATAAGATTTAAATATATACGTTATAGCTATATTACATTACATTACATGTAATAAAATTTACATGACAAAAATGATATTGTGATTTTAAATACCAGAATCTCAATACAGATAATCGAATTTAGTTTTTAAGTAAAAATGGTTGACGACCCATAGCTTTGCAATAATTTGTTTAATGTCAGTAAATCAATCCAAAATGTTGATCATTTTGAAACTTTTTAAAGATATCAAAAAATTATAGGAAAATGTTTAGTTTAACATGATTTGTAACATACATTGTATTTACAACTTGTGGCAAAGCATGATACCAATTTAACCCCACAATTTTAACAAGCAAGGTTAACCACGTTTGATGAACTAAAGACATCATTTTTAGCTTGTTCACATTTAAACATTTTGTAATTCTAAATTATATATATATATATATATATATATTGCACTACATAAGATATTTCTATTTGTAATTTTTGAATAGAGTCAAAGGAAATTCATTGTTTTAAATATTAACAAGCCACGTTCAAAACAAAGAAAAGACTGATATTTGTGAAAGTTCCGGTATTGTTTCCATGCGTCATTTAATTGTTACAATAATCAAAGAAAATAAAGAAGGTAATATATCTATATATGTTCTTCAGTTTTCTATATTATATATTTAATCATCACATGTGATAACTGCAGAAAACAACTTAGGCCCTTACATTATATTCTGTGTTTTCTTTTGCATATTAAATTTTCTGCAAAAGTATCTATATAATACGATATAACCCAAATATTTCGAAAGAATAATTAAAGTTATACGTAAACTTATCCAAAATTGAAAAAACAGAACATGATAATGGAGAAAGGTACGCATAATAAAATCAGATATCGATGCATGGGAATATCGGAGGCTTCAAAAATTGTTCTGCGCTATGATAAAACTATTTACATTTAGAAACTGACGTTCAGTTGGTAGCCACATCATAACGTAAATCAACTGCTTCTCATTTTAGAGTAAACACTTTTACAAAGAATATTTTTTTTCTTTTTGAAACGATTTTCTTCTATGGCATTACAAAACTCTTAATCAAAACTACAAAGGTACAAAAGGGCATTATTGTTGTATTTTTTTAGGTAAATGCAAGCTTCATCACGATCAAAAAAGGTCGGGGCTTTTTAAATATATATGGAGAGCTTTTTAATACTTGTTTGCTACAAGGTAGTATATTATATATTATGATATTTCCTGGTTCACTGTTTTTTGTATGATATATATGTTTATTTTTTCTGTAAAATTATGAAAAATGAGCATGCCATTTTAACGCACCGTGAAAAAACTTCGTGCTATTTGCTCATGACGAATAGTCATGGAAAATAATCACTGGCAGTTTCGATTTCACTTGTTTAAATAGCAGAACAACACTGGTGTTACCCAACTTACAACATTCAATTGAAAGTCCGATAACTCAAAATTGTTTACCATCAACAAATTCGGTATCGCCGAAAAGCCAAAATTGGTACAGTAGAATATCATTAAAAATTATTTTGACAAAAGCAATTCCCCATGGCCTGAAAATATATAATTGCAGAACCTGTCTCTGTTGAAATATGTAATGCAATTAAGTATTTGAGAATAAAACAAAACTAAAACTTATTGTCTTCCATCGAAAATATATAGTTCAACTATCGCACTGGTAAGGAATATCGAACAAAAGACGAAACAAAAGACTGAAATCAAGACACACGATATCGATATTGTAGAACGCTTTCCTGTGTCGTACTGTTATATCATTACACATGCGCAAACAGTACACTGTAAAAAATCGTTCAGAGACAGCATGAACTTCTGAAAATAGAATATTTTTTGTAGAAACTGATAACAAGAGGACCATGGGCCACATCGCTCACCTGAGCAACAATAAACATAATAAAATCAGCTTTATGGAGTCATATACAAAATATCTGAACAATGTCGTATAATAGATTCTGTATTAAAAAAAAAA
>WFKH01003881.1:4557209-4573171 GCA_016163765.1 Magallana hongkongensis | reverse complement strand
GATGAGAAAATATGAAAATACCCATAACGGTTACGGCTTAATATAGAAACTTTATATTTTCAGCGATGATATATTGTTTTAGAAATATGCACTAAGGAAGAATGATTTTAAAATGCCTGTCACTTTTGAAATGTGATAAAAAAAAATGGTACTTATTATTAAAAATCTTTTTGTTTGAAAAAGGAAATTAAATGAATTTAAAACGAGGCTACATTTTTGTATACTGGCTGTCCAAGGGGAACGTTTTCTTATAGCATTTTCTTTTGTATATGGTATGATAAAAAAAAGTTGTTAGACACAATTTTAAATTTGAAAGATTATATCAAATCGATATCGCTTTTGAAGCACTGCATCTTCGTTGCACTTCCAAATGTGGATTTAAATGCTGATGTGCCAATGTGATTGGATGAAGTTTAATTTTTTTTAGATTTTTTTAAAAATACATTTAAACGTAACATTCATTTTAAATCCATTTCAAAAAATCACAACTATTGCTTCTTTTGCAATTCTGCGTCTAGTAACATCTTAGTCGTCTTGACATTTTAAGTTCAAAGTTTTCAATATTTTAAAATTCATTTACATTCAGTTAAAATGATTTCAAGGCGATTCAAATAAATCAGATCAGCTCTTGCAACTGTGTGAGTGATGACATTTTAGTCAAATTAATCGGATGATGCTTAAGTTAAAAAAAAAATTGAACTCATTTAAATCGAGTTGCAATGATTTCACAGGGATAAACATTCAATTTGGATTATGAATATTCTGCAATGTTGCTACCTTCATACTCCGCATAAATCATTAAAAGAAGATTTTTATTGTTTAAATTATAAGTACCCTATTCCCTATTCATTTTTAAAAAGTTATCCTTATCAGTAGGATTGTTTTTTTAAATTCATAATAACGATTTTGCCATGGTTCCCAAATATTATTTTGAACACCCCAAAACTTAAAACCATTTTATGCTAGCTTGCTTTAATATTAATTTACATGTAAGCTGCATTGCAAAAACAAACTTCTTCTGATGTCAAAGTCTAATATTTAATTAAAGTACGTAATTGTTCTATTTATAAGTTTATGTCGAAAAACATATCATTCTGGATTCATTATATGAAGATGATTGACCATAAACTTTTGTTTAATCGCCTGATTTAATGTGAAAGAAAGAGTGAATTTATTCTTACGACAAAGAAAGTAAAAAAAAGTAAGATACTACTCAGACTTTTGTATAAATGTGAAGCTTAAATTATAACGGGCATACATTTAAATTACCAGCTCGTAAAAATTCGGTGTAGCATAAAACAAAAGACAACCTTTATCTATAGATGATCTAGAATTGGTTTTGAAGGCGGGGCGTTTATACGTAATCAATTGGTATTCTGGGTTTTTTTAATTCAGATTTACTTCCTAGTTACCAAATATTCAATCCTCTTTTAGGGCGTTACGATGAATCACTTGACTATATTTACATTCAGTTTGTAATTCGTAAGCAAACCTATTGTAATTCACAGCGCCTTAGAAACTGACAGGGCTGAAATATATATATCTTTAACGTATGTATTCAATTTCATGTTAACAAATCGTCCGATTAAATGTTAGTCAATATATAGGAACAATTAGTTATTCTAATGAAATTGGAATTCAGAAATTTCCCAGTTTTAACATTAATGTTATTGTTTATACCTTATGTATAGATGGTATTTTATGTAAAGATCCGTAAAATAGTCAGTGTAGCATTAAATAGATAGCCTTTATCTAAAGTCGAAAAAGAACTGTTTTTGTAGACAGGCTCCTATTTTGTAATCAATTGTTATTCTGTTAACTAGTTTTAAAATATTTACTCCCTAGCAACCTGATATTTAATCCTATTTTAGGGTGTAAGAATGATTTACTAGACGAGAATACTTTAAAAAAAATTTTGTTGACAACTGATGTGTCTATGGCACATTAAGATTGATATGTGGTTGTTACACTGTTCTCAGGGGGAAAAATCCCTTCTTTCAAAAATCCCCTACTTTAGATCTGTGATGGTACTCTTAAAATTATTCGTACCTCTGTTTGACTTTTGTTGCAAAATGAAGGTATACTTTAATTTAAAATTCAAAATGCACAAGCATCAACATTTCTAATGTAAAAGATGAGCAAGAAAGATATAGACGAATGAATTTAACATGAAAAATGAACCTGTGACAACAAGACGTATAAAACACAATTCCGTTGTGGATTTTGTTGATGTATGATCTATGAAATAACATGTTGAAATGCAATATTTAAAAAAACACAAATAGATAAGATTATTTGCCAAGGAAGTAAGTACACTTAACTGTGATTTTCTATCTTTCCACGAAATTAATACCCCGGATATATTATTGAACCATATCACATACATTTTATGAATATAAATGTACTAACTAAATTACGAAAACTTATATTTTATATTTAGAATAGTGAATGTGAAATGATAAATTTGACAGTAAGTTAGAAATGCCTTACTTACCTATATGAGGAGTAGTAGTAGTAGTAATAGTAACAGCGTTGTCTTGTTGTATAGTATGTATAACTGTAGTAGTAATAGCAGTAATAAGCACACTGTGCGGGAACTGTCACTGTAAACATTGTAATTATACTGGAATAAAAGCCGTTTTTTAAAGTCTTTATATTATACATTTATCACCATTGCACAAATATGCAGTATATATCACCAAATTAATATTTTGATATTGCACTGTGCTGTTCTCATTAAGGATATTTGAATACTTACATATTATTGCCACAAAGAAGTTAGGATTGTTTACATCTTGAATAATAGCAGACAAGGATACATTCTTTCCAAAGAACCAAATTTTGACACAAATGTAGTTGAATTTAACTAGTTTATACAAATCAAATTATCATTATTCAGATTATTATTTTAAAAATATTTAAAAGGATTCAAATGAAACACTGATGCCCTCATGTAAAATACTTACGGAAAACCAGAAACAGTTTCAAAACTGAATCAAAAAGTCTGAGTTGCGACATCCTTTTAATAACAGTAGATACTAGCAATCATTACCTTCCCGCGACAAGTGTTGTCCCTGTAATTCACACGTCAGAAGATTTTTTCCGTCTTTAAATGAAGTTGAGTTTGGCTATTCTTCAAATTCAAGCAAATCCGCAGAGAAAACCGTTATCTTTCTTGTATCTTAGATGTTAGATAGCGTAATACACCATTGGGATTGCTGCATAGATACCTTTATAGAGTTATCCTGTCTTGATGATGACGTAACTTTTGGGACCCTATAGAGGCGCTGACTATAAAGGGATCCGTATAGAAGACATTTATCATCGATATTTATAGTATAGAGGACGTTTGTCATTGATATTTATAGTATCAGGGACTTATAGAGGTGCTGACTTTTCAAAATAGTGAGCATGTGCTGTACAATATCCTTATAGAGGTCTTGATTCTACAAAAGAGCAAACATGCGTAGAAAAAAAGTTTTATATCATCGCTTTTTATAGAAACTTGGTCCTTATAAAAATGCTGACTATACAAATAGTGACCATGCGCAAGAAGAATATTGTTTTAATCATTTATGAAATTATGGATTGCCAAATACTATAGTACAATTGGAAAATAATACCATGGAGTACATTTAAAAAAAGATGAGAAAAACCAAAAACGTTGCCATTGAATGAGAGTCGTAGGTTTGACAATAAAAAGAGCCTGTATAAAAGATTTTAAGGAAGTAACCCAAAACGGCTACGATTTCGTCGACAGCTAGGGAACTGAAGAAATTCAATCAAAAGAATTATGACCCAGTGAGCGCTTGATGTGAAAACAAGATAAATGCGAAACAGACAAAGTTATCAATGAAAAAAGTTCGGTTTGACAATAGCGTTTATACTCTGTTTGTTCTAAACGAAGATAAGAGAAGGTGAATGGATGAATTATGCCACCGTTTTAGAAGAAGAATTCAACAGACAGAAAGTATTTTGTAACCTATATCAAAAGAGCAAAACGGTTTTTTTAAGGCAATTGAACTTAGACGGTGGACTGTCTTTTCTTTTTTTTTTATCAGTGAGACTTTTTGACTGTTAAATTCATTGATAGAATAGGAAGTCTACTTTGATCCATGTTTGTCATGAAGAGAGGAGCGAGAATATAAAAAGTGGGTTCAAACATATTACCAATTGTTTAACAATTACCAAATTTTTGGAAAAAATGTTTCTCTGATACATCAAACTTGATAGTTGGTAGTATAACTTTTAAAGTGTAACTTTCAATTTGGTGTAACAGAGAAACAATACTTTGATGAATAAAAAAAAACTACGAACAGAAGGAAGTTATTCTGTATCTGAATAACTTGTGTGCTAGGATAAGCTGGCGCAATCGTTAAAGCACTGGAATTAAAATAGAGAAAATACAATTTGATATTACAGATACGGTAGATCCGGTACTTAACCATATACCCCCCGGTAGTTTGAATGCCTGCTCGTGTACCATCGTGGGTGCTATATGTAGTCATATTTAATACAAGCCATTAAATATGATGAAATGGGAGGTTAACTTGTACGCCATTAGGAATAAAGTGGCATTATGACGTCAATGTTCGGTCTTGACTGGTCTATGTATTGTCTGTGATTTAAGGAGTATGTTTATTCATTTGGTTTTTATGAAACTCCGTATATCACCTATGAAACTAATAGAAAAATTATCAACCATTATTTAAAAAATAATAATAATGCGTAATTGTTTTTCGTTGAGTTTTGAAGAAGAGAAAATGATGTTAACGTTCATCTTGATTATATGTTGTGTATTGCTTTGAATAATTAAAAGTACATGTATCAATGGAATTTATGTCAGGTACGTCATAGAAAGTAAATCATATATTTAAAGCTGATTGGACCGAGATTTATGCTTTTACATCATTAAAAAATGTCAACACAAACCAATTATCTTATAACGTTATAGATTTGTTTTTATTTACACCTATAAAATTGGTCACTTTTTTAAAAATAGGAAAAAAAATTAAGTAAATAAAGAAAACAAAAACAGTGCTTATTCGTTATGACCGTGTTATTATTGGTTTCTCCCCGATTGCTCAGGTTTATTCAACCCGAATATTATTGATTATAAGGACATACAAACTTGTGAAAAAATCTACACAGGCTACAGGTTTGTCAAACATTTTAAAGCTTTTAACAAACGCGAAAGTCGCATTACAATCATACTCGCCTCGGCATTGGGACAAATCTTATTTTATAAGGGTCAGAACATACTTCATTCATTTTTTTTTTCACTGAAAGATAAATGATTGCGTTTTGTAATATATTTTTAACAAAACTATTGTTTTCTTACGTACATAAAGGACTCTGTGTATGATTATATGAACAAAACATATGTAAAAGTCGTACTTGAGCAAACCTGCTCTCTAAACTTCCAAAGGAAAAATATTAAGGAGATTGACAATATTTTCAATTGTTTGCAAAATTGCTTGCGGGAATAATCCCATTTAGGTGACGTCATAGATAAACAGTTTATGGACAATGATGACTAACATCAGGATTAAAGTGATAGACATCCTCTGAATAGTGTTTTATGAAGATTTGAATTTTGTACGATACTATTTAAATAATGATTAAAATTGGGAGCAGATATTTGACCATATCAAATATAGTCCTATGAGCTTTAATTTTACACAGCAAAAGAATGATTATTTATTCACTGGTTCTGGGTATTTTACAAATCATTGACAGTATTCATTTTTAAACCTTTTATTTCCATATAATATTAATATGTGTTTCATTTTGATAAATGACCGTATCAGCTATATTACATAGAGTACACCTATATCCTTATATAGATCATACAAATCTCTCGAGTTTTTCTCAATGTGTAAATTGTTGAACTAAATGAGCTTATGAGAAATGTTTTAATCGAAAAACTGTTTATCAAGTTAGCTGGGTCCATTGGTTCTCTATTAAGCAAAACAAGGTTTATTGTATTTAAAAGAATCAAATATTTTGAGCGTTAATTAAGCAACGATATGAACGCTCTTCGAAATAAAATTATTTATTTTTAAAGCAAGTTGACTTGGTCCCAACAAAAAACTGTTCTCATAGCTGCAAACATTAAATATCACTTCTTTGAGTATCTCTCATACAATTCTAAGAAAAATCCACATTAGAAGAGCATTACCAAAACAAGATACATGAACAACTGAAAACATCAATCTTCAAAATTGCTTAAATCCATCTTTAAAATAATGTGATATAGATGTTTTAACAAAGTTAATGATTAGTATGCATCCATTGTATATTGAAACTGGTAGATATTTAAAACCTATTCCAAAAGAAAAAAAAACTATACATGCTGTATTTTTTATTTTTTCTATTAAAGTTAATATCATCACTACAAACTGATATATATATATATATATATATATATATATATATAATGTAAACACATATGCCAGTTACCATACCATTACAGAATAAGTCCATCCTACAAATAATTATTACTACAACTATTAAAAGGATATGTTTGGTGTTTTTCCAATATGTAACAACAGAACCCTCTTTTTTCACATAATCCATTGTTATATTCAGTAGTATATTTCCACTATGTAACAACTAACAGTCAACGATTGAAATATTATTTCGCCCGACAGCTTGCTGATTTTTGCCTAAATACGTTGGTGGCCCATAGGAATAGACAGGAACTTGCGGCTGTGGATACCCTTGTTGTGTAACTGAAATTATATAGCAGTAAACCATGTATGCAGATGATGAACTCAAACGTGAATATCTAAATAAAAGCTAGACTAAAGCGTTAAACTTAAGAATTTTTTTATCTTTATTCTTTATATTTGACAAACACAATTACGTACTTGAACTGGTATTGACCGTGGGCTGTTGAGGGTACACCATGATTTGACCATGGTTCTGGGTTTTGCAGATTTTGATACACACACAAACAATAATGGTGACAATAACGGCCAGCCCAACGATACCCCCAATCACTCCGCCAGCAATCGCTCCGACCGAAGACGAAGAACTTAATATAAACATATAAGTTCCGCTTACTAAACTGATATGTGATTAAACAGTCACTGAGAGAAAAAAATAAAAGGGGAAAAAGCAAGTCAAAAAAGAAGAAAACATACATTTGTAAAATAGCACTTTTGAGCAACTATGTAAATACCTGAACGAGGTATGTAGCTGAATGTCTCTATTCTATGGAGTACGATAAAAGTTATGCCTAAATTTCACAATATCTTCATGAAACAACGTAGTTAGTTTTTGCATGTAAACACTTCTTCATGATTTATTGCTTTTAATAAAATTCATAAACTATTAAATATTTAATTATCTATCTTTTAGGCTGTTAAAGTATTTTTCCAATCAGAATAAACCCGATTGTATACTCATATAATTGATTGTATTTGAACAAATGTCATTTAAACAATAAAACGCTTTTTTGGCGATTCATGCGGGATATGAAGGTGGCAATATCTCCGAAAAGATACACAACCCGTGTTTGTGGGTTATGTAATTTTTTTTCTGTGAAGATCGCTCCATACAAATCATTTATTGTTTATATTTACATGTTACTTTTAACAAATTAATAAATTGATCGTAGAAAATAAACAAAAGGCCCAATGGGCCACATCGCTCACCTGAGCAACAATGGCTTTATATGGGTGTTCAAAGGATATTGTGCCATATGGCCCCTCGGTAGATTAACAAAAAATAATAATCTGAATTTTACACTTATTTTTGCATATACGTAATCTTTGACATATTTACCTTTATTGAATACCATTTTTACCGAAAATAAGAAGATCCTATGCAAGATATATAACAATATTTCCAGTAGGGGTTCACTGTTGACTTCCAATTCCCTTTATTTTAGCCCCCCCCCCCCCCCACTTTAAAAAGATAATATCAAAATATATGAGAGCATATAGGTACATTTTTTCACTCAACTACTTACTAGTTATTGTATTTTATTAAAAAATTTCCTATATGTGAAAGAAGGAAATTGTACCTCAATGCGCCCAAATTAAAATCATTCAAAAATTTAATTCTACATTATAAACAATTGTTGTTTACCTGGCGTGAAATCGTGTGACGTTTCATAACCTTACTCACTTGATTGGTAAATAAACTCGACTGAAAAATGTTGTCACATGATATGTTATAGAGCTATTCTAATCAATGTATTGACAGGCATATCACTCTATTGTACTAAGGCCCACAGATATTTTCATCTTTAGTCAAATTCAACAAATGGCTACAAAGTTGATTTTCCGCTGCAATATTTTCTTAAGAACGATAATGCATTTATCCTCACAATAATAATAATGTGTAAGAACTATGGAAACTGTTTAAAAGACGTCGTTTTTACTTACTCGTGTTTAAAAAACTATCAAAATTAGTGTAGATTTCATATAATTCATCCTATAAGAAGGCGCCCCAGAATTAATTATAGCACATCATCCTTTTAATTGTTCTGTACAAGTATTTAATGTTTAGCAGGACATTTCTAATGATCAACCAAAATTTCAGCGTCAATCGTATTATTATAAGCAAATAACAGCTAGGTTTGAGACACGGTTTTGTTCACATGAGTATATTACATTCAACTTAAGATTTTTAAACTTGGTATTTCCTATTCAGCATTTAAAATGTAAACAAACTAAAGCATGGCATCAGCTCTGTGTACATAGAATTGTGAGCAAAGCTCTCTATCTTGCTTATAACTCGAAGCTTGACACTCAAATACGGTTAATAAATAGAATATTGTAAACAATTAAAACAGAGAAAAAATACACTAAAACAAAGAAAGAGCACAATTTATTTTCGAAAATGAATCACATATATACCTAAATATTTCTATCAGCGAAAAATATCTCTGTTTAGACTGAAAATGCTGAGCATCTTAACAAAACACGTTGCATTAATCAACCATTACGCAGAGATCATACCGAATTACCAATAGAATGAATAGTATTTTTTAGATACTAAGTATGTTGTTAATGCATCAGATTTTGCTCATTTTGCGCAGGTTAACAATCAGCTGTCTGATTTACCGGAGTCTCTGTTTGATCTAATACGTAAAAAAATCAAAATTGAGGCGACAGTTTTCCTAAGTTAACCCATAATTAACGAAAATGAAACAAAAATCAAAACAAGCTAAAACCACCGTCACAAGTGAAAATGCCAACGAATTGAAATATTTAGCCTCAATTTATTTCACAAAATCGGCACCGATATATTTTGCATGTTTCAAAGATTCCCTTCGCTCGTTAACTGTTGCACAACAAACAAATTCAACTCTGTCAGATTAAGCAGTTTGGTTTATCATGCGTCCAATATGGCTGATTCAAAGAACCTCGTTTTCGAGATATGAAATACCGATCCCAAAGTTATAAACTGAAGGACCAACCCCCTTCTTTATTATTATTTTTCGTAATTAACTCAAATTTGGAACAATATCAACCCTTAATTTTTGCAATTTATATTTTCCATTCCATAACGGTTATTTGTGTTACATTACGTTGAATTTGACTCAGTAGTTCTTGAGAAGAAGATTTTTTAAAATGCACCCCCCCCCCTTTTTTTTTTTACAGTTTCGAAGTCCGCTTCGAATGAAAATTGGCCTTTCATTTCTGCAATTTATATTCATCTTTCCATAAAGATGCTTTGTGCCAAATTTGGTTGAAATTGGCCCAGTGGTTTTAGAGAAGAAGTTCAAATTGTGAAAGTTTGCAGACGGGCGGACGGACGGACGGACGGACAGACGGACGACGGACAAAATTTGATCAGAAAAGCTCATTTGAGCTTTCAGCTCAGATGAGCTAAAAAAACTAACTTAATTATTATTAATGTACATCAGTAAATTAGATAAAAGGAACAGTCAAATCGTCTTCTATGGGGATTAGAGTCTGACATCATCATGTATTTCGTGCAGTCCGTGATTTTTCTTAGGTTGCTGAAAATTTCAAATAATCAATAAACGGGGCATGTAGATTTCAGTCCTGTCAGTTTTTACAGAGCTATGAACTACAATTGATTTCCGTATGACATAGAAGGAATTAAACTTGATGGATGTAAATATAATTATTTGATCCCGGAACTTTGTTACCATCTCCCCAAGTCAAGGGTTTCTGATCCGCTCCGCTTATCATTCTTCTTATGTAGAGCGGATCGGATCAAATATTCTTGACTTTTGAAGATGGTATGTTACTCACATGTATCATTTATTCCAATATGCACGATTATGTTCATTTTTATATAAAAAACGCTTACCCCTATTGAGTTCAATAAATGTAATAACTTATAGTTGTCTATAATTATAAAATGATCATTATATTTATATTGCATAAAATATATTTGTACATAGAATTTTTTTAGCACAAACATAAAATCATGTAACCTTCCCCCAATTTGCTTATCTCCTTTTCTTTCTCTATCCTCTTCATAAACCCCAGTCTCATTGCACGTATATATAATGATGTTATACATGTTTATGTTTACATTGTGTGAATATACATTGTATATATGTCTATATGTGTACAGTCTTAGACAGGTATAATTTTGTGTATTCAATTTTCTCTACTACATTATGCTTATAACAAAAGAACGAAAACAGAAATTATGCACACTTATCTAATATATGTTCATATGTGCTTTGACATTGATATTATTGAAAATAAAAAATAAATATAAACCTAATCATCTGCATGTTCTTTAAATTCAGAATAAAGATTTTGCCTTCGCTTTGTTCCAAAATAAATTAATAAGAACAAAATCTTAAGAACACTGTATGCTAGCTTGCTTCTATATAAATTTACATGTTAACTGGATTTCAAAAACATCCTGTGTGGCCTCCGTCAAAACAAATAAGCCAAAAATTAAAAAAAAGATTCGTTTTTCAAATGACGTAAAATTTCTATTTATTTGTTTATGTAAAAAAAAAAGTTCATTCTTTGATAGCTTCTGAAATTCTAATCAGATGATGTTTATCCATAACATTTGAAGTTTTCATTCAATTTTGTGAGAACCAATCGTCTGACGTAATGTTAGAAATGTGTTGGAAAGTGTTTAGTTATTCTAATGAAATTGAAGGAAGTTTCCAAGTTTTTAATGTTCATGTCATTTCTTATTCCTTATGCATAATGCATAGGTATGAAGTTTAAATTGCAACTAGCATTAATTTAAATGAACACCTCGTAAAGACTAAGTGTAGCATAATACAAAAGACAAGCCTTATCTCACATTAAATAGACTAACTAGAATTGTTTCGGTAGATTGGGTCCTATTTCGTAACCAATAGTCATTCTGTTAACTGTTTGGTAAATATTTACTTCATTGTGACCTGATATTCAGTTCCATATAAGGGCTTTTGAATAGTTCACTTGACGACAAGACTTCTATTTGGATTTTTGTTTACAACTGATGTATCTATACCATTCGTATATGTGATTGTTATTCCGTTCACAGTTAACAATTAATCCTTTCTTTAAAACATCCCCGACCTAGGTCTGTGACAGAACTCTTTGGAATTATCTATATTATCTCTGTTAACAATTGTTGCAAAATGAAGACTTCTATTTTATTTTAAAGTTAGAGTTCAAATTGCATAAGCATCAAAATTCTTAACGTGAATGGTGTATAAAAAAAAAGAAAAAAATATAAATGAATTGAAAAATGAAAAATAAATTTATGACATCAAGTATCATTGAATACACTTTTTAAGTGATTTATAGTTGATTTGATCTATAAAATTGTAAGTTTATTGAAATGCAATATTAAAAAAAGTATTGTATTGATAATTTGCCACGGAATTACGTTCCTTGAAACTGTGATTTTCTCTGTGATTACATTGTGTGAATATACATTGTATATATGTCTATATGTGTACAGTCTTAAACAGGTATAATTTTGTGTATTCAATTTTCTCTACTACATTATGCTTATGTGATTTTCTCTCAATCCACGAAATTATACCTATTAATCATTATTGAAACAATGTCATATACATTGTAAGAAAAAAAATGTAAATATAAATACACTACCCTAATTACATGTATCTTATTTTTTTTATTATCCTTATTTTACGCGAGCACTTAATTCCGCGATTCAGCCGTTTTGCAACAAATCGTGAAAATCTGAAATCGCGAACGCCGATTTTTTTAAATCGAAGTTTTACTTAGTTTAACCCAACTGAAAAATAAGGGCGAGGTTATAAAATTCGAGAGATGAGGTTCTCGCGATCTTACGCGTATATGAATTCCTCGCGTTCAATAAGGAATCTGCGGTATTTAATGGTAAATATCAATGCTAATTTTGACAATAAGTTACAAATGCCTTACTTACCTATATGAATAGTAGTAGTAGTAATAGTAGTAGTAGTAACAGAGCTGTCTTCTAGATGAGTAGTAGCTACTGTAGTAGTAATAACAGTAATAGGCACACTGCGTAGGAACTGCCACTGTAAATATTGTAATTATACTGGAATAAAAGCCGTCTTTTAAACTATTTGTATTATATATTTATAACTTTTACACAAATATGAAGTGAATATTAACAATGTAATAAATATTCTAATATTGCACTGTGTTGTTCTCGTAAAGGATATTTGGATATTTACACATTATTGTCGAAATGAAGTTAGAATCTTTTACATCTACGGTGATACAAGACAGGGATACATTCTTTCCAAAGAACCAAATTTTGACACAAATGTAGTCTGAACTATACCAGTTTGTACTTTCAAGTCATTAATTATTTTTCATTTTATTTTTCAATTTAAATTTAAATATTAATTTAACAAGAATTATGATAAAAATAAAAGGCAACATCGTTGCTCTCATTTAGAATACTTACGAAAAACTAATATCAGTTTAAAAACTGAATCGAAACGTTTGAGTGTTGACATCTTTTAAGGACAGTAGAGACTCACAAAACTACCTTCACGCGACAAGTATTGTTCGTGTAATGCACATATCACAAATCGCCGATTTTTTTAAAAATTAAGTTGAATCTATTGAAACAATTTGGCAGTCAATCAAATTCATTCAAATTTGTGCTGCAAAAGCTCAGTTGTTAGGGACCAGGTAAAGTTTATCACTACCATAGGACCGGTACAAAACAAAATTATTTGAGAAACAAACACATGCCTATGCCCTTAATTAATAAAATAAGGTCAGTCCAATGCTTGTACATGAAAAAACCCAGTTATTATCCCAGGCACATCTGTGTTTCTACAAGTATTTTCCAACAAAACTAATAATAAGTATATTGATATACTTTAATCATTTGATTGTTTTAAATACGTTAAAAGTGAAATTTATGATTTGCAACGTTTATTTTTCACATTAGAATATCGTTTACATGGATAATACCATCTTGTTTGTGAGTTGCTTTATTATAAGGTTTTTGTGTTGCTTTTATTCATGAAATGATTTCTTAATCAACCTTGAAAGTTAATTAGATATACATATAAGAACACATACACTTTTAAAAAGTTATTTAGCAAATAGCTCATTGAATTGATTTACAGATATGCAGCATTTAAATAGGCTGGTATCATGAAAGAAATTAAAACAACCCACTGTTTAGCTTAGTTTTCAAATTAAAAACACTCAAAAAACGTGCACACCTCTAAATTAATTCAACTCTTGTCTACATTTCAAATGTGTACTTTTAAAAAGAGTTACATGTTATGAATAGGAAAATACGTAAAATGTTTGCCTCATTTAACGAGGCGGTGTGAAATTATTTCTACCTTAGATATTTTAATGAAATCTCTTACATGTCGTTTTACTTCTATATCAATTATTTTTAGTTAAAAAAAAATTATTAACATCCCCGATTCCCCAGGGTTCGTCTTGAAAGTTATTATTTTTATTTTTTTTTTTCTTGTGATTCTTTCATTATAATATTCTCAATTTAATCAGGAATCAGTGTTTTAGGGAATAAAATCAAAAATGGTTTGTTCATTCAAATGACCCTATTTTTACTTAAACCTCCGGGGAATTGACAATACGTGTATTGGTATGCTTTTTCTATCAACTTTGTTGCTACCTGTATATTAGAAAGTGAATCTTTTTTTTCACTTTCCTTTTATTGATTGTTAGGTTAAAGTTTGTATTTTAAAATCAGTGCTCTTTTATAAAACTATCAGATGCAGGACGCATGCAGGACTGCATGCTTATTTGTTACGTAAAATACTTCACTCATCCGGAATACCAAAACATTAAATTTTTAGTACAAATGATATGTTTGTTTTCAAATATGTGCAAGAATTGTCTTAAGGAAGTTGCCACGAGTTTCATAAATATAAGGTAAAATATTTCAAACTACACTGCTTTTTAGGAAAATGGGGGGGGGGGGATAATTGTAAGGTTGTTTCTAAGTAGTGTTATGCTTTTATCATAATTTTATCATGTCTTGACATGTAGTATTAATTAATATTTCTTTAAAATAGTAGATTAACAACAAGTAACATCTAAAAATTTGAGTAAAGATGTTTTACTGAAAGAGAACACTAGGAATCTGCGTTAGAGTGGAAATGGATGGGTTCACTAAAGTGGCCAGATTTTTCATAAACCTCAATGGAATCGGAAATATTTGACATGTTTTTTTAGAACTTCACCAGGTTTGTAAGCGAAAAGAAATGAATGTTTATCGAAGAACGTATTCTAAAATTTTCACACATTTAATTGTGCAAAAAAACATTAGTGATTGTTATGCTGGAATTTTGGTATCAGTAAGTAAAGCTTCAACACAATGCATATTTTTCCGTACTTGATAATCTATACTTATAAATTAAGACATTTTGCAAATAAACTACAAAATGCCTGCACCAGAGTAACTGGTTACATCTTTGTTATTTCAACACGTGGGAGATGATGTCCGTAGGCTATAAATGAATTTTAACTGATAAGTAATTATTGTGAAATTAATCAAAAACCTACTTTCATTTTCGATAAACAAGCCCGAAATAGCAAAAATGAGAGTAAGGTGGTGGACACGCTTTGGCGGATCCAAGTCAGCCGTAGTTTGCATCAAAATATATACTTGCAATGGAATGATATTGAATGATTATGTAAAGAACGAACATATTTACTGGTAACTTATTTAGAGTATACATAGAAGTTAAGATTTGACAAATGTTGAACAAATAAAATGAGCCAATTCGTTTCTTGAATGCGCGATTTTAGTTTTGATGGATAGAACGATAGAACTTTCCAGAACGGGGTAATCAAGAACGCGGGTTGACTAATTTAACGTCATGGCGAAAAGTGTAGGACGAGTTTATCATGCATCGCGGGCAGACAACTTGGATCGGACATCTATGGTTAATACAAACAAGAGGCCCATGGGCCACGTCGCTCACCTGAGGAACAATAGGTATGATGAAATCAGCTTAATGGAGTCATAATATCAACTATCTGGACAATGTAGTATAATACATGTAGATCCTGTATAAATGAAAATCCATTTTCCCCCCTGGATATTCTTATTTTTATTATCATTAGTCCCTTTTCTAACAGGATGATTTTATAGTCATAACACATGTTGAGCATTGCAGTTCTCAAAAAGATCCTAAACAATTGTTTATGTATGGGATATAAATCTACATCAAACTCTGAACCCCTTGTGAGGCCCAAGAATCATTAAGGGGCCAAAGTCTAAACAATTTTAAAGAATCATCTGGCTGATTAGTTTCTGAGAAGGAGATTTTTAAAGATTTACTCTATATATTCCTATGTAGAAATTCAACCCCCAATTGTGGCCCCACCCTGCCCCTGGGGGTTATGATTTTCACAACTTTGAATCTACTCTACCAGAGGATGCTTCCACACAAGTTTCAGCTTTCCATACTTATTAGTTTCTGAGAAGAAGATTCTTAAAGATTTACTCTATATATTCCTATGTAAAAATTCCCCCCCCCCCATTGTGGCCCA
>WFKH01003881.1:4528300-4538672 GCA_016163765.1 Magallana hongkongensis | reverse complement strand
AAGAACTACTGCACCAGAAATGCCAATATTTACATAAAAGCTTGTATATATATTGAAGATTATAAATTGCAAAAATCGTGACCCCGGACCAAAACTGGGGCCCCCAGGCGGGGTTCAAAGTTTAACATAGAAATACACAGGAAAAATGTTTTAAAATCTTCTTCTCAGGAACCACTGCACCAGAAACGCCAATATTTTCACAAAGGCTTGTATATATAGTGAAGATTCTAAATTGCAAAAATCATGACCCCCGGACCAAAACTGGAGCCCCAGGCGGGGTTCAAAGTTTAACATAGAAATACACAGGAAAAATGTTTAAAAATCTTCTTCTCAAGAACCACTGCACCAGAAATGCCAATATTTACATAAAACCTTGTAAATATAGTGAAAATTCCAAATTCCAAAAACCGTGACCCCCGGACAAAAACTGGGGCCCCAGGCGGGGTTCAAAGTTTAAATTATAAATACATAGGGAAAATGTTTAAAAATCTTCTCAAGACCAACTGCACCAGAAATTCAAAATTTACATAAAAGCTTGTATATATATAGTGAAGATTCTAAATTGTAGTTTGTATATATATTTATATATATGGAAAATGTTTTAAAATTTTCTTCTCGAGAATTACAATCCTACAATTTGTGAGATTACTATGCAAGCATCCTCAAACAGTGTAGATTCTATATTGTAAAAGCCAACCATTAACCCTAGACCAATACTGGGGCCCCAGAAAGGGTTTCAAAGTTTAAAATAGAAATAGCATATGATACCAAATTGAATGTTACAAGGAACTGTTGTTCAGGTGAGCGATGTGGCCCATGGGCCTCTTGTGGGTTTTTTTTGTTTTTGTTTTTTTTTTTTGGTCATTTTTAGCAAAGCGTTTTAATACATGAAAATTATTTATTTTCTTGAAACTAAGAGTTCTGATAGATCGTATACTTTTATCAAGAAAATATTATAAATGGTGGACATGTGGATTTTTGGTTAACTATTATATTAATAAGAGTCACGGTCCCCCCTCGCCACCAGATTATTAACCCCATAAGCCACATCGGGTTTTCAAACAAATACTTCTCAAATGCGATGGTTTTCTGTTGAGAAAATTGATTTTCAATCCATAGTGAATGATTTTGGCAGTAAGTTTTGCAGTAAGTTTTGAAATTTGGCATAAATTACACTGGAAATAATACGCGCCGCCTTCTTCACCTGCATATTTGTTGAATTGTTTGAGCTTTTTGAAAGATATCTCATCTCCCATGTTACTAGAGGGAGTTTCTTAATAATCATCGTCTTCCGTGCAATTCTTTTGGTCAAAATTTACTTTAATTATACATAAGTCTTTGAAAACTTGATGAATTACTTTCACCGCTTCGGTAATATATAGAAAAAGAAGGTGAAAATTAATTGGCAAAAATGTTTTGATTTCAAGCGATTATTACGGGATATAAGTATGGCGTGTTACAACGCACTTTGAAAAATTACGCACTTTGAAAAAATTTTTCAAAGTGCGTTAATTTTGGGACCAAGTCAACGCACTTTGAAATTTTTTTTTTCAAAGTGCGTTGATATTGTCGATTTAACGCACTTTGAAAAAAAAATTGTTCAGGGTTTAGTCGAAATAATTGATACTTTTATATACAATAAATGATTGTTTTAACCTTGTTTAGCTCAATGGGATATATTTAAAAAAGAACCCAATGCATTCTAAGCAAACTTGATAAACAGTTTCTCGATTAGAATTTATTTCTTTTCTCATAAGCTTATGTAGTTAGACAACTCACACATAAAGAACAACTCGGGAGATTTGAATTATCCAATACATGCACAAAAAAGGAAAGGGCAATTTCTAAGCGATGCAGTTTATGTCAACATTTACTTCTTATCTGGTACATTGGGCTATGCCGGAAACGAAAATGATTATATATATTGATAATGATTTATATATGTTGATAATGGAGATCAATGTATAACATATTTCAACTGGCTTCAATTGTTTGTGCTTGTAAACAAACATAATGTGAAAAAAGGATACGTTAGTTATGTTTATCAAAAACAATGATCTTTTAGAAGATGAGTGCGAGAAAAAAAAACCCACACCCTAATGCCTATTTTTAAGTTTATAATAATTCAATGTTTGTCAATGTATTTTTTTTTATAATTAAGTGATTTATTTGAGTGATTAGAATTTGAAAAGAGGGTTTATGTTGAAACTCTTACACATTCTTTAGCATACCATTGGAGAAATTACTGTTTGGCCAGTTCGTTTTTTTTTTCAATATCACTGTACTTAATTTGCAACAAAGCATATTTCTTTTTCCAATCTTAAACGTTTACTCCAAGTTGCTGAATAACATGTTTTGGAAGGAAAAATTAGGGGTAGTGGACCTTCTTCCTGTAATCAATTAAATGATGTACTGGTAATTGACCTGTATCTTTGGTTAACCCCCACCCCAGTCCCCATCCCCGTTCTTAAAGACGGTAAATTCGATTTACTAGTGTTAGCAAATCATCATACTATAAACAAATTTGAAATTCAATTCCAGAATTTGTGATTTATACATATTTTTTCAAAGTGCGTTAAGTGTCTCAATACTAAAAAATGTTGATGTACATTCATAACGCACTTTGAAAAAAATTTCAAAGTGGGTTAACTTCGTCCCAAATTTAACGCACTTTGAAAAAATTTTTCAAAGTGCGTTGATTTGGTCCTAAATTTAACGCAATTTGAAAAAAAATTTTCAAAGTGCGTAATTTTTTCAAAGTGCGATTGCGATTCAATCCAGTGATGTTGGTAAATCAAAATTTTCCGGAAAGCTGTACAGCTTTACAGCCACTTGTGAACATGTACTGATAACCATAAAGCAGTATTTAGATTTGTAAAATTACTGTCAATACAGTATATATTTTATAAGATTTTATAATTAAAAATCTACCAGTTCATATACGATCAAATCTGTTTAACCCACCCGTTCCTTAATTTCAGAAATTCGATTTTCGAAGAAAAAATATAATTATAAAAACGTTAACATACTAGTATCCTTTTTTTATTTCTTCAAAACCTTTCAATTTTTGACGACATTTTGTATTTTAATTAATGATTATAAAAACTTTTTTTCATAACAGTTTCAGATTGTTTTATTATTTATCATGTACTTGCACAACAAAGTCATTTTGATATTTGAAAAAATATATAGGTACATACATATTTCCGCGAAAAATTACAAAATTTCTTTGCAAGTCGTTTAATTCTAAATAAATCAGGAATATAAAATTCACTCTCAAAATTCTTAGTATTCAGGTAAGCAATGAAGCTACATGGGGCCTCACGGCGGTCTCCAAACCCCATGTCGCACAAAATATATTCACCCCCTAGGAAATTTCTTGATCCGTCTCATTTCTAGAAAAGAGTACGTATTCAACTTATATTTTCCAGATTAAATTACATGTCAAATTATTTTAGCGATATTAGAATAGATATTAGGCATGTCTTTTCTAGTAAAAGTAAACCCTTATCGTATAATACATTTACCAGTGTCCATGGGAATAATATTACAAAAACTAGCGCATTCGTCACACCGGCACCGATTTTTACAAACATCCACCTCTTCTTGTTTGGTCCAGTTTCAATCATACCTCAATATCTTTTTCTAAAAATAATATTCTCGATCCAAAGAAAATAGTATCGTTCATTAGAACAGTGTAACTGAATTTTTATGTTTATAGTCCATTCCGGCGATTACGGCATGCCTTTTCCCGCAGCAAGCATATGCCATATAAGGTCATGTCAAAATTCTACAAACTTGTAGACTTTACATTTATCGATTGGTAACATGTCAACTGTGCTACATGTATATCCGAGGATGAAATATACATAGCAGAAACTATGGATTAAAAATGTCCAAAGTTGAAGGTTAAATTAACTAACAAAAACAATTAAGCTGCAAAATGTGCATCATACGAAGGAACTGAGTCAAATCTTAAAGTGTTTATACCCGAGCTTTTATAGATTACACGATCAGAATTACACACATTCATACTCAGACTCACACACCAACACGATTGCATATTTGAATTTAAAAGTTTACAGGTCTGGATTTTTGAACACGATTACCCTCCATAATTTTATTGTACTTATCTGTCTTTGATATGCTGAGTTTGATGACAGTTTGTTATTATTACTTTACCAAGTATTTTACTCTTTTTCTTACTTTGATTTTAAAAGATTGTTTATCAAACATTAAAGAAAATTTAAAAAGAACGATTTCATGATTTATTACAAATGTGCAAAGGTCACAGACTGAGCGGCCTCCTCATAATTACCGTTGTTGTCATAATACACTATTCCGTTTGACAAGCATCCGGGCTGCAGAACTACTGAAAACTCCTAGAATGTTATCAATGTATTTTCAATGTATAAAACAAATTTCGCTACTTCTCTTGAACAATTGAACAATTGGACGTAAAAAATTTGAGGTTTTATTTCAAAATTCATGAGAATTCAATGAGCTGCAAAACGTGCCACCTCCTCTATTCCTCACTGCCATTATGTCATTGTAAAAATTCACAGGGAAGACGCCTACTTATCTGATGATGCGTAACTGTAGCAATGTACATCTATTTTGACATGTATTGTTGTTTTGATTTGTTTTTGTCATAAAGCTATATTTATACACAGGTAACAAGAAATTTATATATTGCTAGTTTCAGTTTTTTCACGACTAATCAAGAGTTATCAAGTCATTTAAGTTATATATCTTTTTGTTGAGTATATTTGATAAGTTTCAACTAGTATCAGACGATTTTAAATATCATGTTAGATGATATTGCATCAATACAAGCCAAATTTTATTGTTTTCACATTCATATAAAAACAGATCGATAAAGTTTAAGATATATTATATCAAGCTAACTATTAAATGCCATATAACATCAAAACAATAATAACAGTGTAATAATTATAACAGTTATGGTGACTGCCCCCGCTCCGCTTGGATATCACTGTTATTACTACTACAGCTGGATAGCTCAAGAAAACTCTGTCACTATTATTATGACTTTTATCATAACGACTCCTCTTACTTTGCCTCTAGTTAAGGAAGGAGTTTTTTTAAATATTTAATTTCCTCTAATTATTTTACTTATTTTTTTTTTTTTGGCTATTTATTTTTAAAAGCACGTATGCTGTGCATTTTTTACAAAGATGTTTTAAATTTTCTTGATTTTTTCCCATTTCTTCGTTAGTTTTTGTCTTAAAAGCAGCTCGAATTACAAAAATGTGGATATGCGCATACCTTGCATTTTATTGTTTAAACAAAAGGTATATCATTTTTGCAAATGCTTAATACAAAAATGTTTACAAAAGTATAAATATCATTAAAAATGTTTACGTATCATAATCAAATTTTATTTTTAATTTTATCATTGACTCTTTGGAGGAAATATTCAGACATACAAAAAAGACATGACTTAATTATTACAGATTATAAGATTATTTATAAAAAAAATTATATTATTGACAAAAATAAACAAAAGAAATAAAGTGATTTTATTAGTTGGTTGTATATAAAGTCTGGAAAAGATCCAAAATTACGCAAAATCTTTCAAATGGTATCTTTGTATTTTTGTATTTTATAATTAATGATCCATTGCGCAATTTTCGACTTAACTGTAACATTTTAGTTACAAACACGGATAGTTGAGTTCTTTATTATTTGTTCCCAAGGACAAAAAATGATTAAAATCAGTAATCTTAAGTGTATTTCTGTCTATTGCATTAAAAATATTCACTGAAAACCCCTGTTTCAATCATGTTTAAAAAGTGTATTCAATGTACATTAGAAAACGTAAAGGCTGATAGTTTTAAAATGAAGGTTTTTATTGTTTTAACTAATTTATTTTTAATAATCTCAAAAACTTATTATATTTTAATTTTAAGAAAAAGCTTTAGGATTTTTAAATTATTACCTAATGAATGGACAAGGTATATAGTTCAAAATACAAATACCATGCATTTTTTTGGTTTGGTATGATAAGGCAACTCTCAGCAATCGATTGAGTAAAAATTCCTCTGATCAAAATGACGTCACAATATGCAGTATGATATCAGCTTTACTCAAAGATAGTCATTTTTAACTTTATCTCTTGTCCAAATTATAAAAACAGCAGGTGTAGAATTCACCAGAAACTCTTCCAACTGGATATATAACGGTATTTTCGAATTCTCTGTATTACGTATCATCATTTATGACGTCACAAGCATGTTAAATAGGTAAAATCAATGTTGGGAGAAAACTCATAGGAATTCAATGTAAACAATGCTGAAATAAGACTTATTTGATACAGCTACCGCAGATTTAGATGAGTGTCAGTTAGGATATAATCAGGACAATACAGGCATGGATATTTTGTTTTATCAGCAAGTGTTATAAGATAAGCAGATGGACAAATATATGGCTTGACCGGCCTTGTCTCTGTCAGTTTGTACAAAAAAGGCAAATCATGAAATATGAATTTGGAAAATATCAAAAGCATATGATCTAAAATACTGAAAAAGTGCTGCTAGAATCCTTTGTTTCGTTGTTGTAAATGATTTTAACGTAGTATTTCCAATGGGGATGATTTGCGCTAAATAATGACAATATTTTACGCATTTAACAATAGGATTCTAGCAGTAATACTAATGAACATAAACTAATTGCCGATCGAATTAGTGTATCATGCATTCAAATGAACTTCGGGGTAGTGTTACACTTTGTCACAATTTGCGTTATAAGGCGTTATAAGGCCTGGAAATTCCCTCGTTAACAGATAGAATTGTGAATCAACTTTATTTACAGTGTAAAGAAATAAGCATCGACATACAACACTCTCTACGCACTCTCTACGCACATACTCTAACGCTCAACACTCGCAATACACACACGCAAGTAATCCAAAAACCACACACACACACACACAATATAAACAAACAAAAATAACAAACTAACCCCCTAAATACCCCCAACATATATATAAACAGAATAAATAACCGACTTTGGATGATGTACTTATACTAAGTCCGGACATTTGGTACGCTGTGCTGTCATACATGTATAGAGCATATTCAGGTACACTTGCGTGGAAACACTGGCATTGGAACGAGCCTGTTGCTGGACCATATCATCAGCGTCACACTGTGCCTGCGCGTCCGCATGCGTCACTTTTCCCACGTTGACGATTAGTTGTCTATTGTTGTTCTGCGCCCACGGAGAAAACAGTCATGTATATCAACGACCACACTTACCTCAGCTAAAATTTATTGTCGGGTCCTCAGTGAAAAGTACAACACTACACTGTTCAAATAACAAATTATATTCAACCGTCGGGCGACCATACTTTATATTAATATTTAAACAAACAAAAATATCATAAAACACTTAACAAAGGACAAAATTATGCATATACTACAGTAACTTAAAAAAAACACTTCACATTTACTGCCGTTCTTTCTCCAGACGGTTAATCGTGCTTTTTACCATACAGGAATTCTTTCCAAACACTCCACACAGGATTTCATCTCACACAGACACACAGACATAAACATAGGTCACACGGGTCCTTAGAAAATTTTACTAACACCACTAAGGTTTTTACTAAAGGACACAAATCTCATATCAACGACTTGGTTGGAACTGACACGTGTACGAAAATCTGGTCTAACATTCAATGACTAGATGACGGTAGCAATCTTTAAATAGAGCGCCGTTGCAAAAAAAAGAAATACTACTAACACTTTATTTGAAAATATAAACAAAATACACTTCTTAATTTTTTTGTTAATGTAAAATTGTGATTTATTTTTAACTGTTACATGATACCATGGCACGAGCTTCAAAAAGCGACTCAATTCCGAAGTAGAAATATAACTCCTTAGTGAATACATTCACTTGATAATAATATTCAATGTTGTTTCCATAAAAATAAACAATATTTTTTTTTAAATGACCATAATATCGACGATCATTAAACGTTGCTCTAACCTACCCGCGTTTCTTTTATATCCTTATTCATGGAAATATTCAAGATATTTTCTTAATCATTAGACAAGGTTTTGCTTAAAATACTTAAGAAAATCTTTAATGAGAGCAATGATAAAGAAATAATGATACCCTGTGTTTTGTTAAATAAAACAGAAATTGTCCACTAGCTTAAGATGGTGTGGGACAACTCAATGTTTTTACGTTCTATTTATCGAAATAAACAATAAAATCAAGTATATTTTTATATATAGATTTGGTATTTACTTAACAGTGTATCGCAGTAGGTTAGAGGGTCCACACCAATTTGTAGGTCATGAGTTCAAATCCCAGTGGGAATTTTAAAATTTTTAATTTTCCAAAAAAATTTAGAACGTATTTTTTGGTTAAATAATGTAAAATTTGAAAACTCTGAACCGTTGAAAGTATTTTAATTAAAATGTACTTTAATCCAAAATAATTATGACAGATGTCCCATACCACCTTAATGATATATAAACTTTTTTATTGACCTAAAAACTTAATTTGTCTAAAAGTGTTACGTAAATTCTTTTTACCTGAAAGATTTACTTTTGATATGACCATTTACATGAATATATAATTCCAGAGGCTACACAGCAAGAGTACCAACAAAGCTAAATACAAACTAATTTGGGCGGACGGAAAATGTTTCATGTACCGGATGTATTCTTTTGAGAGAGTATGTTAACATCTACTTATTAGTAGATTTTTTCAAACATTATCTTCAGTTAATGAGTGAAATATATGGACTTTTTTTTCATTCTATTTATTTGTCTATCAGTGATTGTTTAACCATCTGTTTAATAAACGAAACATAATTGTTTATATACGGTTCGTCTTCGCCTGGAGCGATAGCTGGTGGAGTGGTTGGAGGAATCGTTGGCTTTGCCTTTATTTGTGCCATTGTTTGTTTGTGTGTCAGAATCTGCAAAAAACAAAACCATGGTAAGGTCATTGTGCACCCTGAACATCCAACGGTCAATACCACTACAAGTACGCCATTTTCAAATATAAATGACTTATGAGGTGAAAAATATCTTTCTTTTTGATCGGACGCTAATCTATACTTGTTTGGAAATGCACTTTGGATTTCATCATTTACATGGTTCACTGGCATATAATTTCAGTTACACAACAAGGATATTCACAGCCATCGGTTCTGGCCTATTCTTATCCACCATCAACTTATCCGAGCGGACAGCAAGTTTTCTATCACAAAGGATATTCATTTAAAAAAAGTTACTAACATCATTGAAACTTTAATTGGTACTTTAATTTTCTTTCTGACATACAGAATGTGCTTAAATGAAATATTTCTACCGGTAAGTTTACTCACAAAAGATTTATGTAAAGATTTTGAGGAATTTGCTGTCATTATTTGTTGAATTTCCTTCCGTTCCTTTATATCAAGTTCTTTCACTAGTTTTATACTTTGTCCTAAAACTAATGCAATACGCTTCCATTACATTTGGGTACTGAGTGATTTATTACACAGCCAATTGTGCCTCATGTGAAATTCACGTGAAAAGAGCCTCACGTGAAATTCACGTTAAGGTTCACGTGAAATTCATGTGAAGTTCACATGAATTTCACGTTAAGTGAAATTCACGTGAATTTGTTCATGTGAATTTCACACGAATGTGTTTCACGTGAATTTCACGTGAAAATTTCATACATTTTTCACTGAAATTTCACGTGAAACACATTCACATGAATTTCACGAGAAAAAATTTCACGTGAATTTCACGTGAGTGCTCTTTTAACGTGAATTTAACATCAACTTTTCACATGAAATTAACGTGAAATTAATGTGAATATCACGTGAGGCACAATTGCCTGTGTACAATATTGTGATATCCTTGATTGTCTTATGAGGGAGATTTTGAAACATCAATTAAATATGACATCATATTTATTTTGATTGTGATTATGTATAGTTATAGTATTATAAAAATATTGACATATAAACGTTTTAACGCTTATTTTATTATACTCATCTGTCATTGATATGCATAGTTTGATATTAGTTATAATTCTACTATAATTCCAAAACATTGTATATCAATTGATAAAGAACGATTTTATTATTGATTGCTGCACAAAATCTCTTAGTCACACCACCACGGTCAGGTCTTTGTGCACCCTCAATAGCCAGGCATATACCTTATTCAAGTACGTCATTCTATTTGTTATATAATAAGAACCCCGTTATAATAAATTTGTCTAAGGAGTGCTAGAACATTCCATTCACCTTAATATATTTACTTTTGATATGACCTTTTACAGGGATACATGATTTCACGACAGAATAGTCTTAAAACGACAAGAATTCTCCAAA
>WFKH01003881.1:4496443-4523052 GCA_016163765.1 Magallana hongkongensis | reverse complement strand
TCATGGTTAAAAAGAGAAAAAACTGTTTTTTCTTGTGTTCGCGTTCTCTGATGTAAACTGTATTTTTCGACAAGGTTGTAACCCTGTTGAATATTATAATTCACCACGTAATATTTAACACAAGGTTACTTTGTGAATAATACAATTTCGTCACGTGACGTGTAAGATAGCACGCATTCAGCTGGACGATATTGATCGTCCATATCCATTTCAATCCATTCCCATTGAGTGGTGGTTCTTTATTTCTCTTAGATATCTTTAAGAGAAATCTCATATTTATCTCAAAAGCGTCTTTAGTTTGTAGACTTATTGTGTTTGTACAGATCTTACAGTTCTTTTAACCCTGAACTTGTCCATCGCGTTTTTCAAAGACGGCCGAATGAAATCATACAAAACTCTAGGATATGATAGGCCTGCATATCTAATTGTGCACCCTGTTTGATTGTTTTTCATTTGGGGTTGGCCAATTACATTTTGGGGGGTCAAAGATGTGTGGGGTCTAACATAGAATCCTATATGGGGAAAATCGTAGATTCTATTGTAAATGGTTATAACTTGAAAACGGTCATTGACATTGGGTCTATAGAATCATATATTGACTGTTACAGACAAGATATAAGGTATTTAGATTCTGAGGCCCCTAAGGTCATCCCCACCCACGGGAATTAGAAATGATCAAATATCTCAAAAACGGTTGGGATCCGTTACTAAACCATAAGTATTCTTGTTCCTTGTGTCATTACGCATCAAATGGTATGATGGCTATGACCTCCGGGGTGGTCCAGACCCCCTTGAAACAGAAAATGACCGAATATCTTAAAAACAGTTGAGATCCCCACCCGTAAGCCATATATTTGTGTTCCTTGTGTCAAGGGGCATCAAATGGTATGTAGGTTCTGCGTTCCAGGGATGGTCCTGACCTCCTTGAACGAGAAGTGCCCAAATATCTTGAAAACGGTTGAGACCATATATATTCTTGTTTTGGGGGTCAAATAGGTTCACCTGATATATAGTAAATTACCCCCATCATGCATTTCCAAAAATATAAATACATGTAATTAAGTATTCATTTTTTTTAATGTAAAGTTTCACCATTGTGGGTCATCTGTACCCCTAGTGATAGCACACTTCGTTTGGGAGATTTTATTATCTGCTTAAATTTACACATAATGAAGTAATTTAATGCATAGCCAAACAGTTCAATGTCGAATTGAAATGTAATATCTTAATTCATCTTAATACAATTAATTAGACTCGATTTCGTACTTGAACATTTAGGTCTTTAAAATTTCCTTTATATTATTTTCTGTCATAGATTAGTTATTTAAACTACATGAGAAGTGAATCATTTTTGTTTAGATATACAAAGACAGTAGCCAAGCTACAAACACAAACAATGCACAAATAAAATTTGCGCACAGAGACTTTCTTTAGTATGATCTTTAAATTATTTTGCAATAGTTAATTATGTTAATATCATTCATTAGTAACTCTTTTAAATGATCGAAACGAAAGCTACATTAAAGGCATGATGACCACACATTTCACTTCCAACAGTTTTAAGAACTCTGGAAAAAGACTTCGTTTATAAAATGGATACAAATAAGGGGGTTAAATTGACTATATTGATAAGATTCTGAGAAATAAAAAAATCAACATACATGTATCTAATAACTTTTTCAAAAACACAATACTTGAGATATATTGCACACGGCGGGTGTGACCGGTCAGCGGAGGATGCTCACTCCTCCATGGCACCTGATCCTACCTCTAATTTTATTAGAGGTCCGTGTTTGCTCTGCCCCTGTTTTGTATTTTTTCTTTGGACTTTTGATTTTGATCACTGTTCGTTATAACCACATGTCATTGATGCTGTGGTGGTCCTGGAGGTGACGGGCACAAATTACCCCTCTACCGCGGTGACGCATTGTGTATCCAAACAACTAAACGTTTTAAGAAAGTAATAGAAGTTCCTTTGGTCATATAATCCTAATAAAAAAGATAAATATTTTTGGAAAAGACTAGATCTAAACGAAAAACAAAACGCTTAATATGAAATATCTTAAAGAAAACCACATGCATCTTTTCCTTATAGGTGATCAGTTTTTTTGTTTTTTTTTGGGGGGGGGGGGGGTCTCAACACCATCTTTTTCACAAACATCAAATTTTACTGTCCACTATCATAACTGTAGTAAATGATATGTGAAATTCTTCTATGAACTTTTTAGCCGGTAAAGGTAAAAGTTGACTGGTGGCATCCTCAGGTAGTGTAACTATAAAACCTGTCATGAATGAAAACAGTTTCAGGTATATGCAACGGTTCAAAATGCTGTGCTTTAATTATTTCATATTCGTTCAATCTTCTTGACAATAACATCCACAATCTTTCTCAGTTAGAAAAATATTTTTATTAATAACTCATACACACTTTATATATGTATATGAAATACTACAATTGCTGATACTTTTTGGGTGATATGCTGGATAAAGAGAATTAAAATGCAATAACGCACATTTTTAAAATTAATAACAGTATGTTACGAACAAAAATAATCAATGCCAACCAAAACAAAGACGCTTAGATAGACTCAAATGCAGAAATATCTCTCAGAGTGTGATGGAGGCTTTGGTCAAAATTTCATTTTTAAACATTTTTCAGAGAAGAAAAGGTCCAGATGATTCATAAGATTTCTTTAACTTTAAAATGAAAGAACGTGAAATTTCGCTGGAAAGGGTTATCAAACTACATTCTGGCGTGAAGTGTGCTCTCAAGAAACCATTATCAAAAATATTATTAGTCATTTATGATTTCTAAAGAAGGAGTAGAGAAAAAGACAAAACTAATTTATTCTTAGTAAATGAAAGTTTTCCTGCTGTATTGCATTCTGTGTTATGTAAGGTGATTGACATTATTTTTTTTACAAGCGTATTCTCTAACTCTTTTTTCTAGCATACCTCAATCCGTCAAACAAGTAAACGTCCATTATGATGTTAAGTACTGTACATTAATTCTAATACTGGACAGGTTTTCTGTTTATCAGTCTCTAGCATGAACACCTACACAGGATGAAAATTTGCCATTCAGTCAGCTGAAAGTCCTGACAAAGTGGCATAGCTCTGTCATCAGTTATCTTTCAGTCACCTTTCTGTGCTTGTTACATGTATTTTCTTAGATTGCTTTCAACTATATATTAGATTTTTATGTTTATTAAAAGCCAAACATTTTTAAAACACATATGTTAACGTTGAATTTGAATGAATTTGAATACTTTATTTCAGTTGATTCCATCTGAATCGTTCTCGTAGCTAGCCATTTAGGTCTTTAAAAGAATTTCCTTAACATCTTATTGAATAATTATTTTCACTGATATGTACTGCGCCGGATAAATATGCCAACTATACAAAATGATAGACAAGTGCCTAAAGAGTTGATAATAACTTGTTTTTTGTGTCTCACCTAAAAGGTGAGGTATTCACCTCTTAAAAATCAATATATTATAGGAAAATTATAATTCCCATAGGAAAAATAATTTTCTTGCAGGAAATATTGAAAATCCTATATTAAAAAAACCCAACGGAATTATACCTCTTAAAGGAGAAAAGTATTTGATTTAGAAAGGTAGTTTTTCTGTTGAAAAGTAGGATTTCCTCATGGATTTTAAAATCCTACGGATAGTTTTTTAAATCTTATCGGAAATTAAATTCCTATAGAAAGTTCTTTAATTCAGGTAGGAAATTCTAAAATATCCTATTGGATAATTGTTTCTCCTTTGAGAAAATTTATTTAAAAATCTCCTGCATGTGAGATATATCAATAACAAAAGTGGTTATAAACTTTTTAAGCAATTGTCTATCATATGACATATTTAAATTTTTCGATACGTGCACCTTAGACGGGTGCAAAAATTAGCATAATTATCTGGCATAGTGTTACAACTAAACACTACACATAGAGGGAGAAGAATATCTACAAAACTAGCACTAAATTAAATCTAAATGAAATGAAATAAAAAAAAAAATGAAAATAAAATAAAATAAAATGAAATAAATTTATTTATATTTTATAATTTATAAATTATAAATTATATAAATTATAAATTATTGTTTAATTTATATAATTTAGAACATGCAACAATGATAATAATAGCCTCCAGTGGAACAAACTATTGCAGAATTATCAGTGTTGCCTGAAAACAAAGTCAAAATTTGGTTTTTTTATAATGAAATGAGTAAACAGATTAAAGAAATTCAATTCCTCTGCCACGTGTAACATGTGTTTACTGCAGTACTCTCTTACATCACACGTGTGGATCTAGAGGGGGGACCCCTGAAAAAAATTTCCGGATCCGCGCATGCTTCATACATCCGCGAACCACCCAAAAAATATTTTCGTAGTAATATGCTCATTGGCTGAGTATTTTTTTTTCATAGGTATCAATTAATTCAGTCTAAGAGGACGGAAATTTACACAATCTAGTTCCAACAAGTTTAGATCTTACAGAACTTGGAGCTGCTTCGTGGTTTTTAAAAAAGAACAAAATGAGCAAAGTTATTTTATACTTGTACTAGATGATATCCCGCGCAAGCGGGGGAATTAACACTTTACGCATTAATATACAATGCTTAATATGTTGAATTTTTTTATTCATTTTTGTATATACTGTGTCCGAATTATTTCTTAACTGCTTTCTGAACCTATGCCTTAAAATTGAAATAAAAAACCAACTGCATAGCTGGATATTTAGAGGAGCGGGCAGGGATGAAAAATCTAAATCGAAATGGATGATACATGTACGTGACCTGAATTTTTTTGGTTGCAGCTGACTGGGAAAAAAATAACCAACGTTTTTGTTTTATTTTATACCAGTGAGGTATTTAGTGCGTTGTATCTCTAAATTTTGTTTTTTAAGGACAAATTTCACTATATTTTTATAACTGTCCCAAATAAAAATTTCAAATAAAAGACTGTTATGAAAAAAAATAATTGGGGAGGGGGTCATCCCCCCCCCCCCCCCCCCCCCCCACCCCCCCCGTTTTATGCATACATCATTTATTCACATAGACGTAGAACACAATCCATTCATTGTTAACAAATTAATGTCTATGGTTTACTACCAATCTGTCGTGGTATGAACATGTACGAAAATTAAGAAACGCAAGTGTATGCATATTTTTTTGCATATTTTAAACCAAAGTTGTCAGATCCAAAGTATCCGCCCGTTGGTTAATTTGCCCTACACTTTCCGCCATGATGTTAATTCCTGGGCACCCCTTTTTGGAAAGTTCTTTCCATCAAAATTAAAATCGCATTAAATTGTTCCATTTTATTTATTAACTTTTTTGTATCCAAGGTATCTGCCTGCGATGCATGATCGATGAACTCGTCCTACACTTTTCGCCATGACGTTAATTAGTCAACCAGCAGTCTTGGTTACCCCGTTCTGGAAAGTTCTCTCCCATTCTCTCACCAGAGGTCGAGCTTCGCAAGCGAATTAGCTCCATCCATCAAAACTAAAATCGCGCATTCAAGAAACGAATTGCCTTATTTTATTTATTCAACATTTGTCAAATCTTAACATCAATGTGTACTCTAAGTTAGTTCCCAGTAAATATATTCACTCTTTACGTAATCATTCAATATTATTTCATAGCAAATTTATATTTTGATGCAAACTCCCACTTACTTAGATCCGCCAAAGCGTGTCCACCACCTTACTCTCATTTTTGCTATTTTGGACTGATTTATCGAAAATGAAAGTACGTTTTGAATTAATTTTACAATTATTAATTATCAGGTAAAGTTTAATTATAGCTTACGGACAGCATATCACACGTGTTGAAATACCAAAGGTGTAAGCAGTTGCTCTGGTGCAGGTATGTTATAGTTCATTGGCAAAATGTCTTAAGTTATAAGTATAGATGACAAAGCCCAATCTTAATAAATTCCTTACAATTGAATTCTCTACATTTAAACCCAGAAAATAAGGTCCATTTGATTTTTTTTTTAAATAACATTAATTTTTACAAAATTTAATGTACACTGTAACGTCAAGCAAATTCATACGTTTTGCACTCGCGTCATATTGTGTCGTAGGTAAGTTATGGTAACGATATAGATTAATTTGTTTAGCCAAATAAATAAAGCGTTACAATTAGATTTAAAATATTTAAAGATAAAATGGTTTTGCACTTTAAGGGACTAAGACACGATTTGAGCTCAAACCTTTAAATTCTATTTTTCCGTTGTTAATGTCTAGAATTGTTAATATTGGTATTTTTAATGCCTCGTCAAAATTTGAATGTCAAATATTTAGTTACAAACCAGATACAGAGTTTGAAATTCTTTGTTTTGTAAACAAAGCTCGAGTTTTGTTATTGTTTACATGTGTTTTATTGGTATAGGTTTCAATCAAATGTTGCTTCTTCTGTCGATAATATTATTCATGAACACATTGAATCAGTTTATTTTGCTTGCCACGAGTCAATTCTTTAAAGAACTGGTAATTCCTTATTTTACATTATTTGTAAACAAATATAGGACTCGATCCTTGTTTACATAAAAATGAATTCTTACCTCAGTATCTCTCTTATAATTTGACTTCTAACATTCAAATTTTGGTCAATCATTCAAATTGCACAAGTAAACTATTTTAATCATAAAATATAAAAAAAAAAAAAATGTTTATCTCAAATCGTGTCTAGGTCCCTTTAATATTCATCGAATTCAAAAATTGTTAAAAATTGTTAAAAATAAATGATGAAAGTTTTTAATGCCACTTCAAAAGGACCGAAATATTCCACTACAACTGTAGTGAATAGGGTTCACCAGGTAACAAATGATCCTCCGATAGTTGAGCCATTTTTTTGTTTTCAACTCTAGATCTCTGATGCCTACATATTTCACACTTCGAAATCAACTTCAGGGGCTCGTTTCATACAGATGTCATACGACCAGACTTAGCGCTACGCCGGCGTTAACACGTGACTAGAGCGAATATTTGGGTTTCATAATAGGGTGCATTTTTACGCTTGACTAAAATTAAGCCAGAATGTTACGTCAACCCATAAGTAGGCGTAAGTTCGGATGTAAACATAATTAAATATATATCATAAAACGGCGACGGTATTTTATCACTAAATTGTCAAACTCAGATACTGGAGAAAACTGTTATTCTTCAAGTTTTCGAAGTTACGTGCCATTGGGATTTCTCAGGAAATATGATATATGAAGGATTGGAACCTATTGAAAAATAATCTAATTTTAAAAGTATAGATAAAGAAACCATTCTTTTTTCTTTTCTTTTTTTTTTTTTTTATTTGCCTTTCCGATATATCTTTTTGAGCAAATATAATGTAATTTTCCAAAAAATTTTAAAACGTATTTTTTTGTTAAATAATGTAAAATTTGAAAACTCTAAACCGTTGAAAGTATTTTAATTAAAATGTACTTTAATCCACAATAATATTGACAGATGTCCCAGATTTTGAGGAATTTACTGTCATTGTTTGTTGAATTCCCTTCCGTTCTTTTATATCAAGTTCTTTCACTAGTTTTTATACTTTGTCCTAAAACTAATGCAATACGCTTCCATTACATTTGGGTACTGAGTGATTTATTACAATATTGTGATATCCTTGATTGTCTTATGAGGGAGATTTTGAAACATCAATTAAATATAACATCATATCTATTTTGATTGTGATTATGTATAGTTATAGTATTATAAAAATATTGACATATAAACTTTTTTTGTCAACCAAATTTTTCCATATATATAATATATAAGCATTTCCAAGAGAAACACCTTACATATTTGCCCAACTTTGAGCTTTGTTGCTACAAGTAATTTTACTTAATACAAGTACCTGAATCAAAAATATATTTCAATGAGTCCAAGTTCATTTGCAATGAAATAGAACAAAAGATTGCGTTAAAGGTCGTTTATTCAATGAAACAAATTTGTATTGTTTAAATTGAAAACAAGAAATTAAACAAAAACAAAATCATTGAATAAATAACAAATTAATTTGCAAAGGTGGGGTTAAAAACCGCCAACTCTCAATAATTCAAATACTCAAATGAAAGTTAGAACAAAATTTGACTATGATATAATGTGCGTGCAAATGTAAAAGGGTGTAGGTGGGTGGGTAAAACAAAGTTCACGGAAAAATTTACGTCCAGCGGCAAAATCAGAGAAAATAAGAATGAGAGAATTAACATCTGCCAGGTTCTGATAAGACATTAATTACCACAGATGAATGCATGCTGGACATGTTAATTGTTCTATTATGTTAAACAATCTTGAAACCTAACCCCCAGTGACCCTGCTGTGCACAAATGCAAATTACCATCTGTAACATGACAAAGTATTGACCATGGTTGTTAATGATTATCCCTCTTACATGCACAGTCATTATTTTACAAGCTTGACTTAAAAGAGATATTAATAATAAAACACACACAAGTATATTATTACAAAATTTGTTACCAAAAATGTTTTTATTTACAATAAAATTAGTTTAACGCTTATTTTATTATACTCATCTGTCATTGATATGCATTTAAGCATTGAATCCTTATTTTTTGAAAGATATAGTCTCATAACTGCAACGGTGTGTGCATACAAATTGAATAACGCGCTTTAGCGCGTTATGAAAATTTGTTTGCAAACACCGTTGCAGTTATGAGACTATATCTTTCAAAAAACAAGGATTTAATGCTTATATTTACATTTTTTTACCTTCTTGCATTGTATGCAAATGTGAATTATACCTCAAAATTACTGTATTATCCTATGGGTAAGTTCAAATAAATGGAAGAGCCACAGTAACAGCCACAAGCGTGATCTTTGATTTTCGCTTGTTACGTTGTATTTATCAACGTTCAACGTGTGTGACGTCACAATTAAAACTCGTGATTTAACCTTTTAGTACCCTGTCTGTGTTATGGTGCTATATCTGCAGTAGCTTTACATGCAAAATATATGTGGAATGTAAATATAGTTTGATATTAGTTATAATTCTACTATAATTCAAAACCATTGTATATCAATTGATAAAGAACGATTTTATTATTGAATGCTGCATAAAATCTCTTAATCACACCACCACGGTCAGGTCTTTGTGCACCCTCAATAGCCAGGCATATACATTATTCAAGTACGTCATTCTATTTGTTATATAATAAGAACTCCGTTATAATAAATTGTCTAAGAAGTGCTAGCACATTCCATTCACCTTAATATATTTACTTTTGATATGACCTTTTACAAGGATGCATGATTTCACGACAGAATAGTCTTAAAACGACAAGAATTCTCCAAAAGTGTCACTTTTGCTCATCACCTACATCTCAACTGTGCATCCTCGGAGACATGAACATCCACTGTGACAATCCAGACATGTCCAACACCAAACATGTAAAGAATATAATGGCTAGACTTGACCTCAAACAACATATAGATGTCCCCACTCACACAGCTGGACATACTCCTATTGTACACAAAAGATGACCATATGCACCTACTACTTAAGTCAATCTCTGTGACTGATTTAAGAATATCAGATCACAATGTTGTTAGGTGCCAACTCTACACCTCTCTACAACAAATGGCAAACAAAACTCGGCTTGCTCAGGAGGTCAAGTAAGCGCATCCATGTAGAAATATTAGCACATCAGCTTAGAGAATCACTGTCTTACATCATAGTGGGTAACAATATCAACAATCTGTTATCAGATTTTGACCCCAGAGCAAACGATGTTATGGACAACATAACACCTCTTCGAACCATCATCATTAAATGCGATTCCATTTTACCGTGGTACAATCACTATATCAATATAGCAAGACAATGGCAAAAAACCGTTGAAACGTTTAACCAAAAATTTAGACCTAGAGGTTCAGAGACAGATGCTTAAAGAGCAGATCTGAGTTGTAGTGCACATGATCAACTAAGAAAGTCCCGCTACTCTCAGGAAAATCTCACAACGGCGGATACTAAAGATATGTTTAGAGTAATTAGCAATCTCATGAAAAATAATCCAGGGACCCCCTCTAACTTGATCAGACCCTTGCGGACAATTTTTTACACTTCATACACAACAAAGTTAAGAATATAAGACAAGGTCTGGACAAGGCAGATTCTCAGAACAGTACAGATTTTCCAGACCTAGACAAACCGGTGCCTGAACTTGGGTTTTTTAAGGTCCAGACGCGAGAGGAAGTAGCATTAAATATAACGCTTATTACTTTAAAAAAGTGTGAATTAATAAATTTGATAGATTAAAATGCTAAAATGTCGCTTACGCGTCATCGATTTCGGGTATCTTATACTATGCATTAGGCAAAGAAAAAAGTGCAATAAGCGGGATGAAACTATTTAGAACATAAAGAGTAATGCGTCATCTTTAACAATATCTACATAAGCAGCTGCAAAATCAAAAGTCAATATGTATGATTATAAATACAACAGCTGATTTCACATGACAAGACTGCACTGTGGCCACTCTTTGTATCAACTTTTTGAATACAATTTGCAAGACAGAGGCGACGTATTATTGTTTTACTAACAGCGTGACAATTTGCTTGTAGGGGCGTGCTAAAATTGTGCATGTTGATTATCATATCATTCATCTAATGGCTGTTTAATTCATTGATGAAATGCAAATTGAAACATAAAACTCAGAATTCTGGACCCCATTGACTTATTCCCTTATTTCACCAAAATGACCAATGATTCTCTCTCCGCAATCGAATGCTGTATAGATAATTCTTATTCATAATTAAAATGATGGATTGAAATATTATAGACTATGTTTTTAAGCTCAGTTTACATGCTGTACTATTCCAGCTACACAGGTATTTTGTTAAAGTGAAAATAAGATAAAGTAGAAAACTGTATACGTATACCATGTATGTGTATATATGGGGATTTGCGATAGTAGATGATTTTTATCCAGAGAGAAGTCTGGGGTATTTAAGTCCTGATCCGCCTTTTACTTTGGACTTTTCTACATGTACTCATGGCTGTGAGTGTGAGTGTGAAAATATTTTTTATGAATTAATGGAAGAAAATTCATACACAGCGATAAGTGTTTTATAATTAGACTATAGATTTATCAAAACTGTAGTCACGCTGTAATACTTATTATTATTTAGCTGAACTATTTTGGTGCAACTGATATACTGAATGTGTAGAAACACAGCGTTGTCCCGAGTGAACTAAAAAGGTGCGGATCCATCATTCAGAGCAACGAATTCGAGAGATTTGTTGACATTACTGTACTTGATTTACTTAGGATGTTGTCATTGTTAATTTATTGGATTTTTTTCGGCCAGTTTCTGCATAATTTGGTTGGTAGGTGTGTTTGTCTAAACAAAAAAATTATGATTCTCCTCGACAAGTTTTTTTTTAAGTTACGAAGTGTTTAATTATGATGTCACGTGGCGTGAGAATACAGTATTATATCAAGAATATATTACTTGCAGGGTGATATCCTCCGTATATGGAGGCGAACATGTGATAAAAGAAAGTATAATGCTCTCAAATTTAGGTAAAGTAGATAAGATCAAAACGGAAATTTAATCTTTTAAACAAGGACAAATATACAGTTAATTAGGAAAATGTAAAACAGGGGCACCGTTTGAGCATACAGGAAATACAAATATATCAAACTTGTAAATTTACGTCTATACCAAAACAAATGCAGTATAATATTGGTTCAAAACGATTGATTAGTGTACTATACGAATGTGTACATAAAATAGATACATGTACATGTATTAAATTAATTTAAATTCCGATGCATGCATTAAGCTATCATATATATAATCTAAGATATAAAGATAACGGTTCTACTGCGGCGTTGCTTAAATTTGAAGGACTGCCAAATTTAACTTTATTTAAAAAACGGAAAAGATTTTCTGACGTGTGCATTACATGAGAAGCACTTGTCGTGTGAAGGTAGTTTTTGCTAATCTCCACTGTTCTTAAAAGGATGTCGAAACACGGTTTCGATTCAGTTTGGAAACTGATTCTGGTTTTTCGTAAGTATTTTACATAAGAGCAGCAGTGTTATAGTGAATTCTTGTTATATCTTTTTAAATGATTATTTGAATAATGATAATTTGATACGCACACACTAGTTTTAATTCAGACTACATTTATCTCGAAATTTGGTTCTTTGGTAAAACTACATGCATATCTTTATCTGGTATAATCTACATGTAAGATATAAAAGATCCTAACTTTATCTCAGCAATATTGCGTTTATATCTATATATCATTTATGAGAACAATACAGTGCAATATCAAAATAGTTACTACGTTGTTGAATTCCACTGCATATTTTTGTAAATATGATAAATGTATACATGTAATACAAAAACTTAAAGGACGATTGTAATTACGGTAAAATTACAATATTTACAGTGGCAGTTCCTACGCAGTGTGCCTATTACTGTTATTACTACTACAGTAGCTACTACTCATCTAGAAGACAGCTCTGTTACTACTACTACTACTATTACTCCTCATATAGGTAAGTAAGTCATTTGTAACTTACAGTCAAATTTATCATTTTACATTTACCATATAAAATATGAAAAATTAATGCTCGTAATTAAGTTAGTACATTTATATTTATAATTCTTTTTCTTACAAGGTACATGTATATGATATGGTTTCAATAACATCCGGGGTAATAATTTCGTGGATTGAGTGAAAATCACAACTAAAGGGTACTTAACCTAGCTCGCGGGTTTGCTGACGTCACAATAGGATTCGACGTAAAAAGTTGGTCGTCATACCAAACTCATACATTGAAAAGATGACAAATTATCTTTAGAAATATAAAAGGAAATATTTCAAAAAGCTTAAAGGCCGAACATTTTTACCGTGTGGTAAATCTCAGGTGAGGGCGGGGCTTAATTTGGTGTGAAAGCCTCCGGGGCTTGCAGCTAGTCTTCCTGCGGTCGTGAACGCTGCTAATCACTATACACAGGAAGCAAATTAATACACAAGAAAATAAATAATTAGTCAGAATTAGTCTTAGTTTGAATATCGTATTGTTCTAATGACCATACGAAGCGATTTTATACGGAAATGTTATGCATCGAAGTATGTGTCGTCCGAATTTTCTCTAAGCACACGTGTGTAAAGCACAATTGAAAAAATTCAGTAAATTAATTCTGCTTCAAAAATATAACTCAGTACATTGTGCTTAGCACTTGCCATTGGTTAATAAGTTAATTTTAACAAATATAATTGTATAAGAAAACCATACGATCAGTATAAGAATGTGGAATGTAAAGGCAGCCATGTTACGATAACAATTAATGGAGTTCGTTTCCCAACTCGCGCACCAAGTTCCAATTGAGTGTATTACCAGTAAATAAAGCTTTAGTAGCTCATAAGTTTGTTTTAAAAAGAAAATTTTATATGTTTTGGAGCTGCTCATGCATCTTTGTGGAATTTATTAGGTCACATACATTCAACATGATTCAAATATAAATTACGTATTTTCAATTACTGAATAATTATTCTTCATAAACAATTTCAATACCGGTAATGTTAAAAATTCAATTTTTAATTCCCCCTTTTAATACGTGACGCAAGATATCAAAGATAACGTTGTTAATTGCTAGTAAACAGAAATCCGCGGACCTGGCCAGATCACGCTCGGACGATCACGTCAATCAAACTGGATGCTATTGTTTCAAACTTGATTGACAAGCGGCATCATTTTGAAGTTTGTACAGGTAAAAAAGGGGGCGTTTGTAAAATGTTCGGCCTTTAAATGCAGTTTATACAAACATTTATAATTATCAAGTGCTGAAATTTTAAAGACGTGACATACATTGTCAAATTTTGTTCTATATGGTATGAGTGTGCGTTGGAACTCTTCTATTTAAAATCATGTTTAGACAAGTAAATAAATTGAACCGTATGCATTAACTTCGCTTCTTTTACAATTATAATTAACTTATGTATTTTCAACTACCGATCTAACTATTAAAATTTGTTTTGCTTTAGTTAATTATCATATACGATTACAAACTTCTTATGTCAATAGTTGTATGGTAATTATATTTGTATTGATTGACTCTTGAGAGTTTCCTGAAAAGAAAAATAACGAATTGTCTTCTCTTCACAGACTTCCATTAATTGCATTTGTGCATTCGATAACACTTATAATAATGTTTAATTAGTATTTACATGTTCTAGTATGTATTAATCAGCTAGTCTTGTCAATCAACGCATTTTCATTTTTTGGTTCTCAGACGTATGAAAATGATGACGTCGGGATAACGTCATAATGAAAATATAAGGTTTTGTGAATTTTTTTAAATCTTTAAAGTTGTTTTGCAAAAAATTGGCCGAGAACACGTATTGATTTTTTTTATGAATTGATTCAAAATTATCTCTTCTGTTATTGTGTTGAGTTAAATTTAGTTCGTCTAGATCGTTTAAAAGTTTGGAGCATAGTTTTGAAATGCATTTCCCGACTAAGATATGCATTTTACTATATATTTCATTGAAATGGCGTTGCTTGATTTTATCAGCGACACTGTGTTTGAAACACGATAACATTATTACCACGCAGACGAATCTCAAATAAATTTTAGAAATAAAACTCGGAAACCTATGGATCACGCGGACAAATTATCAGGGTAGGTTTTCTCACAAGCAGTAAACCCGCGAGCTACCTTAATTCCTTGGCAAAATATCAATACGTTTTTCTAATTATTGCTTTTCAATTGGACATGTCATTTTATAGATCAAGTCAACAACGAAATCTACAAAAATTAAATTCAATTAAATCTTGATGACACAGATTTATGGTGCATGTCAAATTAATTCGTTTTTCATTCTCTATTCAATTTTCACATTAGAAATGTTGATGCCTGTGCACTTTGAATTTTAAATTTAAAAAATACAAGTCTTGTCGTCCAGTAAATCCTTTTAACGCCCTATATTAGGATTGTGTATGTATATCAAGTTACTAGGAAGTAAATAATTTAGAATACTCGGATATCTAATGTTTTAAATGGTCCCATCTAAATCAAGACAACGAAGTTTGACTGTAGTAAATAATTTAGAACTAGTTAACAAATTGCCAATTGACGCTGTCTACAAAAACAATTCTATAGTTCGTCTGTAGAAAAAGGTTGCTACAGTGATTTTTAACGGGTTGGTTATCTTTATTAATGTTTATTGCAAATTATACTTCAGATCTATGCATTAAATAACATCTATACATAAGGTATACCTTATAACATAACATCAATGGTGTAACTCGGAAATTTCTTACTTTCAATTCCATTAAAATAACTGCTCTTTCTAACAAATTAATCAACATTAAATTAAACCATTTGTTCTCATAAAATTGAATTAAAACGTTAAAGGTAATACAGTTCAGCCCTGAACGTTTTTAACGCTGTGAATTACAATCGGTTCGCTTAAGGAAATACCCAGTAAATGTTGAATAGTCATATAATTCATTCTAACGCCCAATAAAAGGATTGAATATTAGGTTAATAAGACGTAAATTAAAAAAACAAAATGCCAAATGATTACGAAACAATTCTAGTTCGTCTTATCTATAAATAAAGGTTGTCTTTTGTTCTATGCTACACCGATTTTTTACGAGGTGGTAGTTTAAATATTTAGCTGATTTCACACCCATACACAAGTTTTGGTAATTTCTTATTAATTAAAATAACTGTACTCTTTGCAACACAATAAATCAGACGATTGAATAAAAAACGTTTAAGATAATGGTGGAACATCTTCATATAAAGAGATAAAGATCCAGAGGCTATAAAAAAATAAAGTGTTTGTTGATATAAATGTAAATTTTACGTAAATTTAACTCTATATGAGACTTTTACATTAGAGTGAGTTTGTTTTTGAAATGCAGCTTACACGTAAATTAAGATTAAAGCAAGCTAGCATAAAATGGGTTCAAGTTTGTAGGTTGTACTTTTATTGTATTTAGAAACGAAGGCAAATTTTTTCTAATAATTTCAAAGATCACTCTGATGATTAGGGATTCATTTTTTTCCAAATGAATATTGATTAGTGGTTTTTTATAATCTAAGCAACAAAATGCTTTCTTTAGTAATTTATGCAGGATATCAAGGAGGGAACAGTGCAGAAAAAATGTATAACCCGATGTTTTTGAATTGCTTTGAAATCATTGTATCTCGATTTAAATGATTTCAAAATTTTTGAAATATTTATATTTCATACAATCAACTTTATTATCTGTCATTATCCACATAATCGCACGAGCAAGTTATATCTGGCGTTTTCGAGTCGCTTTGAAATCATTTTAACAAAATGTAGATGAGTTTTTAAAAAACTAAAATTAGATAAATTTTGAAATATACTGAAAAGTTAATACTTAACCTAATTAACACGACTAAGATGTCACTAAACGCGGCATGTCACGAGCAACTTAGTGATGATTTTTCAAAATTGAATCGAAGTCATTTAAACTAAATATTATATATATATATATATATATATATATATATATATATATATATATATAAATATATTATTTTTTTTAAAAATTAACCTTAATATCATATTTATATATGTTTAAAAAAGATTAACTTTAAATTAATTCGACAAATAGGTATTAACATGCATTTTTAGAATGAAGACGTAGATGTAATGCTTTAAAATCGATATCGATTTGAAATTATCTAAGTTGGATTTTTACGATGTTATGTATCTTTCAAATTTCAAATTTCATCCAATAATTCTCTTTTTTAGCTCACCTGAGCTGAAAGCTCAAGTGAGCTTTTCTGATCAAAATTTGTCCGCTGTGTGTCGTCGTTGACGTTGTCGTTCTCGTCAACTTTTCACATTTTCATCTTCTCCAGAGCCACTATGCCGAATTTAACAAAACCTGGCACAAAGCATCACTGAAAAACAAAGAAAATCTTTAAAAATCTTCTTCCAAAAAATCATTTGGCGAGAAAAACTTAAACCTGTGTGGAAGCATCCTCAGATATTGTAGATTCAAATTTGTTAAAATCATGATCCCCGGGGTATGATGGGGCCACATTAAGGGGGGTCAATTTTTTAAATAGGAAGATATAGAGAAAAATCTTTAAAATTCTTCTGGAAAAGCATTCAATCCAAAAAGCAATAACTTGTGTGAAAACACAGGTTGTGCAGATTAAAGTTTGATCAAACGATGATTTTCTAGAGAAAAGAGTGGCCACAAAGTTGGGGGGGGGGGGATAGGAGTAGAGAAAAATCTTCTTACAAATACTAAAACAACAAAAGGGGCTTGGTTAGTACCATAAAAAATATGTGGATAAAAATCGGCAGATTTTATAAAATTTTTAAGCAAGATCTACTGTACTTAGTTGTCAAGATATTTTGATTTTGATACTGTAATGCTGATTCTTATTTTCACAGGAGTGTTCTGAATGTATTATGCGTCTTTTGTCTTTACCTCAAGTTTGTACACGGTTAAGATGGCAGTAAACAAATGCTTTACTACAAAAAATCACAAATGTCGGCTGACCCCTACTATGTTGTAAAGTTTCGTGCTTTTTATTAATATATTCGATCAGTGCCTACTATCTATTCAAGATATATTACTATAGTCAGGTACTCTTTACACAATTGCGCTGAAAAATATAGTTCTGTTCATGATCAGCAGATACATTGCAATAAATGTTTAGAATATCGATGTATATGTAATACGTGGAAGAAAACAAAATTAACGTAAAATTATTTTGAAAAAACACCCTACCCCAAGAAATGTAAATGTGAAGTATTCATATTCCTACGCTCGCTGCCTCCTCAGTCTTTTTCACGAAAATGTAGGTCATTCTTCGATTGACAATTGTTTCACTAATGAATATTGCTTATATTATTACAATAATTATATTATTTTCATGATTATTGTTCGTTAGCTATCACACAATCTCTTTTAATTATTTGTTGTGTATGAGTTTGTGTTATTTCTTTTCTTTTCTTTTTTAAACGACGGAATGGTTACGCAACACCTGCACTATATTTATGGTCGCACTTGTGTAGACTCTGTTTAAGCACAGATGTGTGCACTGTTTGCTAATGACGGGTGGCAGTATTTAATACTGACATGAAGAACTATATACGTCAGTTTCTTAATAAGTTCAGTGATTTTAACTTAAGAGGTCGGCTGAGCACAGTGAAAATTCAAGTAATTTAACAGTCGAATATCTTGGATATGGGGTAACCCATATCTATTCTTGTTAACACTAAACTCAGCGCTTAAACTTGTTGATTCTTTTGGTTTAGATATCAATAGAATGTGAGATAAAAAAAAAAATGCTTGATTTTAATCATTTTTTTTTCACTTTTTACCGGGGCCCATAAGTGCACTAGTTCTTTTAACGTCATTTTGAATTTAATTTAATTATTTTTTTTTCAAATGAAAATGCTTTAATTTCTAACAATGAGTACGCATTTTATGTAATATTTCATAAGAAAAAAATGAAAAATTGATTTTGAAAATGAAGAAAAAAAAATAAACTAATTTAAGAAAACTTGGTTTACTGAGCGGACCGGTAGTAACATCATATTAATAGCAATAAACCTAATTGCACCTTCCTAAACAAAAATTTATCATCGCTGAAAATTTAAAGTTTCTATCTTCAACGAAACCGTTACGGTTTCTCAAATATTTTCTGATTTTTTGAAAAAAGCAAATCGGAATACGTTTAAATGACGTCCTCCATGTATCGTTTGTGTATATCATTGGAGGCCATTCAGGTAAACAGATGCACCCGAATAGAAAAATCTTTTGGCCGCTGAGAAAGATGAATATAAAATAGAAGTTGATAAAAAGCTATACATAAAGATAAAGTCTTTAAAAGCAAAAAATCCCTATGTTGTTTCGTAAAGATACTGTGGATTTAGGCATAGTTTTCATTGTAGTTCATATTTGAGTCATAGAGATATTTAGCAAAAGACATCGATCAGATAATAACATAGTCCCACAGAAGAGATATTTTACAAATGATTTGATTTCTTTGTTTTCTTTTTTGACTTTCTTTTTTTTCTTTATCTTATTTGTCTGTCAGTGACTATATATTCATTGATCAGTTTGATTAGCGGAGCATATATATATGTTTATATTTAGTTCGTCTTCGGCTGGAGCGATAGCTGGCGGAGTGATTGGGGGTATCGTTGGGTTGGCCGTTATTGTCACCATTGTTGTTTGTGTGTGTGTCAAAATCTGCAAAACACAGAACCATGGTCAAGTCTTGGTGTACCCTCAACAGCCCGTGGTCTATACCAGTTCAAGTACGTAATTGTGTTAGTCAAACATGAAGGACTTAATAGATGAAAGAAAGTCTTTTATTTTTAATTTTTTCGATAATCTATACTTGTTTAAATATTCACTTTGGATTTCATCTTCTATATGAATAACTTTTACATTATTTTAGCTACACAACAAGGATATCCTCAGCCACCAGCTCCTGTCTATCCCTATCCGCCACCAACGTATTCGAGTGGACAGCAAGTTTTCTCCTATAACGGATAGGATATCCATAAAGAAAAAGTTATCAGATACTAATAAAATTTGTACCTAACTTTCTGACAAACAGAATATGCTTAAATGAAATATACTTTCAGTGTAAGTTTACTCACAAAAGATGTATGTAAAGATAATAGGTAATTTACTGTCTTCACTTGTTGAATTGAACATTGTTTCTTTGATATCAAGTTCATTCACTCGTTTTTAATCTTTGTCCAAAAACTGATGCATACTGTTTCCATAACATTAGATTTACTTAGTGGTTTATGACATTGTTGTGATAGCCTTGATTGTTTTATGGGGAAAGTTTGGAAAATCAATTCATATGACAGCATTTCTATTTTGGTTCTGATTATCTGTAGTTATAATATTGTGTGATATTGAAATCTAAAAATGTTAACTCTTATTTTGTCATTGATATGCAGAGTTTGTTGACAGTTTGTTGTTATTACTTCACCACATATTTTATTCTTTTTCCTACTTCAATTATAAAAGAGTGTGTTTCAAACATTAAATTAAATTGATATAGAACGATTTCATAATTAATTGCAAGTTTACAATGGTCGCAAACTAGGCGGCCTCCTCATCTGTAACACAATTACCGTTGCTGTAATAATACTCTATTCCGTTTGAGCAAGATACATGCATCTGGGCTGGAGAACGACTTAAAACTCTCAGGATATTATCAATGTATTATCAATGGTTGAAACTTTTTTCGCTGCATCTCTAGAACATTAGAACCATTAGTCGTAAATACCTTGAGGTTTTATTTCAAAATACACGAGACTTAAATGAACTGCAAAACCTATCACCTCCTCTTTTCTTCAATGCCATAATGAAAATCCACATGGAAGACGCCTACTTATTTGCTTATATCAGCTGCGTAACTGTAGTAATGTACATCTATTTTGACATGTATTGTTGTTATGTTTTGTTTTTGTCAAGCTATAATTATACACAGGTAACGAGAAATGAATATACATTGTATCACTGGTTTCTGTTTATTCATGACTTGAGCAAGTATGGAAGATTCCAAAGTTTTAAGATTGTTCCTAACAATTTGTGAGTATTTGAACTGTAATTATGCCAATAAGGTAATTTAATCATTTAAGTTATTTATTCATTTTTAGTATATACTCTTCATTTATACTTGGATGTTAATACATGTACAATACAAGCCAAGTTATTCTGTTTTTACATTAATATTAAAAACAAATTGATAAAGTAGAAATATAAATGCAAATCTATATAATGAAAACAGTAATGACAGAGTTATAATGTTTACAGTTATGGTGACAGTTCCAGCACAGTGTGGCTATTACTGCTATTACTTCTACAGTTACACATACTATACAACAAGACAGCTTTTACTACTTCTACAACAACGACTCCTCTTACTCTTCCTCTAGGTAGGTAATTTAATTTTCAAAAAGTATTTAATTTCTTCTAAATATTTCATTTATTAGTTTCTTTCGTTATTTCTTTCATAAGCACGATTTACAGAAAGTGTATTATTTTCACAAAGGTTTTTTTTTATTTTTTCATATTTTTTCCGTAATGTTTTGTTTCAAAAGCACGAATCTTAGGATTTTTGGCATGTGTATACTTTTCATGTCTTATTTTAAACTTTAAACACAATAAATAATGATGTTCCAAATGCAAATTACAAAAAAGTTTACAAAAGTATACAAGTAAGTACTAGCTTTTATGAATGTTCATTTATTAAATTTAATATCATACGTAACCATTGATTCTTGGCGGACATATTCAGACAAGTGAAGAAATAATTGAATTATACGAGATCAAAAACTATTTTTGAAAATAACACATGAAGTATATTGATTTGGGTTTTGTTTTGTTTTTTTGGTTTGGGTTTTTGTTTTTTTGGGGGGGATTTTTGGGATTTATTTTTTTTTTTGGTGGGGGGGGGGGGTACTGTCTTAAATATAGCGAAAATTGTACATTATAATATTGACAAAAGTAAATAAAAGCAGTATAATGATTACATATTAAAATATGTTTGTTGCTTGTTAAAGTCTGGAAAAGATCCAAAATCAAGCAGAATCATTCAAGTGACTTGCAAATGGGATCATAGTACATGTATTTTATAGTAAACAATCCAACGCAAAATTTACAAAGTAACAATTTGATTACGAAATAGGATTCAATGAACTGTAACATGAATTGTTCGTTTGCTAGTTTTGAGATAAAGGTTTTTTGGGCTTTTGTTTCAAATAGCACGCTTCGTATCTAATCTCAAAAATAAATCATGTTTTGATTCACAAAAATGCTTTAGGATTTTTAAATTATGACCTAATGAATGGACTTAACAAGTATATTGTTCAAGATACAAATAACATGCATACTTTTTGTTCGTTTTTTTTTTTTTATTCTGGGAAAGATATTTACTTTTATAGAACATTAGACGCGATTTTGTTAAGGAACTATTTCACTTAAAGGTAACAGAATTCAAGGTATTATTATTTCTTTATCATTGCATCATTTACAATACACTAATGTCTTTTAATGATATGTAGACTCAATATTTTTATTTACCTAAAAAAATTAGATATATAAACAAAGAGATTGTGAAAGGAAATACATTACTTTAAAATTCTTTTTAAAATGACCGATAATATACGAACAAAATTTGAACCGAGCAGTGTGACCATAATGTTAATATATTTTCACAAACTGTTGATAGCTTTATTTTCTTCCCTACAAAAAATTTCTTAATAGGTAACTCAATTGATTTGTCCGTCCCGTTTTATGACTATATAAGGTTAAAGTTCATGACAAAAACAACATGAATTGTTTTGTTGTGGTTTTCTTGAACTCTTTTATTTGTTACCTATATATTACCCTTACCTTTTTCATTTATTCTTCATGTTTCTTTGATGTAATAACAATATACATATACATTTCTTTTTTTATATATTTTAGTCCTTCCGCTGGGGTTATAGCTGGTGCCGTCATTGGAGGCATCGTTGGGTTGATCATTATCTGTGCCATTGTTGGTTGGGTGTGTGTCAGAATCTGTCAATCACACAACCATGGTCAGGTCTTGGTGTACCCTCAACAGCCCGCAATCTATACCAGTTCAAGTACGTCATTGTATTCGTTAAAAAAATATAATAAGAACCCCAGTATAATCTAATTGTCTATAAAATAATAAAAACCCCGATATAATTTAAATGTCTATAAGTTTTATGCTAATTCTATTCACCTTAATATATTTACTTTGGATATGACTATTAATATGGATATATTATTTCAGATACACAAACAAGCGTACCAACGAACCTAGGTTCAGGTTTCTTCGCCACAAACCAATTCGGGCGGGCGGCGAGTCTCTGCATGTATCGGATTTACTGTTTCGAGAGAGGATGTTTACATCTGCTTATAATAAATAAAATATTGACACACATTATATTCATAAATGAAATCGTATGTGAAGTGAAATACGTATAGTATAAATCAAGTTTTCAGGTCGTATTGTTTTAATTTAATAAATTAATCATTTTTCCTTTTGATTTCAAATGTATTTACTCTATTACTTTTGTTTATCTAAAACTGTGGCGTTGTGCTTTTTTCACGTTTCGGCTACCTAGTTGTTGAAAAAAATTGAAATGCTTTAAGAACGTTTAAGAATGTTGGTTTCACGAGTGAAGGTTTGTAAAATAAAAAGTACACCTGACAGCATCTTAAAGTAAATTAGTTTTAGAATTTTACTGATAACAGCATGGTTTTAGTTTATGTATATCTTGTTTACCGTTGTCACCAAGCATTCGCTGACGGTCTAGAGAAAATACAGTTTATTTTTTTTTCCAAAATGTTTTTTCTGAAATTTTTTATACATTATAAATTCACGAGAAATAAGGAATTTATTTGGAAATTTAAAGTGACCGTGGTCATATAGTGTGCATCATCGTCTAAAGCATTATTGGCGATCGGGAGAGTTGCGCAGTTGCGCTTAAAATGGCCCAGATCTATATTCTTTGGTAAGGATTAAAGTCATCGATCTGACAGATAGAATAAGTATCAATACATCTTGTCAACAGTCGAGATCCGGGGGTCTTCTTATTCTCTCAGTAACCACAGGATGAAGATCTGCCATTCAGTCAACAATTCGGTCAACAAAGAGCGGACTGGATGGCGTAGCTCTGTTATTTTCAAACGATTCAGTTAACATTCAGTTTACTAAATGCCAGAGCTCTATCGAGTGAACATTCATTACACCCATCTCTTTGCGTGTCTGTCTTTTTTATCATTTACGGCAGAACTTATTACCAACAAATTTATCCTTCATTCTTGCATATTTAAAAATGATAGCTCACTGGACAGACTTCCGCTCCTTTGATGAGGTAAAAATATGCAACTATAGTTATGTTCTTGTGTCCCTAACTTTAGGGACCCAAATTTCAATTTTCAAATAATTTTCATAATGATAGTTTTTCAAATAGATTAAAATTGAAAAGGATTTCATTTTCTTTACTTGTAGTATTCTACGCAGAACCCATATTGCTGAAAATTTAAAGTCCTTTGATAAGCTATAATTGCGCACTTGTCGCGTGTATACGTAGTTTTGTGCGCTTGTTTCGGTTTGGTTTCAGACTTAAACAAATATGGCTGATTCCAAAGTTTTGTTAGCTTTCTTGACAATTTGTGAGTATTTAATCTGTAACAATATGCTATAAACAATAGTATGTTCTTAGTGTTTATATTATTGAAGCATGCACTCTTTTATCCCTTTTCACTGAGAGTTTTATGTGTCATTTTTTAATGTTTGACAACAGTACGCATTTCTTTTCAAAGTGATTGTATTTAATCAATAATCAGTTTGTTGCACAATGTAAAAGATATGTATTTGGAATAAAATAGTTATCCGTAGAAGTGGAAAGACGGACGGACAGAAAGACAGACAGACAATCCCCCCCCCAAAAAATTACGATCTTCGTTTTCTTGAACATTACAAGGAAGTCTGTGATATTTTTCACAGCTTATTTATGGCAACTTACAGAGGGTAAAGAAGACTTGATTTTTTAAACAGATTTAAAATCCAGGTAGACCATTGTCTACAAATGCAGATATACGACAATAAAGGAAATTGTACGGTGCTTCGATTAAAGAACTTCAATGGCGATATTTGATCATACGATACTTAACAATATTTAACAAAAGAATTGTTTGGTTTAATGATCGATTTAGAAAATTAAATATGAAAAATTTTGAAAAAAACTGCATCAAAGCATCGAGAAATCTGAAGAATCATGCAAAACGTAAAGATCAGTAATGAAAAAATTGTCAAAAATTCAATAAATATTCAAAATTTGTATACGAGGTAAATAAAATCGCATATGCAAAATATATTAAAGAGAGTAGTTTCAAGCTAATAATTTCACAAAGAAGCTGACAGCCACAGAAGACATGTGAGTTTTTTAATATAGCATCGGTAGTTTATGTTTTATCATAAAATACCTTATATGAAATAAATTTGCTTGATAATTTTGGAAGCAATTATTCGCGGCAAGAAATGTTTGTTTAGACTTTAAATTAAATTAGAAAAAGCGAGTTTTGGGAGCTTTTAATGGCTAAAATGAACATAAATAATGAAGTACATTGTTATGAAGTAAAAACTGATATCCTCTTGACACCTTATCTAATTATTTTTAGCAGGACACATATGAAGACATATAAACTGAAAAAAAAAACTACAGGAATGTAGATACCAATCATATCGTATACCGTTGACACAACATCAATAAAATATTTCCAAAAAGAAAGAACTTCTAGGAGTCTGGATGTAGATATACGTTAATTACGAAAACAAACCCGTTTACAAATGTTGGAAAGGTTCCGGAAATGCTTTTTATAATAATCCAATCAAACGTTCTTACTAATTTTAAATTGTATTAGCTTTTCATCAATTAAATATTGATAAATGTGTTAATCATGAGAGATAGATAGACATTAAAAAACAATAAAAGAACACAGAATGTATGAAAACCCCACCTTGTGTTAACCACTAAATGCCAAAGTATACTTTTAAATATACACGTATTTTGAAGTTTCAATTATCATTCAATTACGCTAATGCACTGCAGGTAGTGCTTAATATGTTAATAGATTCTTTAACATTTAAATGCTCATTATTTTTCTTTACATTTGATTTTTCGATAAAATCCCTTATACTTCAATGTTTTTGTTCGGCTGGCCTCAATATTTTTGAATCAAAAAGGATGTCGAATTTCAAGCTTCTTGTTTTCGTATTGGAACTTTTATTGTCCCTCTGTAAGTATTTATGAATTTCGATTCGATTCGATTTTTTTCTACTGTTATAAAAATAATAACTTTAGATAAACTATTGGTTAACGAGGATTGGAGAATTATGTTAAAGGTGTATTTTTATTAAAACAAAAGTTAAAACTTAATGATCTACTGATTAATGCATAAAGTCTCTTCCAACTACACAATTTATAGTAATGTTTAAACTGTGACTTTTGTTTTAAGAACAGATGGATCTGGTTCATAATTGGGGTTTTCCTTGGGACTCTTTACTCTATACAATCAATAACATCACAGTAAAAGTTTTATAATACTTGAATCTTGCAGCGCAGATGAATTTAACGCACTTCGACAAGATCCTCGATATTTTGCAAATTTCTTCATACTAGGAAGTCAGGAAACATTTTGTGTATTGATATGCCATTTCCTTCTTTTTTTTTTTTTTTTTTTTTTTTGGTCATCATACGCACAAATCAAATACGTTTTTATTAATAAATATAATTTCACTATTTACTTCCTTTGATTTTAAATCATGAAGACCACTGTAATATTATTCATTCTTTTATTACAGTGGCAGTTCCTGTGCAGTGTGGCTATTACTGCTTCTACTACTACAGTAGTTACTACTTATCTAGAGAATCGCTCTGTTCCTACTACTACTATTACTACTACTACTACTACTCGTCAAATAGGTAAGCAAGATTTCCGTGACATTAATATATGTGATATATATATATATATATATATATATATATATATATATATATATATA
>WFKH01003881.1:4447820-4495320 GCA_016163765.1 Magallana hongkongensis | reverse complement strand
AAGTTAAAAAAAATATTCAGTTTTTCATATTGCTTAAATATGGTCTCCGCATACGTACCTGAACTTTTAAGTGTAATAAGCAGGATGTATGATTTAATTTCAGTTCTTCGGGTGGTGTTATAGCTGGTGCTGTGATTGGGGGTATCGTCGGGGTCCTCCTGATATGTACCTTCGTTGTTTGTGTTTGTGTCAAAATCTGCAAGAAGACAAACCATGGTCAAGTATTGGTCTATCCCCAACAACCTGTGTTTTATACCAATTCAGGTAGTTCTTCTTATCAAATATGATAATTAACTATGTACTGTAATTAAAGTTCAATATCGAATTCTTTTTATTATGTATGAAAAAAGCACTCTATTTTGTTTAGAGGGGCGGTGGATCATTATCATTAAGTCCATCTAAATTCTACAAGCCTACAAATATTTCTTAGATAAATTATATCCATGGATCACTGCTACATAATTTCAGTTGCACAACAAGGATATCCACAGCCATCAGCTCCTGTCTACCCCTATCCTCCCCAACCGTACTCGAGCGGACAGCAAGTTTTCTCTTATAACGGATAGACTGATTCCATAGAGGAATGAACACTGTTGTTAGTTCCTGACGTACAAGTGAAATATTTTTTTAATTATCTATAAGATCACAAATAACAATATTGAAATAGTTGATATCGTATTGGTATCGAAGAGAAACTTATTATTATGTCCTTGTTTTATTTGATGTATATAGAGCTGACATACATTTATTTCTATGTTACTGATTACACATTTTTAGTATCAATATGTAATAATAGTAATGCGCAAAGTAAAATATTGTTACCATTAATTAAGATCACAAACCAGGCAGGTAGCATCGTTTTTGAAAGTGGGGTGGGGGGGGGGGGCAACCCCATCCCAAAAATCTTGACAAGCAAAAAAATAAATTAAAAAAATAACTTCCCAACCCCCCCCCCTTTCCGATGGTACTTGGCTGCAAACAGATTTTGAAACGGTTGAAATCGTTATATTACAGAAGGGTTACTTCTTATCATTTGGTTGTTTAATTTTGTGGGGTTTGGTGTGGGGTTTTTAGGGGGGTTGTCTTTTTTATTAATATTCTATGGGTTTTTTGTGTCTGTTTTGGTTTGTTTTGGGTTGGGGTTTTTTTTGGGGGGGGGGGTATATTGTTAATATATATTTTTTGTTACTGATTTAACAGTTTTCTTAGTATCACTGCAGTACTCATGAATTTAATTGAAATGAAATTTAGGTTTTATTATCTGAATATGCATATGAAAGGGTAAATCTAATTTGTGTTGAGATAATACTTTTATAGCCACAGAACTTCGCTCATTTGTATGCTTGTTTCTTTTTATGATTTTATTATAAATACATTGTTTAAATAAAGTTTTTAACATTTAATATGCGTTATTGTGTGGTGACGTTATTTCGTGCAAAAAATTGTCTTCTTTACACAAACGTTACGTTGCAATTCCATCAAAAAAAATTATGATTTATCAGTTAGTGTTCCATAATATATTTTTGCAAATATTGTATTAATCAAATTACATGCAATTTCTTTTTTCATAATATTGGATCGCATGAAACGGAAAAAATCTTTTAAAAACGAAAACTATCTTACCCATTATATCTCAGAAACGTTTTCATTTATTTTAAGATAGGTATTTAAAGAAATATAACGAAGAAGAAACATTAAGCAAGTTGAGGTTACAAAGACTCTCATGGCATTCAGTCCAATGCAGTTTATAACTGGAATAATGGGAAGGCTTCACAATAATTATATATCATGGTAGAAAAAAAACTTAGGTTAGAAATGTTAATTTCTATACTTTAATATAGCAACACTATCCTTCTATTTTATTCTTCAAAAAGTTTTAATGCCTGCAATATCCTCTTAATACAGGACCTGTTTTGCTAATCTTCTAGAAAAAAACGAGTTGAAGCTATAATGAACAAGCAGGTACCTCAATGAGAATCAGGAGAAAAAAATCGAAACATTTTTTTTTTTGGGGGGGGGGGGGGGAGTTGGGGATTTTATGTTCAATTACATTATTGATAGACTTTAAAGCACATTAAAGGTCCATGGAACTCATAATGTATGACACGTTCAGCACATTTCTTTTCTTAGAAACAGGAAGTAGCTGATACTAGTAATCTTGTGAAGAGGAATTACAAAATGTGTCACAGTTCATCCGAATACAAACCTTGTCATTTAGATAAAAGCTTTATCATTCTTAACCCACTAAACATTCTTTTGTGACGTAATATAATTTCTTTTTAAATGCCTGTCAGATGCATGGATGTATGTATATTTAATGATTGGTATAAAGTAAGTATCCGGTTGAGAATATTTAGTAAAGGTAAAGGTAGTTTTCAATAACAGTGTACTAGCATATGATGTGTTCGAGGTGACTGTAGTTTTTCTTTGCTGTAAAAAGAATAATATTTTTCAAAGATTTTGGTTGGGTTTTAGTATTTATCCTTGTTGAAAGTATAAGTTTAAATATAACTTTTTTATTAAACTTTTCACATATTAGAATAAACTCTTTGATATATAATTATTACAGTTGATAAACATACATTTACAGTATTGATTTGATTCATACATTAATTTTAAATAAAATGTCTAGATAACTCTTCATAAAGCTAATTTTGTGGTTCAAAATTATGGTGGTTTATGTTAAAGTGCTCTTTATGACAAAGGGGAATATAAAAATACAAAGGATGCATTAAAGAGAGACATCAGATGGTGATTTGTGATCCAAATACTGAACTATAATAAACGTCATATTTTTATTTGTTGAACATGGTCACATTTTTTTCAAAATACAGTATTCTATTTCTAATGTTTACAATGCTAATTCAGGTATTTCTAAAAGTCAGCCAAAATTTTATTGTCATATGTCAAGTTAATTTTGATAAATACGACATGTCTAGGTAGAGACAAAATAATCAGTGAATATTTCGGAGACCCTCCTGCATACATGTACATATATATATTTAGCGGACATACTCCGTCCAAAAGATTAAGTTATTACATTTAACAGTGGTCAGGAGAAGCTTGATCGAATCAAACGCCACCTTGTTCAATTTTGAGGGAATTATATGCACGCAATGCATTTGTGTTTTGCATTTTGAATTTTTTTTCTACTTTGTGATAAAAGCTACAAAAGAATTATAATCATCTTAAAATGAAGCTTGTGCTTGAAAAAAATGATTTCCTGTATTTTACTTAAACAATAAATTGTTTTCTTTGTTAATTCATGCGGGATGTGAAGGTGGCGACATTGCAGAAAAAAATTAATACAAAAGTTGCTCTAGCGGGTTATGTAAATTGTTTCTCAATGATCGCTACCTTCATAACCCGCATGAATCATCAAAAAGACTTTTTAAAAGAGCAATTTATTGTTTATATTATTCATATATTACATGGCTTCGAGGGCGACATACCAGAATATTTGCACCGAGGTGAGAGGAAAGCCCTGGAGTGTTATGTCGCCCGATGCCGAAGGCAGAGGGCGACATAACACTCCAGGGCTTTCCTGTCACCGAGGGACAAATATTATGGTACTGTCGCCTTAGAAGACATGTAATATATGTTATATAACATATTTAAAAATTAAGAAAATATTTACCTCATTAACAAGTGTAACGTTATTTTAATTATTAATGCATCTTCATATCTTACAAATCAATGATTTGTAAAATGTCGATCGATACTTTCAGTAAGTAGATAATTTTTTTTTTCAAATTAAACAATTAAAGTAAGTTCCTCTGAATAGCAGACGCTCTCCTGACATTTTTGTTTTCGAGAAAATGTTTACGTTTGCCTAGCTAAATGTCGAACCCGACGTAATTAATATGCTCGGGAGGGCAATATAACTATTTCCGGTATGATTTAGCAATTTTTAGGGTATAGTAATAAAATTTTCTCATTTGTGACATAACGAAAAAACTTATTCAAAAATGTTATATTTACATCTTTCTTTTAACAAACTAATAAACTGATTGTAAAAGATAAGTAAAATTCAATAAATTACTGTTAATGTACATCAGTACGTTAGCTAAAAGAAACAGCCAAATCGTCTCCTATGGGAATTTGAGTCTGACATCATCATGATTATTTCGTGCAGTTCGTGATTTTTCTTAGGTCGCTGTAGGTTTCGACCAATCGATAAACGGGACGTGTAGATTTCAGTCCTGTCTGTTTCTATAGAGCTATGAATTAACTATAAGTTTCCTAAAAAATAGAGGAAATCATACTCGGTATATGTAAATATATCCAAATGTTTTTTCAAACATCTCTTCTCTAAAGTCTTTAAAAGGTCACATAGAGGGCTGCAATAAGGCCCCTATTAGTGCCTCTATTTTTCTTAAGTTTCTTATATGTTTAATAGCAATAATCTACATACAACAGAATATTTTTTAAGTATGCCAAAAAAACCCTTGTATACTATCATTTCCAACATGAAACTGGGGGCAATGATTAATAACGTTTCTTCGAGTTATAGCACAAAAGTGCAGTTTTGAATTTCTGTATTTTTTCTTATGAAAGCAAAGATCACATAATCGACATTTTAACATCAAAACCAGCAAATATGCTAGCGTTAAAACTTCAGGGTGATAAGGTTCTCTAATGGGTGTCTTCTCTTTATTCGTAATTTTAAAACAACAAAATATTGGCATAGCTAATCATGTCAAAATGGCATGAATATTTCGCATGATTTTTCATGCTTGCTACTTTACGCCTTTTTCTCATGCGAAGAATTTGCATGAAATTCATGTAAGTCATTTTTTCCTGTGTAAGACATCATGAATGTACGTACCATATAACCCCCTAGTGTGTTCATATTTCAAATTATGTAAAAAAAAAAAAAAAAAAAAAAAAAAAAAAAAAAGACAATCAGATTTTTAAAAGTTATTATATATTTGAAAATATACCAAATATATCATAGCTTAGTTCATTTCAATAAAAGTAATTGCATCATACAAATCAAAGTAATTTTTGTTTAAAATACAGGCACATTAAAATCATTACACAAAGGGTGAAGAAACATGCATGTCAGTCATTAAAACGTCTACATTTGAGGACAAAAAGTCCCATCAGATCCAACATTCCTCCAGGAACTTCAAACCTTAAGAGGGCTAGATGGCCCTGGTCATTGTAGGACTATATTAATCTCCTTGAGAAGAAGAGCTTTGTGTAAACAAGGTAAAGATAAAAATAAAATTTCAGGGCTTAAATATATGGAATTTCTCTCAATAATAGTTTGTGGCTAAAATAATTATATCTTAACTTTTAAGGTAGATCTGATGGAAAATTTGTTGACTACCCAGCCTCCTTAAAACAAAATCTAATAAATCTCAGACATTGTTTAGACAGAGGATAACACTACCACAGTTTCTACTAAATCTCAAACATTGTTCAGACAGAGGATAACACTACCACAGTTTCTACTAAATCTCAGACATTGTTCAGACAGAGGATAACACTACCAGAGTTTCTACACATAAAACTTGTAAAAGCAAGAAGCAAATAAAAGAAACTAAAAAAAACCCAGAAAAATCACACTGAAAGCGGTGATGGTTATTCTTATTGCATTTTGTTTTTCGTCCATTTTATAAAACATTTATATTAAAATACTGAATGAGCTTACACAGATATATTTAAAAAAAAAAAGGATATGGTGAACAAAGACTAAAATGAACAAACAGAACAAAATAAGACTAGAATGCCAGCAAATTTAACATTTCATAATAAATGAAGACCAGCAACTTTGAACAAAGACCTTCGCATGCCACAATATTTTACTAAGAAAAAAATGGTCATGCAAAATATGATACTAAACAAAGGAATATAAAATATTCATGTGCTGTATCATACGTTATATCTAACAAAGGAAATTCTTGTGGACTAACATGATTTTTGTGACAAGAAAAGCATCAATTATCATTTTTTTTTGGTATTCTATTTTTCTATGCTATAAAGAATAATTGTGGAAACCTAATCAAAATCATTGCTCATAAGTGCATGTATACACATATTATGCAACTACACTTAGCATTCCATTCTGAATGGTACAAACATTTATCTTCTGATCTGTATTCCATTTAATGGTAAATCATACAACTCTTCTAACACAAATGATTGCATCACAGATAATGTCAAAAATACATGGAAACTGGATTTCAGTACGGTGGGGCTTTAATATTTAAAGATGTCAAAAATTCATTAAAAAAGAGAGATAACTTGTACAAAAAGAATAAAATAACAATGCCCAGTCATTAATAAAAAAGAATTGGCTTCACAAATCTGTAGGATTGATTCATGTACACCAATCTGTCCACTTATAACCCTGTAAACCTGGACATCAGGACATAAAGAGTGGTGGATCAAAACAAAGAGTGGTGGAACAGACAACTTACTGGAAGTAGCACTACAAAGTGGATTTTTTGAGAGTATAATACTGCTAAAGTCACTATAGTAATGCTTATCAAACCAAAATCGTACCAAGTGTAACAGAGATACTGTCACATAAAAGTGATGTTTTTGTCATTGCATGCAACAATGTGCTGTATTTAGAGTTTTTGCAATATTCCTGAGAATATTGCTAAGTTTGCAAAAAAAAATAATCTTAAAATGTTTTGTATTGTTATTGAGAATGGCACTGAACAACTGTGCAAATATCAAAATTCACAGGGACAATTTTCATGGGTTTGCCAGCTTTTTACAGGTTTAAGGGCATGTAATATTGTAGATTTTTTTTTCACAAAAATTGAATAAAGATTAAGATTCTTAATTTGCTGAGGATAAAATTTGAGTTATTGGAAAATGGCCTTTTTCGCTTTTTAGATTGTAGTTACATTAAAATTTTATCAAACAAATATATGAGGATTAAAACAATTACATGTAAACAAATATTGTCATAAATAATTTACATGTAATAAATGAAAGGAAGACTTCGAAAGTAAAAACCATAAACTGTCTTATTACATGATTACAAGTATATGCAACCATGTCATGGATTTCCTTGTAAGTGAAAAATAAATCAAGAAAAATCATATAAAATTTTTAAAAAATTAAACATGATTAAATAAATATTATTTAAAAAATATACTTTTTCATATTCATACTTTTACAATACCATGGCCTTGTATGCAAAATACATGTATATGTTTTGTTCTGATTATGTAAAACTGAATTGTACAATACAAATACATTGTACTTGCTTTAATTGTATGATACTTGTAATAGTTCATTATTGTGATGTTTGCTATTACACTTCATCCTCAGGAGCCAGAAACTTCTCCAGGAATTGTGGGTAAGGACAGTCAAACAAATTATAGTCCGGGCGATAAACCTTCCAGAGTTTCCCCAGGAGATCTTTAGGAATTGTTTTGTAGAATGACTCGAGTTGGTCCCCGGTTTTCGTCCGTCGATAGGAGGCATTTCTCTTAGGAAACTTTATCAACTCGTCCATCTTCAAATCTTTTAAGACAAAGTTGACATCTTCGTCGATGGACTCGTACTTCCCGATTAAGTCATATTGCACGTGACAGGGGTGACAGAGAGCGGAGTAGTGGGCCCAGTGTTCGTTGAACCCCTCGTTCTCCATCGTGTTCTCGTCAGTGATGTACCGGACAAACTCCAGGAAGGTCACATCGTTTCCCTGTATCTCTTGCGACTTGTTCACTCCATCTCCAAACTTGCGAACAATTTTTCTTCCAAATCTTTTATGAAAATATGCACTTTTTCAATGAATTTGTTTCGTTAGCTTTCTTTACAATTTGTGAGTATTTAATCTGTAACAATATGCTATAAACAATAGTATGCTCTTAATGTTTATATTATTGAAGCATGCATTCTTTTATCCCTTTTCACTGAGAGTTTTATGTGTCATTTTTTAATGTTTGACAACAGTACGAATTTCTTTTCAAAGTGATTGTATTTAATCAATAATCAGTTTGTTGCACAATGTAAAAGATATGTATTTGGAATAAAATAGTGATCCGTAGAAGTGGCAAGACGGACGGACATAAAGACAGACAGACAATCCAAAAAAAAATAACGATCTTCGTTTTCTTGAACATTACAAGGAAGTCTGTGATATTTTTCACGGCTTATTTATGGCAACCTACAGAGGGTAACGAAGACGTGATTTATTAAACAGATTTAAAATCCAGGTAGAAAATTGTCTGCAAAAGTACAAATGCAAATATACGACAATAAAGGTAATTGTACGGTGCTTCGATTAAAGAACTTCAATGGCGATATTTGATCATACGATACTAAACAATATTTAACAAAAGAATTGTTTGGTTTAATGATCGATTTAGAAAATTAAATATGAATTTTGAAAAAACTGCATCAAAGCATCGAGAAATCAGAAGAATCATGCAAAACGTAAAGATCAGTAATGAGAAAATTGTCAAAAATTCAATAAATATTCAATATTTGTATACGAGGAAAAAAAATCGCAAATGCAAACTATATAGTAAAGAGAGTAGTTTCAAGCTAATGCTATCACAAAGAAACTGACAGCCACAAAGGGCATGTGGGTCTCTTAATATAGCATCGGTAGTTGATGTTTTATCATGAAATACTTTATAAGGAAATAAATGTGCTTGATAATTTTGGAAGCAATCATTCGCGGCAAGAATTTTTTGTTTAGAATTTAAACAAAATTAGAAAAAGCGAATTTTTGGAGCCTTTAATAGCTAAAATGACTATGAATAAATAAATACATTGTTATGAAGTAAAGATTGATATATATATCGTCTTGACAGCTTATATTGTTGTCATTGCATAGTGAATAAAGTAGTGAAAGGCGCAATGCGTGAGCAAATAGTAGAATTTGCCGGATACCTCATATGGACACAAATGTGATCGGTCGAAGCCGATCACAAAAACTACAGGAATGTAGATTTCAATCATATACTGTTGACATTACAGTGATAAAATATTTTCAAAAAGAAAAGAAGTTCTAGGAGACGTGATGTAGATATACATAAATAACGAAAACAAACCCGTTTACAAATGTTAGAAAGGTTCCGAAAATGCTTTTCATAATAATCCTATCAAACATTTTTACTAGTTCTAAATTGTATTAGTTTTTCATCAATTAAGTATTGATTATCGATAAGTGTGTTAATCATGAGAGATGGATAGACATTAAAAAACCAAAAAAAAAAAAACAAAGAATGTATAAAAACATTACCTTGTGTTAACCACTTAATGCCAGAGTATACTTGATATACACGTATTTTGAAGTTTTGAACATCTAAACTTAAAAATGCATGCACTTGTTTAATCCCTATGGTTAAATTGATATAAATCAAAATGTTTTCTCTTATGTTACTGAGCGGATTTATTTAATATATAATTTGTTGTCTACGCTTAAGTTGAAACTTCATTTATATTCCACATTTACCTAGTAAACGTTATTAGTTCTAATGGCGCTTAACTTTATCATTAATTACGCTAATGCACTGCAGGTAATACTCAACATGTTAATAGATTCTTTAACATTTAAATGCTCATTTTTCCTTTACACTTGGTTTATATTAGTTCTAGATTTAAAAAATGTTCGTTAAAGTCCCATATACTTCAATGTTTTTGTTCTGGAACTCCGTTTTCGGTCCAGTTAATTGGCACAACTGTTACAACGATCGACATTTATTGTTAACTTAACCATTCAGACAACAATAGAAAACTAAGTTGTGCAATATACTAACGCAAATGATCACCTGAACAAATCTCGGCTGCCCTCATTATTTTTTAATTCAAAAAAGATGTCGAATTTTAAGCTTCTTGTTTTAGTATTGGAGCTTTTATGTGCCCTCTGTAAGTATTTATGAATTTTGATTCATTTCGACTGTTGTAAATATAGTAACTTTTGATAAACTATCGGTTTACGAGGATTGGAAATTTATGTTAAAGGTGTATTTTTATTGAAACAAAAGGTAAAACTTAATGATTTACTGATTAATGCATACAGTCCCTTCCAACTGCACAATTTATGGTCATGTTAAAAATGTGACTTTTGCCTGGTTCACATTTGGGGTTCGTTCTCAATTGGACATTTTACTGTAAACAATCAACAACGTCACAATATAAGTTTTATAAAGATTGTATCTTGCACGGCATATGAATTTAAGGTACTCCGACAAAATCATCCATATTTTGCAAATTTCTGCCTACAAGGAAGTCAAGAAAAATTTTTAAAAACTCGGGGAAATATCGATGAAACATTTGTATATAGATACGATCTTGCCTTTTATACGTTATTTATTCATTTGCTGTCATACGCACAAATCAAATACGTTGTTAATAATATAAATTCACTTTTCACATCCGTTGATTTTAATCATGGAGACTACTGTAATATTATTCATTCATTTCAGTGGCAGTTCCTGTGCAGTGTGCCTATTACTGCTATTACTACTACAGTAGGTACTATTCCTCTAGAAGACAGTACTGTTACTACTACTATGACTACTATTACTACTACTATTACTACTCGTCATATAGGTAAGCAAGATTTCCGTGACACATATATACGTGTGATGTATTTATTTGATTTCTTTATTATTTATAACTTCTAATGGAGGTACAATATACATATCTCCTTTTTTAAGGAGCTACAGAGAAATGTAAATTATAAATCACTTGAACAGATGCACTGGAATATTTTTTTCCCAGTTTTAGTGTTATATTAAATGGTGCGATGAATTCCGGTATTTAGATTATAGATGAAATACATAGATTATTCACTGTACGTTACATTGATCCGATTTATACCAAATGGTGCATTATAACCTGTTTAAAAACATTCATTTTATATATTAGAATTAGAATTGATGATGCCAATAAATAATTGATAAATTTCAACTATCACAGAGTAATATCATGATACACATCAACATATTGAATATTTATCTCTAAGATCAAAATAACTGCATTTGTTTGTGAAGAATAAAAGCCCATTAAGGAAGTAATACGGCTTTTGATTTCGATCAAGCCGCTTAGAATAGCAAATACAATCCGTGTCTTTAAAGCTTAACGAAATAAATGTTTTAAAGTTTACATTCATACAATGGTGATTATACGATTGGATTCAATACAAGAAGAATTCTTGTGATCAATGTAAAATAAAGATCCTCCTTTGTTTTGATTTAATATGCTATATTTTGCAATTGGTGTTGCTCGTCTTTAAGAAATTAAAATATTGCTATATACAGACGATAAAACAAAAAAGGTGCAATTTCAAAATATCTGATCATTTAAAATAACTATTTCCCAAACAGCATCATAAAATATACTAGTTTTCACTTTTTTAAAGACATGGAAAGGAACATCTGTTCAGAGTGACTTACACATGTAGCTTGCGCAAGGGACAATAAAAATGCATGTACAAAGATTTTATAACCTTTTCAAGCTATCGTTATGCAATAACCAAAATTGATAAGGAAATTTGAACTACTTTTTTATCAATGATTAAATGTACCATTTGTATAATAATAAGAAAATTATTCTATTTTTCATTTTACTTAAATACACTGTAGCTGGATTTTTAAGTGTTATAATCAGGATGTATGATTTAATTTCAGTTCTTCGGGTGGTGTTATAGCTGGTGCTGTGATTGGGGGTATCGTCGGAGTCCTGCTGATATCCTCCATCGTCGTTTGTGTTTGTGTCAAAATTTGCAAGAAAACAAACCATGGTCAAGTATTGGTCTATCCCCAACAACCTGTGTTTTACACCAATTCAGGTAATTTTTTTTTATCAAGTATGATAATTAACTATACACTGTAATTAAAGTTCAATATGGAATTCTTTTTATTAAGTATGAAAAAAAAACAATCTATTTCATTGGGAAGGGCGGAAGGTTATTATCATTAAGTCCATCCAACCTCTACAAACCTACAAATATTTCTTAAATAAATTATACCTATGGATCACTGCTACATAATTTCAGTTACACAACAAGGATATCCACAGCCATCAGCTCCTGTCTACCCCTATCCGCCCCCACCCTATTCCAGCGGACAGCAAGTTTTCTCTTATAACGGATAGACTGACTCCATAGAGGATTGAACGCTGTTTTTAGATTCCTGACGCTAAAGTGAAATATTTGTTTTAATTATAAGATCGCAAAAAACAATATTAAAATGATTGATATCGTAATGATATCAAAGATTTAACTTGTTATTATGTCCTTGTTTTATTTGATGTATATAGAGCTGACATATATCTAATTTCTGTTTCTGATTACACCTTTTTTTAAGATTGTAACAAACCAATCACGTAGCATTGTAAAAACCTTGACAAGCATATAAAACTGCCCCCCCCCCCCCCCCCCCGATGCTAGGTGCCTGCAAACATAGCAGATTTTCAAAAAAAAAAATCGTTATATTATAGAAGAATTACATTTTATCATTTGGTTTGTTTGATTTTTGGGGGGTGGGGGTTTGGGGGGGAGTATTTTTTTGGGGGGGGAGTGGGTTCGGGGGTGTCTTTTTGTTCTTGTATTTTGTGTGTTTGTTTTTTGTTTTGGGGGTTTTTTTTAGAATTATTTTTAGGGGTGGGGTGGTATATATACTGTTGATATATATTTTTTGGTTACTGATTTGAAAGTTTTTTAGTTTCACTGCAGTACTCACGAATTAAATTGAAATGAAATTTATGTTTTATTATCCAAATGTGAAAGGGTAAATCTAAATTGTGTTGAGATAAGTTTACTTTTCTAGGCACATAACTTAGCTCATTTGCATGCTTGTTTGTTTTTATACTTCTGTTATAAATACATTTTTTAAATAAAGTTTTTAACACATAATATGTGTTATTGTGCAGGTGACGTTATTTCTTCCAAAAAATTGTCTTCTTTACACAAATGTTACGTTACAATCATATCACAAAAATGTATGTTTTATCAGTTAGTGTTCCATAATTTATTTTTGCAAATATTGTGTTGATTTCTTTAAATTTCATTTTTTATAATATTGGGTCGCATGTAACGGAAAAAATCTTTAAAATACGAAAACAATCTTACCAATTATATCTCACAAAACGTTTCCATTTACTTTAAGATAGGTATTTAAAAGGAATAAAACAAAGAAGAAAAATTAAGCAAGTTGAGATAACAAAGACTCTCATGGCATTCAGTCCTTTTGCAATGCAGTTTATAACGGCAATAATGCTTCACAATAAGCATGTATTACAGAAATAAAACGTTTGTTAGAGATGTCAATTTCTATACTTTAATATAGCAACACCATCCATCTATTTTATTCTTCAAAACGTTTTGATGCTAGCAATATCTTCCTAATAAAGGACCGGTTTTGCCTCTAGAAAAAAACGAGTTGAAGCCATAATGAACAAGCAGGGACTACAATAAAAATCACGAGAAAAAAATCGAAACATATTTTGTTTGGAAAAAGTTGGGGATTTTATGTTCAATTACATAATTGAAGGACTTTAAAGCACTTTAAAGGTCCATAGAACTCATAATGTATGACACGTTCAGCATATTTCTTTTCTTAGAAACAGGATGTAGTTGATACTAGTAAACCTTGTGAAGAGGAATTACAAAATGTTTCACAGTGTACCTGCATATGAGGTAACTGTAGTTTTTCACTGCTGTAAGAAGAATAACATTATTCAAAGATTTTGGTTAGGTTTTAGTATTTATCTTTGTTGACAGTGAGTTAAAATATTATTTTTATTGAACTTTTCACATTAAATAAACTCTTTGATATATAATCACAGCTCATAAACACACATTTACAGTATTTATATGATTCATACATTAATCTTAAATGAAATGTTCAGATTACTTTTCATAAAGCTAGTTTTATTGTTCAAAATGATGGTGGTGTAAGTGAAAGTGATCTTTATAACAAAGGGGGATTTAAAAATACAAATGCCAGGAAGATGCATTAGGGGAGACATCAGATGGTGATTGGTGATCCAAATACTTAACTATAATAAAACGTAATATTTACTTGTTGAACATGGTCACATTTTTATCAAAATATAGTATTCTATTTTTAATGTTTATAATGCTTATTCAGGTATTTCTTAAAGTCAGCAAAAAAAATTTCTGTCATTTGTCAAGTTTATTTTGATAAATACGATACATGTATGTCAAGGTAGAGACAAAATAATCAGTGTATATGTGTACTAAAATTATGTTTCCTTAAAATCAGGTTTTATTGCCAAAGATCCCTTTCTTCTTTATCAGAATCGAATTGCACGATTTGAAGATTTGCATTACTAGTATATTTGCAGAGAGTTGTTGCTATTATTTTCGACTTTTTATCATGGCTCTTTTGACTTTTAAAAGGGACTTTTTGAATTTTATTTTTCCATTTTTAATGTTAAGAATGGTTAATATGGGTATTTGAAATGCTTTGTCAAAATTTGAAAGTCAAATATTGAGATATAAGCAAGATACAGAGTTTGAAATTCTTTGTTTTGTAAACAAAGCTCGAGCTTTGTTATTGTTTACATATGTGTTTTATTGGTATAAGTTTCAATCTAATGTTGCTTTCTTCTGTTGATAATATTATTTATAAACACATTGAATAAGTTCACCTTGTTTTCCACGAGTCATTTTGTCAAAAAAATGGTAATTCTATACTTTACATTATTTGTAAACAAATATAAGACTCGAGCTTTGTTTACATAACAATGGATTCTTACATCTGTATCTCTCTTATAACTTGAATTCTTACGTTCAAATTTTGGTCAATCATTTAAAATTAAGTGCAATTAAACCATTTTATATATAAACATAGGTAATCACAGATTACAAAGCTCACCGAGATGAGACATCACCTTTATGAGGCATCACCTTTATGAGACCACCTTTATCATATTATATGAAAATCATAGTTAATGATCTTGGATATTCATGGAAACTGTTTTGACACAATATCGTATATCATATGTTAAAAAATTCTATGATAATCATATGCTCATTTCACACGGTTTTATAAGATACAATGTTTATCAATACAATAATATAAAATATGATATTGCATCCTATGATACATCATATAATACAATATAATAAGGTAATAAATAATGATGCAATATGATATTGTAACATATGATATGACATTGTATCATGTCATACATTATTGTATTTGATCACATAATACAATATCATTATATATGATACAATAAAGTATTACATGATACAATATCATATCACATAATACATCACAATATTGTAACATATGATATTTTATTGTATAGTATAGTATGATATTGTATTGTATGATATTGTATCATATTTGATACATAATATGATATTGTATCATATGATTTGATACAACATTGCATCATATGATAAAATATCGTGATATAGTAATATATTATATAATACAATATCATATTATACAATATCGTATCATATGATACGATATTATATATTACAATATCATATAATACAATTTATGTAATAAAATAATATATTATATAAACAAAATATCATATTATACAATATCATATCATACGATGTTTTATATTATACAATATCGTATCATATGATACAATATTACATATTGCAATATCATATGAAACAATATCATGTGATAAAATATTAAATATATAATACAATATCATATTATACAATATTGTATCACAATATACAATACTATACATAACAATTACATGACACAATATCATATCATAATGTACAAAAAAATTGATACAATATCATATTGTATCATATAACTTTTTACAATATTATATAATATTGTATCATATAAAACAATAGTGTATCATATCATATACATGTAATACTATATCATAGGAATCATGTTATATCATTTAAAACAAACACACCCACCAAGCAGGTTTAAGTGAGGTAGGAGATTTTTTTAGCATCCTTGATGATAGAGATCAGGCTCTGCATCTGAAGCTTCCTCTGCAATTCATTTATATTATAGTTAAATCAACTGTGCAAGTTTGAAATAGTACTAATATCTATAAAACATGTGACCTGTTCCAAAAAACTAAACCTCATCCAGCATCCGAAACCTATGGCTCAGATTCAGCATTCAAGCCTGTCAGATGCATCAGTATCATAAGACACATCATCCATGCAAGTTTTGTGAAGTTATGACCAATAATAACTAAGATATAATCATCAGAGAGCAGCTGCTCCGTAAACTTTAACCAGCTCTTTAAACCTTAACCTCCTCCAGCATCCGAAAGCTACAGCTCAGATTCAGCATCCATGCCTGTCAGGTGCATCCGTATTATAAGATGCACCATCCATGCAAGTTTGGTGAAGTTAGGACCAGTAATAACTAAGATATAATCATCAAAGGGCATCTGCTTCAAAAACTTTAACCAGCTCTAAAAACCTTAACCTCCTCCAGCATCTGAAACCTATGGCTCAGATTCAGCATTCAAGCCTGTCTGGTGCATCAGTATCATAAGACGCACCATCCATGCAAGTTTGGTGAAGTTAGGACCAGTAGTAACTTAGAAATGGCTATCAAAGGGCACCTGCACCAAAAACTTTAACCTGCTCCAAAAACCTTAACCTCCTCCAGCATCTGAAACTCATGGCCCAGATTCAGCATCAAAGTCTTTCAAGTCCATAAGTAGGTCCAGATGCATCAACCATGCAAGTTTGGTGAAGATAGGACTAGTAATAACTTAGATACAGGACCTGCAACAAAAACTTTAACCAGGGGTATAGCATAAGCTCCCCCGACTTCGTCTCGGTGAGCTAAAAATTAAAAACACATTTTTATCTAAAATCGTGTCCAAGTCCCTTTAGGTAATTAAATGCTTCGGTTATATTAATTTTGAAAAATGTTAACTGTACATAGATAAACCACATTTTTTACAGTTTTCAAGAACTTTAAGATTAAAGTTAATCACTTTTTGAAAACTTTATTTTCACAACATGTACTACCTTTCTAACTAATCACTATCAAAATAGCAATCGCAAATTTAAAGACGACTTTTCGTTTAGACCGATGTGCATTTATCATGTCACCTACAGTCTTTCTACCCCTAGGTTTATAATTATTTCCTATTTTGTTTCAATGCTGACATAATAGTTGCTTGTGTGTTAACATGACCTGGAGTCCTGTTGATTAGCATGTATTTCTGTTAAAAAAAATTCATCGTGTGGTCAAAAGGAAATCATTGTCCAAATGATACGGCATATAATCAACGTAAAATCACGTAATCCATATGGGGTTTCTCGAAACTCTTATATATAATAATACATTTATTGTTCAAACTATATCATACGCAAAATTCTGCTTGCTATCAATTCTTTTTTAAATATAAGTACCAAAAATGCCGAAGGAGCTTTTTGTTCTGTAAATCGTAGTTATTTTGAAACAAATGACACAGCATCTATATAACGATTACTTCAGCAAGCGACGACCCCAGCAGAGTTCTATTCCTGTCAATTTAACACAGGATTACAGCAGCCGACTTAAAGCCAAAATTCTTATGGGAAAGCCTCCTTCATATTGCGAACAACACCCTAATTATTTCGGAGATCCTCCTGCATATATATAGCGGACATACTCCGTCCACAAGATTGGGTTCTCGCATTTAACAGTGGCCAGCAGAGGCTTGATCGATTCAAACGCCCCCTTGTTCAATTTTGTGGGAATTATATGCACACGAAGCGTGCATTTTTTAATTTTTTTTCTACTTTGTGATAAAAGCTGCTAAAAAAACTAATATTATCCTAAAATGAAGCTTGTGCTTGAAAAAATGATTTCCTGTGTTTTACATCCATATTTTTTTCCAATCATCTCTACCCTTCTCTTAAATCTTCCAAAGGTCCCAGAGAGGGCTCCAATGTGGCCCCTTATCAGTCCCTCTAATTTTGTTAAGTTTCTTGATATGTTTAATAGCTATGCTTTAATCATCTATATACAACATAATATTTCAAAAAATTGCCCAAAAAAAACTTTGCATACTAACATTCCCAACATCGTACTGCGGGCAATGACAAATAACGTTTCTTCGAGTTATAATACAATAGTATTAGTCTATGTATTTTTTCTGATGAGAGCAAGGACACCTAATCGACATTTGAACACCAAAACCAGCGTGAAAACGTCACGGTGATAAGGTTCTTTTAAATTTCCTTTTCAGGTATTTCAGTCCATCACTTTGGCCTTGCTATCTCTCTCTATTCGTAATTTTAAAACAACGACAAAATGTTAGCATAGCTAATCAAGTCAAAATGGCATGATGATTTCGCATGAATTTCATGCTTGCTACTTTCCGCCTCTTTCTCGTGCGAAGAATTTGCATGAAATTCATGTAAGTCACTTTTGCCTGTGTAAGACATCATGAATTTGTGTACCTTATAACCTCCTAGTGCATTCATATTTCAAATTATGTAAAAAAAAAAAAAAAAAAAAAAAAAAAAAAAAAGACAATCAGATTTTTAAAAGTTATTAAATATTTGAAAATATACCAAATATATCATAGCTTAGTTTATATTAATAAAAGTAATTGTTTGATACATATCAAAGTAATTTTTGTTTAAAATACAGGCACATTAAAATCATTACACAAAGGGTGAAGAAACATGCATGTCAGTCATTAAAACGTGTACATTTGAGGACAAAAAGTCCCATCAGATCCAACATTCCTCCAGGAACTTCAAACCTTAAGAGGGCTAGATGGCCCTGGTCATTGTAAGACTATATTAACCTCCTTGAGAAGAGCTTTGTGTAAACAAGGTAAAGATAAAATTGAAATTTCAGGGCTAAAATATATGGAATTTTTCTTTACTAAATAATAGTTTGTGGCTAAAATAATTATATCTTAACTTTTAAGGTAGATCTGATGGAAAAATTGTTGACCATCCAGCCTCCTTAAAACAAACTCTATTAAATCTCAGACATTGTTCAGACACAGGATAACACTACCACAGTTTCTACTAAATCTCAGACATTGTTCAGACACAGGATAACACTACCACAGTTTCTACTAAATCTCAGACATTGTTCAGACACAGGATAACACTACCACAGTTTCTACACATAAAACTTGTAAAAGCAAAAAGCAAATAAAGTGAAACTAAAAAAAAAGAGCAAAATTACACTGAAAGCGGTGATGGTTATTCTTATTGCATTTTGTTTTTCGTCCATTTTATAAAATATTTTTATTAAAATACTGAATGAGCATACACAGATACATTAGAAAAAAGGATACAGTGAGCAAAGGCTAAAATAATTAAACAAAACAAAATAAGACTAGAATGCCAGCAAATTTAACATTTCATAATAAATGAAGACCAGCAACTTTGAACAAAGACCTCCGCATGCCACAATATTTTACCAAGAAATAAATGGTCATGCAAAATATGATACTAAACAAAGGAATATAAAATATTCATGTGCTGTATCATAGGTTATATCTAACAAAGAAATTTCTTGTGGACTAACATGATTTTTTGTGACAAGAAAAGCATCAATTATCACTTTTTTTTGTATTCTTTTTTTCTATGCTATAAAGAAAAATTGTGGAAACCTAATCAAAATCATTGCTCATAAGTGCATGTATACACATATTATGCAACTACACTTAGCATTCCATTCTGAATGGTACAAACATTTATCTTCTGATCTGTATTCCATTTAATGGTAAATCATACAACTCTTCTAACACAAATGATTGCATCACAGATAATGTCAAAAATACATGGAAACTGGATTTCAATACGGTGGGGCTTTAATATTTAAAGATGTCAAAAATTCAATAAAAAAAGAGATTGTTATACAATAACTTGTACAAAAAGTATAAAATAACAATGCCCAGTCATTAATAAAAAAGAATTGGCTTCACAAATCTGTAAGATTGATTCATATACACCAATCTCTCCACTTAGAACCCTGTAAACCTGGACATCAGGACATAGAGTGGTGGATCAAAACAAAGAGTGGTGGATCAAAACAAAGAGTGGTGGAACAGACAACTTACTGGAGTAGCACTACAAAGTGGATTTTTTGAGTGTATAATACTGCTAAAGTCACTATAGTAATGCTTATCAAACCAAAATCGTACCAAGTGTAACAGAGATACTGTCACATAAAAGAGATGTTTTTGTCATTGCATGCAACAATGTGCTGCATTTAGAGTTCTTGCAATATTCCTCAGAATATTGCTAAGTTGACAAAAAAGAAATAACCTTAAAATGTTTTGTATTGTTATTGAGAATGGCACTGAACAACTGTGCAAATATCAAAATTCACAGGGACAATTTTCATGGGTTTGCCAGTTTTATACAGGTTTGTGGGCATGTAATATTGTAGATTTTTTTTTGCAAAACTGAATAAAGATTTCTTAATTTGTTGAGGATAAAATTTGAGCTGTTGGAGAATGGCCTTTTTGCTTTTTAGATTGTAGTTACATTAAAATTTTACCAAACAAATATATGATTTTTGATAGGATTAAACAATTACATGTCAATAAATATTGTCATAAACAATTAACATGTAATAAATGAAGGGAAGACTTCAAAAGTAAAAATCATAAACTGTCTAATTACATGATTACAAGTATTTACAACTATGTCATGGATTTCCTTGTAAGTGAAAAATATATCAAGAAAAAATCATATAAAATTTTTAAAAAATTAAACATAATTAGATAAATATTATCTAAAAAATATACTTTTTCATATTCATACTTTCACAATACCATAGCCTCGTATGCAAAATACCTGTATATGTTTTGTTCTAAATGTGTAAAATTGAATTGTACAATACAAATACATTGTACTTGCTATAATTGTATAATACTTGTAATAGCTCATTATTGTGATGTTTGCTATCACACTTCATCATCTGGAGCCAGAAACTTCTCCAGGAATTGTGGGTAAGGATAGTCAAACAAATTATAGTCCGAGCGATAAATTTTCCAGAGTTTCCCCAGGAGATCTTTAGGAATTGTTTTGTAGAATGACTCGAGTTGGTCCCCGGTTTTCGTCCGTCGATAGGTAGCATTTCTCTTAGGAAACTTTATCAACTCGTCTATCTTCAAATCTTTTAAGACAAAGTTGACATCTTCGTCAATGGACTCGTACTTTCCGATTAAGTCATATTGCACGTGACAGGGGTGACAGAGAGCGGAGTAATGGGCCCAGTGTTCGTTGAACCCCTCGTTCTCCATCGTGTTCTCGTCAGTGATGTACCGGACAAACTCCAGGAAGGTCACATCGTTTCCCTGTATATCTTGCGACTTGTTTACTCCACCTCGAAACTTGCGGACAATTTTTCTTCCAAATCTCTTATGAAAATATGCACTTTTTTCCATGAATTTGTTCCGATACGCTGATAGCAACCTTTCTAAAGGCTCTCTCACAAAGATGAGCTTTTTGTATGTTTGGAGCTTCTCGGCAGCTTCTTCATCCGAATATGAATCTAAGTAGGTCAAATATTTATCCAAACTCATGTGAACATCTTTACTCTTTAAAGCCAATGGATCTGTAGTGTTCATCTGACCAGTCAGAATGAGGAAGACTCTCTTCATGTTGGTGCAAGCAACCTTGGGTATGTAGCAAAACAAAACCTTGTACTGGTCATTGACTATGATGTGACTTAGTTTCTTGGCTGGGACTTCCTTCTTTATCAGCTTTGCTTCCTCTGCTTTCTCACACTTCCTCCTCAGATTGTACAGACGTTCTTTCCGGATGTAATCGAAATCTCTCTCTCCCAACTGTTTCAAAAGGGAGCCCATGGGTTGATCTTCTGGAGACAGCTTGATTGCTTTCTAGCCAAAAGAAAACGAAGCAGTGTAAATATGTATACATAAACAGATGATATGTATAGATGGTGAATTTTGTTCTGAACAGTTTAAGTGAGAGTTCAATGAGCTTGTAAATAATTCATACAAAAGACTTTTAAACTCAAGCCTATACAGCATTCCTTCATATATCATAGGAACCATTAATACTAAAACTGTAGTTAACTGAGATTTCCTATTTTGCTTTGGGGCCATGAAACTTGGACTCAATCTGGCCAACATTTGATCCTAGCTGCAAGTATGTAGCTCCCAATCTGAAAAATCTTTGGATAGACTACCTTGGAGCTACAGTTCCTTACTGTTAAAAAGTAGTTTACCGCACACAAAATTTTGTGCTAGTTTTAGACTGATTAGCCTCATTTCCACACACCCTTAGCTCCTTTTTGCACAATACAAGTCTCTGATGACCTTCTTCAAACCTTTTAGATCAGACATGAAATGTCATGTTGACGGTGATGATGTGACTTTGACTTTAGTTAAATGACCTCACATTTGGGTCATGAAACATTCTCATGTTATGAGCACCAAATGTGAGGAGTAAAATAACCATGTAATGATGGTTATCTTCTGTTCTTTACAAAAATAACTAAAACATGAACAATTCATGTAGCAAGTATACTACAACTGAGAGCCTTTTTCATATTTCACATCTTTCTTACCTTTGATTTCTGTAGAAAATCCTTCCTGGCCACCAGTTTTGACCTGTCTGAAAATAAAGAAGTAAAAAACCCTATAACTCAGGTAATTCATAACATAATCGAGTAAATCAGGTGACACCATACCTATAATAAGCAGATGATGATATCATACATCAAAACCAGACAAAGTAGATGTTGATTTCATACATTGAAACCTGATAAAGTAGATGTTGATTTCATACATTGAAACCTGATAAAGTAGATGTTGATTTCATACATTGAAACCTGATAAAGTAGATGTTGATTTCATACACTGAAACCAGACAAAGTATATGTTAATATCATACATATAAACCTGATGATGTGAGTGATTACATACATGTAAACCAGGTAGACCAGGTAACAACATACCTAGAACCACATAGCTAGCGATACCAAGCCTCTAGACAGGTAACAACATACCTAGAACCACATAGCTAGTGATACCAAGCCTCTAGACAGGTAGCAACATACCTAGAACCACATAGCTAGCGATACCAAGCCTCTAAATCTGTTAGGGCAGATATTGAAATCATAATAATAAACCACTACAGCAGATGATGGTGCTACATGTACACTCCAATCCAATTAATCAAATAAAGCATTTGATGGTATCATATTTATTAACCAGGTAGATAAATTGATATCACACCTATAAACAAGTTAAAGCAGATGATATACATGTACCTGTACCCTTAAACCAAATAGCACTGGTGATAATTTACCAATAAACTAGACACAGCATATAATAATATCAAACCTTTATGCATAATCTAGATTAAGATGATATCACACAAAGCAAGTGTTGATACCATACATATACATCATAAAAAGCAAGTGTTGATACCATACCTAAAAACAATGAAATACAGGTGTTGTTTCATACCTATATACCAGAGAGAGAAGGTAATGTGATCACATCTACTTGTATCAATCAGATCCATGCAGAATGCCACTTTACCACACCTATTGATAAAGCAGGTGATTAATTCACACATATATATAAACCAAATTTGTTCTTTAACCACATTTTGGTATATGCACCAACCAGACAAAACCTAACAGAGAGAGGGCTCCAGTTGAGCCCTGGGTTGGCTATACATGTCCACTTGAAGTCTTTTATGGTTAACTCCTAGACTGTTTCAAGCAACAGTAAACATGGTAAAGAGTCAGCATTACTCTCCTACCCATGATGCATTAAAGGTCAACCTCTGACTATGTTTTACTCCCGTTGATCAACAATTGAATGAGCTGTTAGATTTTTCAAGCAACTAGAGCCAGGAGAGAATTTTGTGAAATGCCTAACTTCATACAAAATTTTGGTAAAAGGTATCTTTGTTAATCCTAAGCATGGTATTGATGCTAGATGCCCAAAAGATATATTTTCAGGAATATATGCATCTGTTCTAAAAGCTTACAACCAGTGACCAGAAATTTCAAAATTTTGTTGAAGCCACCTGTCCAGCATCACCCAAACATGGCAAATATCCTTCCAGAGCATTTACTGTTCATAATATGTTCATTGATTATTTGCTGATAATTGAAAAATATTCCATCATCCATTGATCAATACACTGAATACAGAAATTAAACTTTTGATTAAATCTTATTTCTTTAATTGTTTCAATCTGTTCAAATTCAAACATTTAACTAGGCTGGATGGTCAAAAAATTATCCATCAGATTTACCTTAAAATTTTAGAGATGATATTTTTAGCTATAAACTGTCATTCAGTAAAGAAAGATTTCAAATATTTAGCTTTAAAATTGAATGTTTTCCTTTATATTTTCATCGAAGTTCTTCTTCTCAAAAAGATAAAATTAGTCTAAAAATGGCCACAGCCATCCAGCCCTCTGAACACAGTTGCTTGGATAAAACCTACTTGATATGCTGGGAGGCAGGCTCCACATGGAATACAGGGAGAGGATAGCAAGGGAGACAATCACTGCCAGCACCAGGTTTCCAAGGGTCACCTTCCTCATCCTGACTCTCATTGGTCAATCTTTATCCAATCACTGAACAAAAACAAAATAAATGCAATTTACATGTACATAAATGCAAGCTATCATATGTCCTTTTCTTACAATTATACACATGCATGTGGAAACGGCTAAGGAGATTACTACAGAGGGTGTTAGAATCATGCATGGATGCAGAATTTTTTTCCATGGAGGGAGGGGGTTCGAGGGATAATTTTCTTTGCCGGCAGAGATCCTAGGCATATTTTTGCTAATTTTACTATATGAATTGAATAAGTCTGAATTTTCAAGGAAGGTCAGGACCCCCCAACCCCATCTCTAGATCCATGCATGAGAATGGTCTGCATGACACTTTTCTTATTGTTCTATATTATTATATAAATTCATAGATCAAAGCTATTACCTCTCCAATGTAATCTTCACATAACAACATGGCAGCATGCACCTAGTCCTATCCTTAGTCTGCCTACTAGTTTCAACATTGTACAGTCTGAAATCAAGATGTTTAATCAGTCAGTTAACAGTATAGTCATCTATTACTACTCATTCATTGGAGATTTCTTTTAACACTCAAACAGAAACCACAGGTGCAGGATAGTACATGATTCAAATGATTTTAATTTGTGAAAAGATGCAGGTTTTTTTCCACAATGCAAAAGCCACTGTAAAAAAGACAGAATTTAGATGAAATAGTGAAAGCATGCACAAAATTTGAATCATATATACCGGTATTCATGATAAATACAAAAAAAATTATTTCAAATTCAAAGCCTTTTTAAAGAATTTTAAGGCCTTTTTTCTGATTTATTGACCTTTAAAGATAACGTCCAAAGGAAATGTTCAATTATCAAAAGTCAACAAAAAAAATTAAAAGAAAGTTAATGTCAGTGTCTCAAATTACATAGGTAAATGTATTTTCCCATAAGCTCCAAAAATAATGTCCTAAAGACCATAGAATATATCACAACCTTACAACAAAGGTTTTATTAGATGTCTTTTACAACAAAAATATAATATCCCAAATACATACATGTAGGTTATATGGTATTGACACACTAGTACCTAATACTAATAATACAAACTATGTGAAACAACATAGGTAATGTCACATATCAATCACGGGCATCAACACTTACCAAGCTGGCTTTCCATTGCTTAAGTCTCCCTAGCTCCTACAAAAATAATCATAGTTTTACTGCAAAGCTACCTAACAATTAACATCCTCAGGACCGAAGACACTGTGAAGATATATATATTATCATAACAGTAACTTGATCCAAAGGGTCAGATCAGGTTGATTTGCCAGGTGCAGGTCATTAGATCAAATGAGACGAATGAAGCATCGAGATTGATCTGAGACGCAAAGCATTGAGTTTGATCTGATGAACAGCACCTTGCAACCCGACCTTGATCTGACTCTTTGGATCAAATTACTACTGTAATAGTATTAATAAACTGTATTATGATGATGAATATATATAAATATCATTCCATTAAAAGGTAAGGATAACAAAACTCACTTTGTTTCTACATTGTTTACTTTCTAAACTAAAAAACTCTTTTAAAATGCATTATTTAATGTGTACTATGTCATCAGATTCAGAGAGTTGTGATATGGATTCAGAAAAACCACAGAGTGGTGATCCGGAAAATTGGATCAAACTCTGTGAAATCAACACTATCAAGAAAGGGAAATTGTTTGGTATATAATAAACCTAATTATAATACCCTGTGTATAATTAACATGAAGTTGAACAAAAATATCCTGGCAAATACAGTCGTTTGACCAGTTCCGAATAGGGTACAGATTTGGCGGTGCTGTAAATGTTCCCGGGCGTTTTTTTTAGATCTGATTTTTTGGCCGATATACACCATATCCCTGCTGATATTAATTCAATATTGCTGCATTTAATTTCTTTTAAATAAAATTTTATTCTAACAAATTACGCAGGAAGCCATTTTACCAGTTGAGAATAAGCCGATGAGTTCCGAATAGCATAACTGTTTCTATACATATTGAATGTAGATAAAAAAGTTTCGGCCCTAAAACCATCGATTGAACCTGTTGAATAACAGGTTTAATGAAAACCACTCAGTTGTTGGAATTTTCTTAACCTATACAGTTTGATTTGCACGGAAATGACAGACAAAATCAGCGTAACAATAATTTAGACTGGTTTCTAACATTTTGTCGGAATACAGTCGCAGCGCCTCCACTTATCATTATTGTGGTACAATATGATTTATTTAAGACTGAGAAAGACATTTAATGAATTCCAGAAGTATTTGTTTTAATCCATCCCTTCATTCAATCCTAAAACGGAGGGAAACAAATTGGGTATTCGGAACTAGTAAAATGACGGCTCAATAAAATTCTGATCCACTTGCGTTTTTCTTTTATTTTTTATCCTTTATGCTTTTGGGTATGTTAGAATACATAATAAACATACGTTTAATAAAAGGAATCTTGTTACAAGTAAAAATTTAAGGCACCGACAGACGATTTTGTGCGCATATTAGCGTTGCAATGACCTGGATTTATTACAAAGCGAAAGTAGGTCGACTAATCTAAGACCGATATAAAATACATATATGACCGCAAAGATGAAAGTGCTGCAGAATTCAAACAAGCATTAATGCGTGTTTATATTAAAGGTATTGATTTTTTTCTCCAGTTTTTATTTCATTAATTATTTGCTTTTTAACTTCTGAACTATTCGGAACTGGTCAAAATTCGGAACTGGTCAAACGACTGTAGGAATTAACAAGAAAAAAAACTTTACCCAGAAATTATTTAAAATGATAAATGTACATGAAGTATCATTTTGAACCATTGATTAGAAAAATTTCAAAAATTCCACCTATATAACCCCCCCCCCCCCCCCTACTTTAATCCTATAGGCCTCAACACCCCACACCCCCCAATCAACCCCTGGATCCACCCATGGTATCACAATTATAAAAAGTCAAGTTAAAATAGCTACACATATATCGGTCGAAGCGTAGACCGTCACCATGTCGATATTTTTCATATTTTTTTTTTAATCAAAACATGAGGGTTTGCGGAGAGTAGTGGATGATGGGTATGCTTGTCTACAAATCTACAAAGACTGACTAGTACGCTTGGGTATTTAACCCAAGCTAATCTCAGCTGAGCGTGTAAACTTTTGTGAACACTATCACTAAAAGGGCTCATAAACAGCTGAAATTTGTTATTGAATATATAAGGAACGTATATAAGGCACTAAATGTGTGTAACTGTTTCAACTGACAACAAAGCAATCAAAAGATTTTTACCAGTTTCGTCTATCCATCATTCCATGGTCTGATCCGGAAGTCTAATCTTTATAATATCGAACCCGATCTTAAATACCTCACCCCCCCCCCCCCCAAAATTAAAAACCTTGTTGTTGACAAATTCAAAGGCATCTCATCTCAGATGGGTAAAATGATGTATGTATTAATGCACAAACAATAAAACACATTAAATTAAGTACATGCTGGGATCCAGAATTTTTTTTCCAAAGGGGGGGGGGGATATTTGAGTTTGTCAGAAGATTGGAGTTTACTGGAGATGACTTACTGTAATTGGCGTTTTGGTAACATGTCTTTTGACCATGCCTTCGTGGCGTTGGAGTTTTATTTTTTATTTCATGGCGTTTAGCCACATTTTCTGTTGACAGTGATTTTTATTTTGTGGTGTATAATGCAGAGTCGTGTCATTTGGAAATAATAGAATCTAGTTTTTTTGTTGCGTTTTAGTTTACGTGTCTGTTGGAAATGACATCAACTTTGTGGTGTTTTAATCACTTTATAAAATTCTTTATTCACAGTTTAACTTTCGTTGTGTTTATGGGGGGGGGGGGGGTTTTTATTTTTTTTTTTTTTTGGGGGGGGGGGGTGTTTTTTTTTTTTTTTGGGGGGGGGGGTCTTTTTTCTACATTTTCTAAATGTTAAATCATCATGGTTGCTGATAAAACATCAGATAGAAATATCATGAAGCTTATGGTCTGGGTCAAGGGCGTTCAGTTTACCACGTGACCCTATAGCGTATAAGACGATGTTAAATAGTTGATTACAGGTGACAGCCTCAGTAGCGTTTGAACAGATGTTATTTCTTCAAATTAGAAGTTCACATGCATTAACGAACTGCTTGCAGATCGGTAATAATGCTAGAAATATCCAATAGACATCTGGATTTTGCTTCTGAATCACTTTGATGAACTTCAAACTATAATAAAAGTTCATGTCGTATAAATCTGAATCTCTATGACATATATTTAATGTCTGAGAATGTTTAACCATACTAATCAAGACTTTAAAAGTTCATGTAAATTAACTTCATATGGACGGCTACCGTCAAATAAAACTGATTTTGCATGGCGGAAATAAAATTGAAGCTACATACATATTGCCTATTTCAAGACTAAAAAAGTTGAATTTTATGGAGATAGGCATTTTCGCTAGCCGAGGGTTTACGATCCACTTCTCTCCTCTCAAAGTTGGAGCGGATAGTAAACTCTTGGCTAACGAAGATGGTAGACAGATTACGCTTTCAAATGAGCAATATTTCGCTAATACACGACATCATTTTCATTTTTTTTTCAATAATTTTTAAGATGTTTCTAAGAAACCTATTTCTGAAAATAAAGCATGAATGTAAAACAGGTGGAATTACACAAATATGTCAGTGTAACTTCCAGTCAATGCTGTAAATCCCTTGGACAGTGTAACCTCCAAGTACAGATAGTGCAGTAGCCACACACTAGTATTTTGACCGATTAAGTATACAATATCCTCCTGCATTATTAGAACTGATGCCATAAGTCTAACTTTGTTGCAATCTTTAAAAAAAAAAAAAACTACTGATAGCGTTTCAATAATATGCATTTATTTTCCTTTTTTAGTTTGTATATATTTGTAAGTTTTCAAAAAAAGGTATATAAATTTACAAATATTCTTTCTGGAAAAAGCCAGACATAAATTCATCAAAATGGCGTCGTCAGTGTTCTAGCTTGAGAAAAAAATGAATAGGTCAACGCTTTTTCCGGTGAAAAAAAAATTACCAAAAAAAAAAATAATATCAAAAGTGTTATTCTATTTTTCTAATGTGAAGGCCCATAGACGGACACAATGGCCGGGTCGTAGGCAGGGTGGCCCGCATTGTACTGTGGGGCCACGACTGGGGCAAACTTCCAAGGCCGACCACCAAAGAACTGGCCTCCCCTCCCCCTGTACGTGTTCTGCTGCCTTCCGAAGGGTTGACGACTGCGCGGAACAAATTCGGGCTGGTTGACGTTGAGTGTGCTTTTCTTGACGTCGACTCCTTGATCCCATTTGAATTGCGATTTTTCTTGTGACGCCGTGTTTTTAATAGTTCCATTACACACTGGGTTTCCCAGATGACTTTCTCTGATTTTGGCGATCTCTGCGTAAGTACTGTGAATAACATTGCCTTTTTTCTTCAGATCGTAGAAGATGTTGTTCACATTCTGCTCCACCTTCTTCAGCCTCTCGTCCAACACCGCCCCCGTCTCTGTATTCGTTGCAGCGTCTGCCTGCGGAAGTTGTAATTATACTTTACTCAGTAAAGACATGACTGGGTATTTATGATTTATTTAGTGAAAACAGTCCTTCCCATTATAAAACACGAGTTTTGTTTTATGAAATCGATTAATGTCGTACATATTTCTATAAACCCCAGAAAATACTTTCCATCATGCCTGACCGTTTGCCTTCGCAAAGATTTTTGTAAATGAAATATATATTCGAATCATTGTAATCATACAACCTAATTTTTTGTTTATTGGCACAGCAACACTTCATTTATGTATAACTAAGACCACCTACTTTCGGCACAGGCTGGAAATTGGTCAATGTTTCTTTTATCGAACTCAGCGCGTAGTTTAATCGAACACCATTCTTCAGGTTGTTGACGTCATCCAACATTACGCCATGGCGACAGTTAGGACAGAGTATGGTGACGTCACAGCTTACTGCTGGCTTCGTGTTCTTCACCCGATGTCGACCTATTTCGTTCAGGCATCTAAGATAGAAGGATATTTTTAAAATTTAAGACATGCGAAAATTATTTTTTTTAATTTTACCTCAATATGAAAATCCTGTATTTTGTCTAGACAGTCACGTGACAGGGCAAACAAAACGTCGTGTATCCCGGGGAATAAACATCATATTCCACCTCTTCGCAAGTCTCGGGGTTTTTCTTATCCCATTAATATGAAAAAGCCGAGATGACGTAAAAAAGCACGGTAAATTCTTACGTCAATTAACAAATTCAACTTCATTTTAACGTACATGTCGTTCGGTATAATAAACGATTTATTGCATGAATATTTGGGAGATATGAAGATTTATTCCCCCAGAAAAATCGTATTTTTCCTCGGGTGTTGCCTTCGGAAAATATTATTTTAAATCTTCATATCACCCTTACCATAATGCATTAAATGTATAAGACTTCTTGCATGAAGTTTAGATCGTCAAATTACTATGCTTGTGGTAGGAATATTGTCAATTTTAGTAAAGCATAGATGTACCCCGGCCCTGGTAAAAAATATGAATTTTTAAGCACAGTCCGTTGTTTAATGTGACTAACGTCGGTCTAAAATGCGAATTCAACGCTTAATCAAACAAGGAATTCAACAAAACTTCTGACGGTTGTACCAATTGACGCGGCATTGATATGTTATGGGGGTAAAATACATTTATTGTCTAAATGAGTTCGAATGCTATATGGGGCATCCACCACTCAGATTACATTCATTTACAGACACGTAGCATCGTTTTTTAAAGAGATCTAGACAGACCTCAACATCTCGAGAAGTTTTAAGTAAAATGGAACACTAAAGTTTGTCCCAGGTTACAGTTTTCATCAATTTTCATTGATTTTCTTAATATATGCATAGGTGTCAGAGAAAAAACAATTGAATTCAGTGTATGGCAAAACTTATGATTTCGTCTTTCACACGTTCCCTCTTTTCAGAGGAACAACTATACATTTCGTACGAGGATTTATACCTAATGAGTAAATCTGCATGACATCTTTTATCCACTCGGAAATTCTCGGGACTCCTCGCACAATTTTTTCAACATTATCATCCGGATACTTTTCGTGTCGTATCCCCGTAAAGTTTTTATTAAAAAGTTTTTGGGTGTTTTTTTTACTTTTTGTGAATTACTATTTATTTATATTCTATTGCATATTTTTTATCTTCTTCGCATGGCAACCGAGATTAATGTAACGGTCTTGGTCACACGTGCATTGTAATTATGTTCATATAATTTTGATTATGTAATTTATTTATTGTATTAATAGTCTCTATAGAGGAAGTAAAAGATGACTGAATGGCACAGAGGTACTTATGGTTATTGCAATATACAGTGCTGGAAACAGAAACTTGGGGCAGACGATTATTTCCCAAATCTTCAAAATCCAGATTACTCGTATTTAATTTTGATCTATGGACCCATATATTATATGAACTCTTCCTATAATATTTTCACATTGTTTGAAAAAATTGGAGGGACCATTTCGTTAAAAAGTCTTCTTTTTTTCTGGATGTGATGTTATGAGGAAAAAAATCGATTTCCCAAATATGTAAACTCAGGATGGGGGGGGGGGGGATGGGGATTACGTGATTTACTTAAATTTTGCCTAAATTTTACTTAAATTTGGTTTATATCTTTATTAACCAATATCTATTGGTTTAACTGACTGAAAATTTTCTCTAATAGGAGAAAACAGGTTCTTTAACGATGTCGTATGTTGATAGCACTTGTGCAGAGATAAAAAACAATTGAAAAGTAATGAATTGTTATACTTAACTTGATCTATATACTAGTTTGATCTGATATGTAATTTTTTTTCTCGAACGTGTTCATATTAACTTCACGCAAACACATTAACTTTTTATCGTAAAAATCAACCGCCCTCTGGCTGCCGGTGATTAGAATTAGCGAAACTTTGGAATCCGTTCCTCTTATGTAAAGGTACAATGTACAATTCTCTAAGTCATTACTATACACTGTATCTTGAGTATCATTTAGGACATAAAAACCTAATTTTAATTATTGTTTCAAGCATGCATACACAAACGCTTATCTTTACTTCGAGAGGATAGTACTACAAAACTACAAGAAACAGCGACTCCTTTATTCAAGATCGCCTTTGATGGCTGTTGATGTTTAGGGTCTGTTAATTGGGAGACTGGAGCCGACCCCTGCCAGAGAGAGCAGGGTTAGAGACACTACACAGACACTCATTATAACGCGCTCATCAATGCTGATACATCTATAAAACCAACTTAATTATTCATCGTCTTTGACAACTCGAATTATGTTTGATCTGCCCATGGTATTTGGAAAGAATTTAAATAAAGTTAATTTAAGAATACATGTATTTCAATGGTATTATCATCTACTCTTGCAGATTTTTCTCTTTAATCCCCCCCCCCCCCCCCCCTCGATAAAAAATCCTAGAATCGTACTTGATTTTCTAGAAAAAAATATTTTAAACATCTTAAAATGTGTAAAATGTATCTCGTATGTATGACTTAGTTAAAATAATATTAACTGGCAGCAAAATACTTTCGTAAAGCACGTTGCGCCGACATAAGGGGGAGAGGGAGTAAACCAAAATATATTTCATTGATGTATACCGATTTATGTACAGGAAGTTGGTGTTTGAAATGTTGCCTAATAGTAGTGCCTAACGGTGATATTTCTTATCATTTGTAATCCATATTTAATTTGCTACGGTATATATTTCCCCGGAACTTCACCCGACGGCCGTATGAATCCGGATTTCTAAATTCGTTAACGCTACGAACGTCGAGCATGGGCAAAGAAAGGATAGTGTGGCTCTCGTGATTTTTTAGCCCTTGGTATTCCGATGATTTTTGCGATTTTCTAACTGTAACCCACCCCCACCCCCCACCCCCCCCACCCGGCCCAGAGAATTCAACTATAGCAAAAACAACCTATGTATTATATGCATATCCAATACACATGTCGTGGCCTACATTTTGCATATAAATTTTGATTTGTATCAATGATTATTATTATCAATATAAAATACTTTGGTATAGTTTAGGATTCCTATCCAGAAACTCTATCTCAATTTTCACTAAATTACTGAGGGTATTTTATCTGAACTTCCTTGCTATCTCAGACTTTTGAGAGGTAATTCTGAGAAATGCCTACTTGTACTTTGACCGGTTCGTGTATAGGTCAATTTGTACCCAAAAAAATCAAGCATATCAATTCCACGTGTAATTATGGTGCGAAAAGCCTTTGAAAATGTTAAAATCAATTATACTTGTTTCCTTAACATTTCTTTATGTTATTTAGATGCAACTGCGCAAGCTCTTTAATCTGTTTTCAAGGATAAGCTTTTAGATATGCAATTTGTTTGTCGACTTTTCTAATTACATGTGCTTCATTTTTTGAGTCAATGCGGCATTATCCTGTTGCTAATCATTTTGGACGTTATTTTACGGTACTGTGTAAGTGTTACTGATAAATTCAATATAAAATTGCATGTACCTTTTGAATAAAAAAAAATGTTATCATAAACAAAACCTAATAGATCAGAAAAAGCAAAAAAATGTTTTAAAAGATCCACTTTACCCCATACAAAACGTGTGTCCACAAGGCAAAATGGTGGGCTCCGTGAAAAAATCCCAGCAAATGTTGCACTTCAATAAACCAATCACATCGCTGCCTATAATCTTCTCCAAAGCGTTCTCTTTTTCCATAACGCAATCAAGTTTAAAAATTATGAAAAGAAGAAGAAAATGCAATCCTCTGAAACATAAAAAGTTATACTTTCGCGTGAAAGCGTGTTAATTAATCGCTATGGATAAATAACAAAATATCATAGATGGAAACAACGTATATTCATTATGACGTCATAAAGCGGTGATTTTGCGCGGTCTTTGGCTATCGGCATTCCTCGACTGTCCGAACAACATTGGCGGGACCATATGGGTTTTTTTTTTATTTATTTATTTTTTGGTGAATGAAATGTTATATTATAGATTGTCTAAAAAGGGGTTCTTAAGCCACATATTGGGTAAGAAGCTTCTATGTATGTTTTATTTTGTACGGAGATATTATGAATTTTCGTTGAGATCCTATTCAAAGGCCAAATAGGCCTACCCCTCTCTCGCAGGCTGGTCCTGTCACGATTTTTGTGTTCTATATATACCACTACCTAAGAGTTTCAAAATTATAAGTTTATGAAATCTGTTGTAAACCCGCTGCATTTACACGTGGACACTGCTACATGTATATCTACTGTACGTAGACTATATAGTGTGTAAGCGTGTGTTCGGTGGGAGTATGTGCCGTGTTTTTAAGACCGTGAGTAAGTAGTGATAACAACTCGATAAGTGTACCGCTGTCTTGTTTTATGGGAACCACGTGTTCCAGGTAAAATATACTGGTGGGGCGAGAGGCGGACAGCCAGAGAGGGAGCGGACCAGAGTGGGGTACTACCTGAAAAAAAAATGTCATTCAGGGACGAGTTTCAACTGAAGAAAATCGGACTTAGCTACGAAAACCCAGCGCATTTTTTCTCATGTCAAGTAAGATTTAATTTCTCTTTTTTTTCTCTTTTATAAGTTTGATTTTGTCATTTATTTTAAATTCGTTACCTCATAAAGTTTGATTTTAATGATTTGATTCTTATTCGGTTTTAGATTTAGTAGATTTAGTTTCAGAATATTTTTTTAGGAGAGGGGTCATGAACAGTGGGGGAGAATAATAATATACAGGTGTTTCTTATTTTGTTTAATTCGTTTTAATACCCTTTTAGATGTAATGTTTCTAATCAAATTTAAATTGGAACAAATTCGTTTTTTAACAAGTCTAGATTATTTATCATCTTTTACAAGCAAATTTAAAGGACGCTGTTAATACCACATACCGTGACATACATATTACAAACGAGAGAAACGGAAACATTAAATGGCCTGATTAGCCCTCTCAATAAAACTCTAACAGGTACATGTGTACATTGGGTGTAAAGTGATATTTCGGACCAGCTATTATATCTGACATATTTTAATTTTTACTTCAAAAAAGCACGAAGACTGTGTATGTTATAGATATCGAAATCTGGAATTTGATTAATCAAATAGAAATGTTATTACGGCGTTTGCCCGAGTGAATGTCGAGAGTACTTGGGGAGGGGAGGGGGGAGGGGGTTGTGATGATGGCATTAAATTTATATACGACATTGACTTTGTCAAATTTATTCGCACATTTTGATATGAAGTACACAAGTTACAAAATAGTCAAAAAAATACATAGAGACACGGGGAAAGCCGATGTATCCTCGCTCGTGGATTTATTGTGTGACCATTATAACCCCGTCCCCGCTGAGATTTATAGATTTACGACACTCGGGAATTTTGTCTAGTCAAAACACTGCAGATATTTCTGTAGTTTGACGGCCTAATTTCTACATTACAAATAGGCTAATTGAATTTGTTGATTACGTTCCTTAAAAGTTTGGAAATGCATAATATTCTTATTATATATATCTGTAAGATATTTTTGCATTCTATTTCTTAACACGCAACGTTATAAATGGGTTCTGAATATGTGCATATTCCATTAGTCTTTGATATATGCTGATTACTTCCCTTGAAAGTTTAGAAATACATTTATTCCTGTTGTTTGTAAGATATTTTTGCATTCCGTAATATTTACATGTTTTATCACGAACTTGACAGTATCAATGAGTTTTGGATAAGATTGATCACCAATCCGAATTAAATGTGCATATTCCGTATTCAGAAAAGATAAATGTCTGCAATGAGGTGCCGAGTTGAGCGCATAATCATTATGCTAACATTTACCAGTGGAAAGCAAACAAGATGCCCAATCTGGTCACAAGGCGCATTGTAAAACGATAGATCATCTCAGAGTTTTTGAAGTCGCTATCTGCTCTCGGCTGATTAAGAGAGTTTTTAAAAGGGCGCCCCACATAGGAATCCCATTTAACTTTGACTCTCCGCTGCCTCAGATTACACTGACCCGATATAATAGATTTTATCAATTAAGACCATTTTAATCGATTCCGTTTCTCTACGTTTCACTCCAATACAAATGTATTGAAGCGAATTTACTATAATCCTGATCTGATTAAATTATATGATCAAGGCGTGCGTGTTACACGCCTCGGAAAGTTATAAAGTGTAAACAATTACTTCAAATTTCTTAGAAAATCAAATTTCATATTTTTGATAAGGTGATCAGACATTCTAAAACAGAAATTTTGATAAGTATTGTACCACATTGAACCTATTTGTTTTTATGTGCTTTTTACATCCAAGAAAACTTTGTTTCCTCCTGCAATCATGATTATGCTTTTATTTGTGCATACAACTATATTTATTAATTACGTTTTCTTAATCTGTTGCGCATTCTTCTTAAACATGTATACCTATACAGTGGCGTAGCTTTCATTGAAGCACGGAAGCACGTGCTTCCACATTGTTTTGTAAATAAAAAAAATAAGTACTTAAAATATTATAAATATGGAACACAAATCATTTAAATAAATGTAAATAAGAGTACCTATATGTACCTTTTTAGCCGCATACAACGTTGTCGCGTCTTCTTTAGAAGATCTCGAACAACAGGGCGATGGCCAGGTCTTACGCTTGTTCAATCACAAAGTTTGATTTTATTGTTTCGCTTGTCCATAACCTGAGTGACAGGTTGACAATGATTACGAATAGATTATCGAGATTAATTTAACGGAATCTTAAAGTTTAAATATATTATTATTTTTGTATTATAAGAGTATTTTTGTAGACAAAAATGTTATAGACCAGTAGGAAAGAAAGCACAAGACTTATAAGATAAAAATCAAATTAATCTCATCATAAATCAGGAACTACTTTTTCTTCTTTATCGTTAATTTTATGATGATGAAGTAAGCATTTTAAACATTAAAAACTGGGGTTATTTTGATGAAACTCCTTTTTCTGGATACTCAAAATTACGTGTCTGAAATGCTGAAAACTCGTCAGCTTCCAGGTGATTTGCCCCCTGGGCCTCCACCAGGGCTTCGCCCTGTACCCATCGGGGCCGCAAGGCGGCCACCAAACACCCTGCTTTAATTTGCTTCCATATTAAACAAACCTAAGCTACGCCCCTGCTATATCACTTTCATGAAATCTGTAACAATCTAAAATTTAACGCCAACTTTTAATTAGTATATCAAATATGAAGAACCTTTGTTTCTCTTTCAGTGGCAATGGCCTGCTGCGGCGTATATTTTCATCCGGGTTTTTCTCTCGCTGTATACGACAGGTGCGCTGATCGCGGTGTGTGCGATGAACGCCACGTACACCCTGCTACAATTCCTGACGGTATGGACGTACATTCTCCTAACTCTTCACTTCATACTAACCGCCGTGATAACAGTGGTTCATCACTTCCGGCGGCCAAGAAAAGTAAGTTGTACCGAAAATCAACACGAGGACGAAAGTAAAAGAAAAGAAAACCCGGGGTTTGTTGGCGAGAAAATGGAGCCAATAGAAAAAAGCATTTCTAAAACCCCCGAAACTGACCGAGAAAGCAACCGAGAAAGTTGCAAAGCTAAGCTTGTTGATGGAGTCACGTGGTACATGAAACTATCATGGCTGCTTTCGAACATTGTACAAGTGTTTTCTGTAATAGTGACGGTCGTGTACTTTAGTGCTATTTACCCAACTCTCCATGTCAGTGATTCTGAGCTCGTCAATGATACCAATATGCACGCGATCAACACCATTTTTGTGCTAGTCGACGCTGCAATATGTGCGCGTCCTGTCCGAATCCTGCATTTCGTGTACCCCCTAATTTACGGCCTGGTGTACATTGGGTTCAGCGTGGTCGTGTACGGGGTGTCGGGGACCGTGATTTACAATGTCCTGGACTACAGCCAGCCACTGTATCCTAGCATTACCGTGCCGGGACTGGCCCTCCTCGTGATCCCACTTTTACAGTTGGCTTTTTACGGACTCTATAGACTGAGAGTTTACATCACAACGAAATTTCAGAAACACGCCTGATACTAAACAGACTATCACATAATTATGAGAGTTGATAAAGTTTATAATGTTATTATGTGGGCCTGCGATACTAGTCTGGTGTTATTGCAAGAATATGAGAAACATTATTAATAGTAGGTATAAAAAGGATCATGTCTTTTATGGAAGTGAACAAATGTTTTTGGAACGTAAGTCAATCGTTGCCATTGACTTTAACAGTATTTTCAGGTATTTCTTTAATGTTGTAGCAGAACTGAACAATTTTGAACGATTTATAATAGTACGTCTTGTATATACATGATATATATGAGAATTAAGTAAACCAAATTGACTATTGCCCTTGCATTAAATGAAGGAAAACGTTTTTATCAAAACGTTTGGTGTCATTTTATGAATTTTTGTGTATTTTGATATTTCTGAAACAGAAAAGAGATGTAGCAAATCTTCTCATTAAAAATTCGAAAAGTTTACTTATGAAGAAGTATAACATAAAACAATATTCAAATTTAACGGTAGATAAATCAGGCAACAGACAAAACATTTCAAAATCATTATCGTTCTTTAATAAACCCTTCACAATTATATTCAGACAGCAATGAACAAACTTCTTACTGATTTTATATGAAATATGGTCGTTAAAATTAAAGATAGAAAAATAAATGTTTTTACAATTAAATACATGTTTGCCTTTACTGTTTTTAAAGACTATTTTTAGATAAAATTATTTTCAGCTCTCAAGATTTTTTATTTAGACATTTGGAGTAACTAGATAATAATGTTCATTGTTTAATTCAAATGTCTACTGATTTTCTTTTCATAGCGCTGTATGAACTATTTGGACAATGATGACAAATTAATATCAATTAATGTGATAGACATTCTCTGTATAATGTTTTATGAAGATTTGATTTTGATACGATACCATTTAAAAATTGGTTAAAATGGGAAGAGTAGCAGATATTTGACCATATCAAATGTAGTCCTTTTATGAATTCATGAAATATTTTTCTTGATTGCAATCTATTGTGAAAAAAAATATTTTTATACTTCAATATAACATGCAGCTGTCTAGACTCGATCGAGAAGACTTTTGCATTATTACTTTACATAGAAATTAATCCACGATGGCATTTAAAGGAAAACATACATGTATACAATATTATTCTTTTGACAGGGCTTGTAATTGTGTTTAAAAGAATCCAGAGGCAATTTTACAACTTTGGTAGTATATTGGGAATTTTTCTATATCAAACATTTCTAAAGAATGTATTCGGTAATTTGGTAAATAAATCCAAAACAAGGGCAAGTTTTAATGCCCCGTAAATTTGCAATTCTTTCTTCTTTTTTCATACGGCATTGTCCAATCTGTCTAGCTGATCAACGGTCCGTCAACCCGAATGCACAGTTCTGCAATTATTCTGGAGTTGTCGTTCGTTAGTTACATTATGAGACTCGGCACAGATATAGGCGACGGACTGCCGAACAACGTTCGTCAGTGAAATAAGTCCAATCCAAATCATTCCCCTCTATTTATATCACATGTATAGATGAAATATGTAATAATGTGTCACTCCCCCCCAAAAAAAAATAATATGAAAACTGAAATTTAATATTATATTTTGTGCATCGAAACGGTAGTCAATTAAATTGATGTACTTACGAGGTTTTATGACATTGTTAGATGATTAAATATAATCTAGTCTGTTGGTAAAAATAGGAAAGAAATGATAAGGATGCTATAAGATAAGGAAGTGATAAGGATGCTATAAGACAAGGAAGTAAATACGTTGAGATATGTACATATTTAAAATAGAACATTGTAATTTCAGAAAATCTCAAACTTAGTTCAATATTCTACATGTACCATAAGATGCAGTAATAAAGATACAAGGAGCTGTCCTTTAAAAAAGGACTGCAATACGTGGACCATATGCGTGTGTTTCTAACGGAAACGTGAAAGCCTTAAGATTATCGGAGATTTCCCCGAGCTTTTATATTAAGACATCTACAGTGACACCTCTAATTGCAACAGTGTTATAATGATTTATAGTACAGCAAGTCTGGATATAGTGCTTTTAACCACTACATTTGTACGTTGTATCACGTATAGCCCTGACCTTTTACCTCAGAATTTAAAGGGTTCGTATTTCTAGCACAATCATGAATTAAATTGATATTATGCCTAATTACAGCTTTTTTACAGCAAACAAACTGTTAGAGGTAATTGATATATACATGTACACAAGGAAAGAAAAAAATGAAAAATGTCACATACTTTAAAAACATGCGATATGTCCTTTAATAAAGATTACAGGTACATGTATAGTATTAGGCATTTGGCGAATTTCACTATTTGTGCACACATTACGCCTCGCACTACTTTGTTAACTATGCAGTGATAGCTTCGTGTAAATAAATTTCATATAAATGATATTTTGATGCATTTTTCTTGAGATTTAAACTTTTTAACAGTGACAAAATTATTCAATCATATATTATATACAGTCACGTAATTATTCAATCATGCTTAAATTCGTAAAAAATTTTAATCGGGAAACCCTGCATCGTATACTGTAGATTCCTTATTTTACGCGAGTACTTAATTCCGCGATTCAACGGTTTTCCATCAAATCGCGAGAACATAAAATCGCGAATGCCGAAATTTTATCATAGTTTCATGTAGTTTACATATGTCTGAAAATTAAAAGCGAGATTTTAAAATTCGCGAGACGGGCTTCTCGCGATTTTACGCGGATATTAATTCCTCGCGTTTAATTAGGAATTTACAGTACTAAAAGTAAAGTTAAGCTATTTCGGAAAACAACAAAGCATCGCGATTTATGCTATTTGATACATGTACATGTTGTAATTTCGGCAAAACATCAACTTATTCCATGATGCTGACAGTTTATATCACATGCCGATCGTTTCTTTAAAAGGAATACCTTGTTGTTGCACTGTTTACCGACAACTTTACAATTACAGCGCATTTGAACATGTGCATATGGCATGAAATCCCGATCCCGATTCAGAGGTGCTAGCCTGGTTCCGGGAAAAGAGTACCAATTCATTTCCCATAGAGCTCAATATTAACCTAAACACACCTGGCTAGTTTGCTATTTTACTTATAGACATATCCTTGGTCACATTTGAAAGTTCATTCCAAGCACTAACAAAAAATCACTAGAAATATATAGGGTCCCATGGCGTTTATAGGTCAAAATTGAGCTTGTTTACAACTTGCAGCGATCCGCAGCAAATGAATCCAAGTCTCAAAAATGACACCCACCTCCTATTTCAACCCCTCTTATTTCTTTACTTTCTGCAGTACTTCTTCATTCCATCATTGAATTTAAACAGTGATAAATTTACTTTAAAATAATCTTTACTTCAGCAATTAATTCAGCCAATCACCTAAGCCATACCTGTTTCTGCTAGGCTCAATCTTGTATTAACACTTCTCTGATGTCAACATCCGGTGCATTGGTACTCTCATTTTCTCTGGGCTACACATACTCCAGCGCAGGAACCAGGCTAGCTCATGCGCAAGCCGAATTTTCCCCATAGCATCCGGTTTAACCTCGCTTATATATTTTCTGCGTGGACCTCAGGGTCCACGCAACCAGAGGGCGCGCTTGATTTTCCAAAAAGGTGTACATGGTGTACACTTTTGTAAATCAAGTAAAGTGGTGTAGCCATTAGGTGTACACCTGGTGTACACTTTTCTACACCGAGTCAGGGGCATACATGTATCTTGTTGAGTGCAGCACTGAAATCAATATCATAATGGCGGACGAATGTTATGATTGAAAACTAGACAAATGATTTTAAGTAATACAACGGATTAGAAGTCGTATATAAGAGGAAGAAGAAGAAGAAGAAAGAATAAGTTGTCTTTTGTATGAAAGTCATTAAATTTGAAATGCGTTTATTTTATTGCATTAATGATTTTATATCAGAAAAAAGCCTCGGATTGTCGCGGAACATCAGATTCTATGTTAAAACTGCATCCTTTTCCGTCATATTTATTCTTAACTTCCCTACACCATGTACACTAAGCCATTTAAGTGCACTTGTTATACAATACAAAAGAAATTTAAAAGTGTAAAAAGGCAATCCAACTTGTACACATAACTTTCAAATTACCGCTGATTGTAAAAATCCATCCCATTTTTTAATTGTTGAAATATATCTTATTCAAAGTTACGGTTGAAAAAAAGTTTTTAACAATAAAATCCTGTGTGTAAAGTGCTGAAATCTGTCAAGCGTTTGGATGACAAGTCAAATCGAGTAGACCAAAATATTTCACAACCATATTATTTTACCTACGACAAGTCAAATCGAGAAGACCAAAATATTTCACAACCATAAAATCATAAAATAGTCACTGTCGCAACCATATAACTTACATACAAGAGTAGGGAGTGGGGGAAGGGGAGCGATCACTGATATCGATTTAATCAAACATGGGTCATTCCACAACTTCCTCCTTGATAAGGATATACGTGATAAACAATTGATGCCCTGTATGAGTCTCAACGTGTTAATAGAGAGTAGATAGTTCCTCAACCAGTTTTGGCATACAGTGACGAGTCATAGTGTAAAAAGTCTGAATTCATATATACTGTACATACATGTATTATAATAAATAAATGATGAAAAGAGAGTCAGCCGTTGAGTGATTAAGTCAATACATTAAATTTCATTAAGGAATAAGGAATCATTCTTTGAGTAATATGTTTTACGGTGCTACCGTTGTGGCGAGCGCAGCAAGAATTACACATACCTTGCATCATTGTCAACTTAGTTATATTTTGACAGTTATCATTTAACACCAAAGAATTTTTTTGAGAGAGATAGAGAGAATTTTTTTATAAATATTTCTAAGTTTAAAAAAATTCCTACAAAATACAGACTTGCTTCCCCTAAAACCGTTCTTTACTTTTGGAGAAAATTGATCAGTCTGTAAAATGTAATTTGTATTTAATTTGGTCAAAAGTGTTAAGTGTAAATACAGTATTATTTTTCTTTTGTACCTTGTTGTTATCTGACTTTTATTTTTTTCCCTGATTCATAATATCTTTTTACTGAAATTTGTTTATTTTGGCATATCCGTGCCCCGGTCCCTGTTTGTACACTTGTAGGTGTGTAATTTCCCATTTTCCAACATAATGGTTCGACAATATGCAATACTTGCATATTTTTTTAACGTTTAATTTTTCTCTGTATTCTTTACTATTTAGTTCAAAATGACTTTTTTGAATTTTTTAATTTCCTCCCTACTTATACTTACTGTTCATGCACGCAAAATTAGCTTAACTCTTGCTTGTATATATAATTATATAATTTCTATATCAAAATAAAAAAAAAAAACACTAAAAAAACCCAAATCATCTAAGGCAGGTATCGAAGTTTATTACAGATATTTGATCCACCACTAGATTTATCGCGGGAAAACTAGCGCGAGATCACTATAACGTCACACGTTCAAATCTATTCATTTGTTTACGTATCTCGACTCAATACGAAGGTATGGAAACATGTAACAAATCTCTTGGGTCTCGCTAAAGATTGTGCAATACTCAAAACGTGTCTTCAAACCTCAAGACACCGTAAATTACGAGTTAGATGTCGGCCATTTTTGGCATAGCACCACGGGTAAAAACATTCGAGGGCATTATGGGACGTAGACAAAAAATTTTGTTTGATGAATCTATAGGTTTAGCTCGTTCTTTTTCCCGCGCACACTGGTTCTTAGAGCTCGCTACGCGAGCGGCGCTTCGCGCCGCACGCTGCGCTCGCTATTATGAGGTGATAATTTTGGTCTGGGCGTGATCAAATCCAATAAAGCCCGAAGGGCTTCGTGATAGATTTGATCACGCCCCAACCGAAATTATCACCTCATAATATTCATAGAATGATTCCTTATTACTTATATTTATACAATTTTCAGCAATTGTACGATTAAATATTTGAATATAAATAAGCAAACCCCGCTTGCACCCCAATTATACGTCATTTGAATTTATTGGACTGTATAGTACAAATTCGATACGTAGTGTTATCACAGGCAAAGACAACGAAAAATGCTAATTTTGTTCGTTAGATCCTTTTGAGACCATGAGGCTCACATGGCCAGGGATTAAACCCGGGTTAAAAACTGAAATTTATTTATTTTACAACGATTGATAAACAAGTTCTACAACTTATATTTTAATAAAATTAAAACCCGGGTTTTGTGGTACTAAGGATTAGAGTCATTATTGGTCGCCATTCATCACGTGTCAACTTTCGTCGAAAGCTGGTACCCATTTTCTGCCGTGGAGCGAAACATTGCAAATATTTCAGTGTCCTTGTCAAAGTATAATAGTCCTTGCAATATTTTGCATTGAATATTAAAAAATAAGTTCCTCCCTCAAATTTATCTATTGCATTTCAATATTGATATACCCACGGATCACGCTGATGGTGTCCGGATAAGGTCAATGCAAAAGCCAGACAGCATCAACGGCGCGTTAATAAAATATTTATAATTTTTTAATTTAACAAATATTTTATTATGCAAATAAATACATAATAGGATTGGACATCAGGCTATGCCTATTTTAGTCCTCTCCCCAAGGATCAAAGTTACAACTGATATTTCAGTTACATTTGGATTATATAAGAATAATAGTTACAGAATATAATAAGTTCATAATATAACATGAAACATGTTATTGCATGTTATTATTTGAAAATAAGAAACCAAAAAAAAAAACCAAAGAACAAAAAAAAAAACAAAAAAAACAAAACCAAAAAATGGAAAAAAAGAATAACAAAAATTGGAGTCATATAAACAATTGAAAATAAGAAAAATTATAATGATAGTGAATATTTTGTATGAAGTATATGATAAAAATAAGAGGTATAAGATATTGAGTGCATGTATAGATATACAAGATTATTAATATCAGGTATTATTTAGAATCTTTTTGTTGACTTGATATATTGTTGAACTGCTTGAAAAATTGAGCAGTTGGTTTTATAGGGAAGTTGTCTATCGCCGAAAAGTAAAACATGTAATACTTGCTCATGATTGAGATTGATTAGGTTTAAATTATTTTGAATACTGTTAATGAGCAATGTTCTGTGATTAATGTAAGCTGGACAAACAAGGAAAAAATGAAGATTATCTTCACATGTGTGACCACAATTAATACAAGTTGAAGTGTCACTTAAATGTTGATTAAAAAGGTGAGCTTGTAAATTACTGGATTTATTTCTAAGTTGACAGTGAGCAATATTTTCTTTACGATTTCCATAATTGTAAACTTTGGCATTTTTGGCTAATTCTACAGATTGCTTTTTAAGTACATTTTTGGAAGATGAAAAGGACTCATTACGTTTTGTTTCCAGTGGTAAATTATTCCATAGCTGAATAGTTGATGGCAAAAAGCTGTTATAATATGAAACTGTCCTAGACTGTGGTATAACGAAGTTAAAGTTATTAACATTACGAAGGTTATATCCATGCTGTGGTGGTTTGAAAGGCAGGATCAAATCTTGTAAATATGCAGGAGCTATGCCATAAACAATCTTGTAGAATAATAGAAGTTTTTCTCTTTCCCTTCTCTTATATAATGGTTCCCATCCCAACTCTGAGTACAAAGCAGTCCTAGATGAGTTTTTCCTAAGACCTGTAATTATTCTACCTGCTTCTATCTGGACATTTTCTAAGAGATTTGAATTTTCTTGTGAGCAATTATCCCATACAATACTACCATACTCCAGAATTGGCCGAATGAAAGCAAAATAAATCTTAATTAATGCACTCCTGTCTAGTAAATGTTTCAGCATTCTTAACAGATTTAACCTTGAACAAGCTTTTTCATATATGTTATTTATATGACATGACCACCTAGCATCACTTTGAAAGATAAAACCAAGATGACAATGGGTTTTAGATTCATTAATAATACTACCATTGAAACCAAAATGAACAGGAGGATGATTATTTGACCCTCTTGAAAAATTTATATTACAAGTTTTGTTAGGGTTGAAATCCACAGCCCATGTGGAAGCCCATGTATCAATTTTATCTAGATCAGCTGTTAATGATAATGCTGCTGTGTTAACATCATTATCTACAACTATAAATAAAGAGGTATCATCCGCAAACAATAAAATATTTATAAATGCAAGAGTAATTAAATTATTCCCAAAGGATGACTGCACTTAGCGCCGGGTTTTGGGCCCTTTTCGGTCGCTTCTTTTGCGTTTATTTCTTAACCTAATATCAGTTTTGTTAAATTTTTTAAAGAGTCTAGTCAATTTCCAACATGAATTAAGGATTACGTTTACTCAGCGTTTTAGTTGACACAAACGGGTCGCCGTAGAATTTAATGTTGTAAAACCATAGAGTCGCGATTTATTAAATACAATAAAAACAAAGTTATTTAGATGTTTTTGTTCAAATATTACATTTAGCTGAATAATTATATCCATATATGTTCAATTTGAATAAGAAGGTCATTAAGTTACTGATGAGTATAGCATTCAGATGTAGTACATACACATGTAATTGATTACATGAAAAGAACATGTATCTTAAGTGAATGGTAGAGTTAACCTTCCAGAATAGTGATTTGAAATGAAATAGTCACCGAGATGTTATGAACATAAGTATTTTTAAGAAAGCTAGACTTTGGTGAACACGTCTCACTCAGCTCAACTAGCAATATGCATAGCTTCTATATAAAGATCAATCAGATTTCTTAAATTGTTCACTTAAAATTTCTTGTATTTTTAGGAAGTTCGAAATCTATGGAGCAGAGTATGGTGGTCAGTATGGTGGAGAAAAAAATGGATGAAGGAATTAAGGTGTCCACAATCATAGCAGATGATGACACTACCACCATTTCACGACTCAGACAAAGCGTGAATCCGGCCATTCAAAAGAAAAGTGACCGAAACCACATAAGGAAAA
>WFKH01003881.1:4388287-4413647 GCA_016163765.1 Magallana hongkongensis | reverse complement strand
TGTGGCCCCATCATAACCCGGGGATCATGATTTGAACAAACTTGAATCTACACTACCGGAGGATGCTTCCACACAAGTTTAAGCTTTTCTGGCCACATGGTTTTTGAGAAGAAGATATTGAAAGATTTTCTCTATGTATCACTGTATATTCCTATGTAAAAAATCATCCCCCCATTGTGGCCCCACCCTTCCCCCCGGGGTCCATGATTTGAACACACTTGAATCTACACTACCTGAGGAGGATGCTTCCACACAAATATTAACTTTTCTGGCCTATTAGTTTTTGAGAAGAAGATTTTTAAAGATTTTCTCTATATATTCCTATGTAAAAAATCATCCCCCCCCATTGTCGCCCCACCCTTCCCCCGGGGTCCATGATTTGAACACACTTGAATCTACACTACCTGAGGATGCTTCCATACAAATTTTAGCTTTTCTGGCCTTATAGTTTTTGAGAGGAAGATTTTTGAAAAATACCAACAAATTTTTAATAATTCTAAATTATCTCCCCTTTAAAGAGGGTGTGGCCCTTCATTTGAACAAACTTGAATCCCCTTCACTCAGTGATGTTTTGTGTCAAGTTTGGTTAAAATCATCCCAGTGTTTCTGGAGAAGAAGATGAAAGTAATAATGCGCAGTATTACTTTATTACTTAACTCCAATGAAAAGAACTCAATAACGAATTATTACTTAATTTACATATAACCTCCGCTAACACATACATGTATGGATAAAAAAAATAATAATAAACTCGATATGCGCATTAATACTTTACATATAAATTCCAACAAAAAAAACCCTAAATATGCGCATTATTACTTTACATATAAACTCCAACAACATCCAAAACTCAATAACGAATTATTACTTTACATATAACCTCCGCTAATAGAAAAATTCAATACGCGCATTATAACTTTACATATGGACTCCAAAAAAATAATAATAATAAACTCGATAAGCGCATTATTACTTTACATCACACTAATAGAAAAATAGACGTTTTAAAAATTGACATCGAAGGAAATGAGAATAGCACTATCCCTGAAATGATTTCATCCGGGGCTCTAAAAAACGTTGTCCAGTTATGTTTAGAATTCCACCATTACTATGATCTGGGTTCTCTTCGGAAATTATACAATACTGGTCTATCAAAATCCATTTGCTGCTTTTTATGCAAATGGAGAATCTTACTCATGTAGAATGGGGATTTATTTTGTTAATATCAATCTAGGTACATGTAGGAAGTTTTGAGAAATCAGGTTTTGCTGATTTAGATGTTCATTGCCAAAGGTGTTTGTTTCGTTTACAAGTAAAAATTGTATCATTTATGATGTACTCTTAAAGGAGCCTGGTCACTTTTATTTTAAATTATTTTTTTTTTAATGTTGATAATGCTTAGTAATTGATTTTTAGATTATTTGTGTTTGTGTGTGCGTGAATAATGAATGATACGTGTTAATGTAATACTCTGATATATATCTTTACCCTTTTTTTTAATTGAAAGGCTTCTGTTTCCAGTACCTTAATTCTATCTATTTCCATATCTCCACATATGTTTGTATTTTACGTTTATTTAATTTTCTATTTTCTTTTTGTCTCTTGAAATATTCTGTCTGTGGATTTATTTTGAGATATATTTGTAAGTTTGTATTTTTATGTAGTAAACTTTGCCGTAAACTATGTTGCATTTTCCTTTTAACAGTGTAACATGCTAAGGGTAAAAGACCCGCCAGTTTCTGGATTATTAGAACTTTCCCTGTAATTTCACATCCTCTCTATCAACACTGTGATTCAACGTCTTTAAGATAGAACGATACGTCCTGCTATTACATGGACAATAATTCTACTGCAATGGAGATTTTAAAAATAAATATCTTTAGAAATACTGACACATTGTCGTAAACGTCTAGGAAGCTTGATTCATGGAACAGTTTTATTAGATTTAAAGGCGGGCTACTTGAAAGAACTGCCTTCCTCAGATAGAAACACATTAGGGAAAGATCAAAATTATACGCCCATCAAACGGACAACAACGTAAAAGTCAATTACATCAGAGGAGATAACTCGTGTAATTAAAAGTTTGAAAAAAACCCATGTTTTCTGGAATGGATTATCTTTTAAATGAATATGTTATTCTTCACTCAGAATAACCAAAAAATATTGAGAGTGTTATGGTGTGCAAAATACAAAAAAGCTATGACATTCCTCACATGATTAAATCAATTGTGCCACGACATATTAGATATTCTCAGGAAGCAGTTGTTGATGTCAGTTAATTCATGCAGAACAGGTTCTTTTAACTGTAGATTCAAAAAATTTTAAAGAGTAATTTGTTAAGCTCACTATATTTAAAGACAATACATGAACAATACGTTTTCTCTGTTTCAGCCAGAAAATTTGCTTTAGTTCACAGAGGTAATTGTAAAAAAGAAGCATGACTACGAAGACTGCAAACTCTGGAGTTTGTCTGCATCATCTGAAACCAATAGCATTTCAGTGAAATGGTTAAACTGTAATAAGAATTTTCTATTCTGAAAAAGCAGTCAAGAAATCAAATAAATAAAAATCGCCAAAATTTTGATTTATTCGATCAAGACTATATTAGTATCCCTACACCAAGATAATACTAAATACAAGTAATCTGAAATGACTCAAACATAGCTTCTCTGTTTGATATTCCTACATCTTCTGAGTTACATTTTCAGAATTTCCCAAACATTTGAATCCATTTTTTGATTACTAGTATCTTGTCAAATCAAGATTTAATAACTTATGTTCCTCCAAAAAAATATAGAAACTACAGTAAGATATAATGTACTGAATCATATTTTAAAGGGGCATGGGCATGGTCACGATTTTGGTCAAAGTTCATTTTTCTATTTTTAGTGTTTATAATTCTTTAGAAATGCATTTCTAATGATAACCCAAAATTTGAGTGTCAGTCGTAGAGTTATAAGCAAGATACAGAGCTCACAATTCTTTGTCATGTAAACAAGGCTCGTGCCCTGTTTTTGTTTACATTGGTTCAATATACCGGTAAAAGTTCTTTTTCAAGCTGATTTCTCTCTGTTCTAATTTTAAGCATAAATAAATAGTTCCTAGCGTTTATCACATTCATTTTGGGTCTAAAACTGGAATTTTTACTTCAACATTCAAAAAGTACATGTAAACAAAGCTTTGTTTACATGAAAAGAATTGTGAGCTCTGTATCTCGCTTATAACACGTAAATAAAAAACCAAAAAACTTCGCTTTTCTAATATGATTTAACTATTACATGTAATATAACATTTTTTTTTATACATACGTCGTATTTTCAATTTTATGCTACAATGGTTTATTGCTTTTCCGACATAAAATCAATTTTTACAAAATCATAAAAAGCTTCATACCTTCATATTTTATTAATTGAATTAATTATATTGATGTTGGTCAAAATCAGTGTAATTTTCAATTAAACGTATAGTAAAGTTTATAACAGAGGCTCGTTTAATGGTGAAAGATGTGTTGTGTCTATTGATGGTATATTTCGATTAGAGATGAAAACATTGCTTCGGAACAGAAAATATACTTTACTTTTGAAATATTGGTTAAAAATGAAGAAAAGTGATGATTGTATTCTTCAAAAGCAACATACTTGTATTTCAAATTAAGGTGTATGTATGCGAACCCTATGTATTTTCTTCTTGGTTTTCGTAAGTAAAACGATGGATTAACACTTTAAGTTTGGGATGCATATTGAAATGTAAAAAACAATTTAGTTAAAATTGGTTGGAAATGAAACAAAGGTTAACTGGTATGCTAAAAAAAGAAGTTCATAGTTACTTTGAAAGTTCTACCAAATTTATTATATATAGGTATGAGAATGTTGATTTGAAACACACTTGACAAAATCAGTACGTGATGTATAATATTGTAATGTACTATATTTTTGACGTACACATGTCACTATAATAAAATATTTACTTACTTACTTACGTACTTACTTACTGTACCAAATATATAAGATCGGTTTATTAGTAAAGTTATACATGTATCGTATAACTTCCCCTCAACTGGAGTTTGAATGTGGTTCCACGAAACGAACAATTTTGTAAATTATGTTTGCAAGCACAGATTGATGAGTTTCATTTTAACATATTTACAGTGTATATCAATTTTCCCTTGAAGTTTGCATTGGAGATCTGCGACATTCAATTTCCTGTAAACACACTTAGCCTTGTCACGACGCATGAGCACAAGTATAAACGTCATCACGCGTTTTGAATATATTTATTATCGTAAGATTAAATAAAACGTTCAAACTTACATAACCAATTTTATATGTACTTATGAGAAATAATCGTTAAATCATATAAATTCGTTAATAAAAAAGATTTTTCTCGGCAAAGTTTCTGACACTATATTTTTAGTCGCGGAAGCGAACTAAATAACACGTTAATATGGCTGTTCCATGTATGTTTCATATCCCTGACTAAGAGCGTATATAATGGCTTTAAAGCGACGATACACAAATATTTCATACAAATAAACATCAATATGAATATCAATATAAGCATTGAATGCTTATTTTTGGATGTCGTCGGTCCTATAACACACCAGGCCGTGTACACAAAGTATCAATTTGTCTGCACGGCTGGTCCATGATGCCTAACTGTATTGAATTTAACAGAGGGTTACGCCCTTGGTATTTGCAAAAACGTTACCTAAATGTCCTCTATCCACAATACAGGTACGTTGCTTTTCACGTATGTACTCGTAGCTTATTTATACATTTCTGTTATATGTATACACAAATTATTGTATGTTAAGAAAACATTATTCATACACAGGGCATGTGTAAAAGTTAAGTTTTAAGATAAGGATCACAGTTTTATGCATTGAGTGGCTGTAGATAATTTTTTTAGCTTATAATTCTTGTGGAGCTAGGCAAATTAGCAATGCAATGCACAAATGGACATTTATTTAAAGTCCATTTAATATATCGTCTTATCGTCGGATGCTGAAAGAATCGTTCTCTCGACAGACAAATGAATAATGTACATGTATACGTATAGTGAAACCCCAATTACCATTCTGTTGGAATGTTGAGGTTCAAATTACGGATGATTTAGAGTATCCTACATATGGAAAGTAATTTAATATCGATTTTCACAGATCGAAAAAAAAGTACTAAGAACATTTTGATAAAATTAAAACAAAAGACAGCGGTCTGCGGATTAATATGTAAGACCACGTGTACATGTACCTATACTGTGTGTATACTGTGTGTATGTGTGTGTATATACTGTGTGTATGTGTGTGTATATACTGTATTTATATGTGTGTATATACAGTGTGTATGTATGTACCTGACATATGTGTACCTATACTTGCAAGTATATATTTACCTAAACCACTACTAAAATTAACTCTATTTTTTTAGTGAATGTTTCTTGATGTTTATTTTCAATTTAAGTGCATTTTGTTAAGTAGAAACGTGTGTGGTTGGGGGGGGGGGGGGGGGGGGTCATTAGACATAACGGAACAAGGAACAATTGTCTTTTTATGTGAATATCACTGCTTCCTGGCGCTAGTACAGTGTATACATGTACATGTATCGATCAGCCATATATTCGGCAACACTCGGATTAAATCACCGATCAACTAAGGGAATTCTCTTCCTTAGGACTAATTAGGTACTTGCACTTGCACAGACATGGTAGCCTAGAACACAGCGGGTAGTAACGGGTGTGAATTCTTCGTTTTTAGTTCAATCGAAATACATGGACTATTCTTTGTGGCCCATCGGTGTTTAATTCTGCCTATATCCGCTCGGTATCTGATCGATTTGATCTGAAATATTTAGGGATTGCACTCCGACCGAGTAGATCGACTGGAGCGTTTCTTAACCGAGAGGTAAGGTGGTAATGCGTTAGGTTTCATATCATTATAGCTGTAATTAAATATCTGGATAATTAACGTACATTCTTGAAGCACATGCAGCTTAACTCGTGGGTTTTTTTTTAAGAAAACAACCATTTGGATGTGTTTTGCATGTATTTTAAAAGCTGTAAAGAAATCAGTCTATTGTGGTAATAATGTCAGCCATTCTTGCCTAGACGAGAGAGAAATTATTTCTAGATCGGTTGCCATGGAGTTGCATCTACTAATCAATACATGAGTTGACCTGACCGCGGACAGTATAGATAGTACTTGTCTACATGCATGATATTGTTTTGTGTGTGCTATAAACAAGAGGGATACCTCGATGTTGATTATATGGTGCACTTTATGGAGATTTACACAATAATGATAGATCAGTATATTTTTCCATAAAGTACAGTATGGACCATAATTGATACAAAAATGACCCCTGTGGATTTCAAATTTACACAGGTGCAATGCCGATTGCTCTTGAACTCTCTCTTGAAGTCTTTTATAAAATGTTAATGATTGACGCCGCATCCCGGCCATTACCATTATAATTATATTTCTTAAAGGTTGTAGAAGTAATGCCATGTTCTGGGGAAATGAATGTTTAAGTAAATTGACCTAAATACAAAAAAACCCAAAAAAAACCAAAAAAACCCACGCGTTTTCAGAGGTATAAAATGGCTCGCTTTTCCTCTTTGTTCCTGGTCTGCAAGGTAAAATATCAATTTAAATGGACAGAAGTGGGTTATTCAGTTCATGGCGTGTAAATGGAGTTATGTCGGACTGATCAATGTATCCACCTGATCGATCAAATCTTTGGAACGGTTCGGTGTCACAGTTGAAAAATTACATTCAGTGGCCAGCGTTTATTTTGAAAAGTCCCTTTGATAGTTTCCATTTAAACTGAACAAAAAATAATAGTTCAACCTCATCTAAACAGTACATGGAGTCCACAGCGGTCCTAACATACAATAACAAATATGAAAATACCAATTTATACTAATTGCTAATATTTATTTATTAAATTATTCTTTTAAAAAGCAACGGAATTGCACACGTGCATGTATATGAGTGTATATGAAAGGTGTTTGGTCGAGGAAGGATAGGTTAAGGTGATACTCCACAACTGTAAACCGGTCATTTAAAAGTCCTTCTGATAAGAAATGAAAGTATTTTTATTTTAGGACTAAGACATCCGTTTATCTAAAAAAAAAACTTAATTAAGGCATATACTTAACCTCAAGGAAAGCTTACAAAACTATTCCATACGGGGCAGACGTTTAGATCTGAGAATACAATAGGTTTGTAAAGATGTTTTTACTTAAGCATTGAATGCTTATTATCCCAAAAATAAGCCTTTATTTACGCTCTTAGTCAGAAACATAAATGGAACAGCCATATTAACATGTTATTTAGTTCGCTTCCACGACTAAAAATAAAGTGCTAGAAACTTTGTAGGGAAAAATCTCTTTTATTAACGAGTAGATATGATTTAATGATTATTTTTGATAAGTACATATCATATTGGTTATGTAAGTTTGAACGTTTCATTTAATCTTATAATAATAAATATATTCAAAACGCTTGATGACTTCTATATTTGTGCTCATGGCGCATGAATACGCTAAGTGTATACATAGGAAATTGAACGTCGCAGATTTCCAATGCAAACATAAGGGGAAATATACACTGAATGTAAATATTTGTAATTGAATTATTTGACTGGCGTCTACAAAGAGAACTAGACGGGTTTTGCATTTCGTGAAATTGACTCAATATTCGTACATTGTATTTCTTGACAAGTTGAAACTTGAATTCTTTATTTAATAGCGCTAATGGCTTTTACATTCTGAATCCAAACAAGATTAAAATTGTCATTTTTCAAATTCATTTGGAGAAGAGCAATGGCGTTTTAAATATCTTGCTTTAAGCGCTATCTTTACATATGTGATTTTTTTTTTACTTTGAGATTTTTTTCCGGCGTATATAGGTATGTAGATTGAGTACCCATGTATCAAAATCATAAAGATGTATATTTTGACTACCCATCAAAATCATGTTCATCGGGTGACTATTATTTTAACTGTGGAAAAATCTTCAAAGACATTAAAATACTGAAGAACAAAAAAATCACCTTTGCTTCTTTATTAGTGTAAACCTTTTGAAGCATTACTATTTTAAGATAAATTGGTTATCAATGACTTTATCTTGGTCCTATCCTTGAATTGGTAACTCATATTTTTTTAAAATGGTAGATTACATTTCTTTCTTACTATTAATATTAGTTTTTGGTCCTCAAAGGAAGTAAAATGTTTAATACATAATGAATATTTAATTTATGTTTTACAGACAAAGATGTCTTCCATTAGGATGTCAGCACACACACAAGCATGTCTTCGTCTCGCCAAAAACCCCTATAAAGGAGGACTCATTTTATCGGTTGTGATCGTTCTCGTCGTTTGGTTTTTCCATCACCGCAGTGCTTATTCCGGGAATGGTAAAACTGACCACTGTTTATCTCTAGACTTTGAATTCGTTATTCCTGCTGACTTGCTACTATTCCAGATGTCAAAAGAGGGGTTGTCATGTCTGTACAAACGCTACGTCACTTCCCTTCAAAGCTTGTGCACGATGCCAAAGCGTTTCGGAAACATTGATTACGGGGGCGTTCGAATATGTGCGGACCCCGATGTCGTACCCAGCAAGGGTAAATGTGTTATATACAGCTATAACCATGACCTTAGCGACAGATTTGTCAAACAGATCTACGCTAAATACAAGTGTAATGTGGTGTTCTATGGAGAGGGCTTGGTTGCCAGAAAAAGTACCGAAATTCTTGGACTCGCTCAAATTGTGAGTTATTACGTCAACGAAATAAGTGTTCTGATATTTAAAATAAAAGTGACAGATTTCCCATTTTTATTTGAAATGAGCCAAACCGTCAAAAGAGCTCAAATAAAGCAAATAATTCTTGAAATTCATTTTGATGAGAGTCGGGGAAATCGAGATGATTATCTAAGTGTGCTGAAAGCTCTGCGAGAGTTACGGGACTCTAACTACGAAATATATTGGTTCGATAGGAACTGGGAATTTGTGGAAAACAAACGCAGCAATCGCAGAAAGTCGAACTGTTTTACTATAAATATGTACTTAAAACCTCCAATTACATCGAATATGAATGGAACTTCCTTAGTGAAAGTAGATTTGCCGAAGGAAGCTCCACTTGTCACCAGCACCCTAATTAAGGATGAAGTGCTAAAGCTTCAGGAAAGATACGCAAGGTACGTCTCAAAGCACCAGTATCTGTGTAAGGAGATGCTTCGTATGGGTAATATCGTGGACGGTGGGTGGGATGTTTGCCACGATGTCCAGTTCCGTCCAAAACACCCGTGTATTGTGTACTCAATAGGAATAAGTTGGGATTTTTCATTTGACGAAGACATAGCGAACACTTACGGATGTGACGTCTTCTCGTTTGACCCCAGTATGGATACAGACGACTTCAGGTACTCCGACCGTATCATGTTTTATAACGTCGGGCTCGGTGCGAAAGTTAGCGAGATAACTGTGAAAGATTCAAAGTGGAAAATTAAAAATTTACAGACAATAATGAAAGAATTAGGCCATACAGACAAAAGAATAGACGTTTTAAAAATCGATATTGAAGGCCATGAAAGGCAGAGTTTACCCGAGATTATAGATTCGGGGGCTTTAAAAAATGTTGTTCAGCTGTGTATGGAGACCCATAGTTATTACGACCTGGGTACTATGAGAAAACTGTACGAGGCGGGTTTCAGACTGTTCTGGGCCCACCAAAACCCTCATGCCCCCTTGTACACCAACAGCGAAACGTTATCTTATGGAATGGAAGTGTATTTTGTAAATATCAATCTTATAGATAAATGATTTTTTATGAAAAATGAGTTGGTAATGTGTTGTTGGGTTTAAATGTCAGTGTATTCATTTCATCTGTTGGGAAAGGTGTACTTGCATTTTGGATGACTGATGAGTACATGAACGATGTCTTATAGGCAGGGTGTTTCCCAAAGGACCTTCCCCAACTAATATTTGGAGACTCTCTAGCCTTTGTGAGCATTCATAGTGTGTCAGTTGATTTCATTAATGATGAAACGTAGTAAGTTGTCAAAACTTGTGTTCAAACCCACTGTATATTATTATACAATAAAATATGTTCAAACCGAAACGTATACATGCTGTGTTCTTCAAAAGAAAAATCTTTAAAATAAGTGTTCCGCGGCAATTAATAAGGGATTACTTAACTTTGCTAGTATCTCTAAATTAGAAATGATTTTAGTTTTGGATCCGTATTAGAGTAAAAAAAAACAATTATCAAAAAAAAAAATATATATATATATACATTTGAAAAAAAATAGTGAATATCTTATAGACAAAGAATCGATTTTTGTGAAATTTAAAACACAAAGAAACAACAAAGCAAACCCAGAAAATTTAGGCACCTGAAATTAAAGAAGTTCAGAGTAACTCTATGTCCTGCATATATATGGGCAAATGTTGCATGGTATACGCATCAAGAGTTTCCGTCATGCTTCTGCTATGCTGTTTCACCCAACATTAAGTACATAAATTACAGGGTTAAACTATTTAAAGAAAAACTTTTAGGCAGCAAATCTCATTTCCGAATATCTATATGGGTTCTTTTAATGTAGATCAAAGTTTATTCGTGTCATGGTTCGGGCCCCGGTGTCATAGAATTTTGAAGAGCTTACTTTTGATCTCAATCTCGCTGGAATCAACTCATCTAACTTCAGGGGTGATCAAATCATGATTCAGATGTTAACAAACGTGTAGATGAAGCAGATCGATCACTATTTAACTTTGAAACATGCCGCCTCCATTAAAATTGTTATATTGGTGCGTCTTGATCCACAAGTAGCCAATCAAGTTTATAGTATTTACTGCAGTATGCCCATTTTTAGAAGCTGTGTGCCTTTCCTTGTATTAACAGATCTAGATTATGAAGACATCAATATTGTTAATGTACAATACACTTCAGAGTGTTTACAATTTGTGATTCGTTAAAATGAATCTTAAAGGGCAAATAGTTTAATACTATGTAACCGGTCGCACATGATACACATTTAAAGGATGACTGCACTTAGCACCGGGTTTTGGGCCCTTTTCGGTCGCTTCTGTTGCGTTTATTTCTTAATCTAATATCACTTTTGTTAAATTTTTTAAAGAGTCTAGTCAATTTCCAACATGAATTAAGATTTTAGACTGTGATACAATAAACTCATTCTATGTTTTTCTCCTTACAACTTTCGAAAAAAGGAGAATTTCCGCTTAACTGCTTTGATCAAACTTAAAATTGATATTAAAGCTGAACACCGTTCGTAAAGAGGCACTGTCACCCAGGCCAGGTACCGGTATATAAACCCTTCGATTTCGTTACACCCGATATTTTATACATTTATTTCTTATTTTATGTGCATATTCTGTTTGTAAATAATGCATTGACCTGTTTATTTGATGTTAGTATTCTTCTGGCTTGACAATTTGATAATTTCATCGCGACCGAGTTGCAGGGCGAGGCAAGATGTACGTCCACACAGGTGAGACCTCTTCAGCGAAATGATTTAAACTGCTAAGAGGTCTGCGGCTTATATAGGGGTTGTAGGGGTAGCTGTGATAAAAGAGAAATATGGCGGACAGTGCTTATTTACGAGCGGTGTTCAGCTTTAATACGCATGAGAGGTGGAGCTGACATAATCAGAATGGTACTAAAATAAGACTAGCATGAATAACAATGCCATGTATAAAAATTTATGTGTTCACTCTTTCACCATAACCCTATCTATTCTATATGGTACAAGTATACTATTTACTATGGTTTCAACAATTAGACTACGCCCATGTAAGTACAGAAGACTTTAAATCAATGCTTGACAACTTAAAGTGTTCGAAGACATTGTCCTAGTTAGCACATCACATGCTACCTTACACGTCACGTGATAGAATTTTGTATTCACAAAGTTACCTGAGGTGATAAATCACGTGGTGAATTATAATATTCAACATGCATCAACCCTTGGTTACAACTGGGAAAGCAAAAGTAAGAAGAAGCAGGTTTTTTTCATTTGAACCATGAGCGCATGTTTGTCTATTAATCTCCCTTTGACATAACTTTGATAATGCAAATATACAACTCGGTTAAACGGAGAACAATAGACAAACATGCGCTGACTATGTATGAAGTCAGTATAAAAGTGGGCGTCCTCATTTAATCGTGATGACACCCGCCTATGAAAACAAATTCGTACTTGGTAACAACATACTTTTATTTAACGCAATTTAGTGAAGTTGCAGTTTAGATGTTGACCATTTCTGCAATTGAAAGAAAAAATCTTCTTTTAAAAGTTTATTTTCCCGCAAATATCGCATGTCCTTAAGTGCAGTCATCCTTTGATATATATATATATATTCTAACTTGCAAATTTAATTTTTTCTACCTAACTTGATACAAAACTAATCTTACCGTCATTCTGGCAACAGTTTTATTTTTCTTAAATTGATAAAAATTATTGGCGATTTTTTTTAAATATTTAGTGAATAATTTTTATTCTTCTCAACAAAAGTGTAACATTAAAAAGGAAAATCAGACAATCATTTACTTAATAAAATTCAACATTTTGGATATTCAGCAATATATCTGGTCATTTCTTTTCAATTTTTTCCTAATATGATTGTCTAAATTTTTTTCTGTAAATAAGAATGAAGATTTTAGCATGGTACATGTAAGAGGTTTCACAACAATGGACGATTTGTTAGTGATCTCATTCTTTAATCATTGTTTTCATCCTGACAATTTATAAATTGATTGACATTTTAATAAATTCAAAACGGTAATAACTGTTATAAATATTGAGCAAAAAATGTATATGCTAAAATAGTTCTAAAATCTTCTGTAAAAATATAAAGTTTTTAAAAAAAAAATGTTATTTTTGATTGATGTATTTGGCGGCCATGTTTTATAGGCGGGGCATCAGCACACAGGCCACGCCTATCACGGGCCGGAACTCCTCCTCGTTCTCCTCCTCCCACGTGGCCGTCTCACAGTCTAGGACCTCCATTGTATCCACGGCCTCGCCCGTCTGTGTACAGATTCCTCCAACTACATATATATTACAGCCTAAAATAAGAAAAAAAAACCCGCAATAAGCAACTGTTTAATGTGCTTTTGGACAAATCAAGGGCGCCATGCAGATCCCTACCTTAATCACATTGTAATAAAAATATGTTATCTTTTCAACAAAATCAGCAACTGTTGGTTTTATATACCATGTATGAGCCATTTTAACAAGAGCTTGGACTTTTGGTGGGATGTAACTATCTAGTTTGCTCATCAAAACAAGCTGTCAAATATTGAGTACCTTCTTTCTGATTCGCTAAGAGAATTATGTGAAATTGACGCTGTTTCAACTGAAATTTATGTAAAGTCCTGGATAAAGTCAGACAGGTGTCGTTGCGTTCAACGTATTAATATTTGATAGCTAATGACTGGACAGTTAACCATGAGTATACCCCGCCTTTGTCAAATTTGAGTTTGACATGTACTGCCCAAAAGTCCATCCAAGCTATACATTTTTTAAAATGGCTCCAAAAAGTAGCATATTTCACTGATTTAGATGGGGAGCGCCCATGAAAAAACTTTGCCAAAATTTGGCTGTGGTTTGTCCTTTTTAAAAAAATGTTTGTAGTCCAATACAACACTATTTTGTTCTCACCAACAGCTACTGCGCCTGCGTCGTGGCGGGGAGTAATCATCTCTGTAAACTCTGTCCACACTTCACTGAGTCTGGAGTAGCGATACACCACGTTAGAGCTCTCCATATCACCTCCCGGTTCACTTTGTGTTGCTCCGCCCAGGAGAAATAGGTAATTGTTTACCTCAAGGACGCATGCGTGACATAAAGGTCTTGGAAGACTCCTTTTTCGCACCCAGCTATGAAAAACAGGAAAAATAGAACAACCTTCACAAATTTCAAAGGCGATTTTGATCAATTATATATTTTCCAACTAAATATGCTCGCATAAAATGCATTTCAGTTATGGTTATGCTGTTTTAGAAAAATCACTAAGACAAAATTCTACAACTGTCAAAAGAGTGTACAGAGTAAGGATGAACTTGAGCATTCGTACCAGTTGAGTTTGGGGTCATAGCACTCCACCGTTTTCAGGACGACCTTCTTGCCCCCGCGGTCTATCGATCCACCCATCACATACAAGTGACCTTTGTACCCAATGCAAGCCACGCCTAGTTTTGGTTCCGTCATATTAGCTGCGTAGCTCCATGAGTCCGTGTCAGCGTTGTAATATTCCACAGTATCGAGGGCTCTGCATAGGAAGGAAATGAGTCAACGTCCCAATTCATTTAAGAAGAATATCACAGAAAAAATACATAAACACACAGTGTAATCGCCTCTTCTCGAACCTTTCCGGCAGAGTTTTCCGCTTGTCGGAAAGACCCGGGATATTACGACTGACACACAGTCATGCCAATTTGATATCGGCTTTTAAGTTCGTTCTACCTGGAAACCAACTTCAAGACAGGGAGCTTCTTCATTAACGTGACAGTTGGTGCGTCATGTAAGTGACGTTTCTTACCTGCCGGTGTAATCGTGTCCCCCTACTGCATACACCACCCCGTCGAGAACCCCAGCTCCGTGGTACATCCGGGGAGTCTGTAGTGAGGAAATTCGGGACCAGTTATCTTTATCGGGATCATATCGGAAGCAGGTGGAGGTCGGGTTGGCCAGGTTGTCCGGCTTCTCTTGGCTGTAGGTGGATCCGCCTGTGTATAGAGAGATTATAAACGGTCTACATGTACTATATCTAAGCATGAGCATCTATATTGTGTTGTTGGCGTGTTCGAATAGACACGATTTATATTGAAATGTAGTCGATTTATACAGCCCCAACTCCTACATGTATACATAGCCAACTTGAGAGAAAAAAATCTTATTTGGTCAACTTTCTTTAAAAAGGTGTCTTACAATTTAAGTATTTCCACAGATTTTGAAAAAATCATATGTCAGAAACAAAAATAATCATTCTTCAGGAAAAAATGTTGAAGTACATTTTGTATTCATGAAGAATATGTAAATAACGCGTGTGTAAAAATAAATACCCAACGATAGTACTCACCGACGAGGTATATGAATCCGTCCAACAGGCATGCGCAAGTGTGGTGGCGTGAGTCAGGGAGGCTGGTCTTGGCTGTCCACTCCGACTTTCCGGGGAAGTACTCCTCCACCAACCGACTGGTCTGGTAGTCCGTGACCTCAAACGGGTCAATCCCACCGATCACCAGAAATCGGTCATGTGACAGTGGCTTATTCCGGGTCCGGGTTTTAGGAACCTTAGTTCTCTCAAATGGTTTCTCAGTCTCCGGGCTCGCTTGGTGCATCTTATTCACTACCTAAATGTATTGGATTAAAACAAATAACTGTAATACAGTATCGAAAGAACTTTCATAACGTATTTTTTATTCAAAATTTCTGAAAATATTTGCAAGCTATGTAGAATATAACTTGATAGTGGTTGATGTTAGAGCCATTTTTTCTCTTTTTTTCTTGAATAAAACTCGATTCCACATACATGTAACTTTGCTCTAATATATAATTAAAGTATGTCTGTTTTAACACGCGTTAGATTTGCACTGATCAGTGGTACGTGTAATTACCCTTCGTGGTTTCGGCATTTTGGCAGATCCGCTAGAGTCGGACACGGTTGATGTTTTGTCGGAGTCTTGTTCGCTGTCACGTGACGGTTCAGCATCACGCGACTCCTGGCCTCTCCCCAGTTGTTTATAACCCCGTGTATCATCTGTATTTATCGGTAACGCCTCGCTAAAGCTCAGCCTCTTCGGACCCATGCTTCCATTCCTGTCACCCCTTGAGTTTTGTGGGGAGTTTTGTGACTGGACATGTCCCGCACTTTCGCCTTCCGGACTAGATTCGAGCGCCTGACTTCCGGTCTGATTCACTCTCTGTTGGGCGTCCTCTGTACAGTATCCGCTGCTCCACTCACGGAGAATACCCTGCTTACTCGCGCTACTCTCTCTGGCACTGACACAAAAGCTCTGTCCCGTGGGTCTCAGAATTCCAGCTTTTACCGGACTTCCCGAGTTCCGCCTGTTGTCGCCACTACACGCGGATAACAGTTTTGAATTCTCGACTGCAACATTTCTCCCACCCGGAAAATCCCGCCTGATTTCACTTCCTGTTGAAGCGTAGGAATAGTGGAGGGCGGGACACGACATGTTGTTAGTTTTGTTTGTGGGCCCCCCGGGTTTCTCTGAGATCCGCCGATCTGCTATCTGGGACTGCTCGGAGACAGGGACAGTGTACCTCCTGGGGGGCGGAACCTTCATTATAGTGTACATCGTGCTTCCGCTCAACTTAATTGCATGATACCTATATAATACAAGACAGGCAAATCTTGTCAATGTCTCTTTATGGTCAGGTTTTAATATATATATACATTTACAAACAATTTACAAAATAGACAATTGGTATGGCAATACATAGCTGAATTGCTTAATGCATGTAAATATAATAATACAGATAAAGGTGAAGTCTAAATACAATTGACTTATTGTATTGTGTGCATGAAAATTGCCTTAAAGTTCTATCAACATTTGGGACCCTATGTTGCTCTTAACTTAGAACCATTTTAACAAGAGCTTGGACTTTGGGTGGTTGGTGTCAAACAGCAATGTGACATAGGCCTGTCTATTTCATTGTAGGCCACTCAGCCATTGCTCTTTGAAATCAACAAGATTTGTCTGGCTTTTAAGCTAAGACTACGCAATCGGTGTATATTTCACTTCAAACTAGCGTCATTTTTAACTTGTTTTGACGCAAGAAATAGAGAGTAACGTCCTACTGAAAGTCCAAGGCCTTGTTAAAATGGTTCTAAGTCCCAGTCATTGATTTGGCCTTCACTGATGAATTGCCTGTCTCAGCAAACATGGATTTAACTCGTTGCATTAAAACGAGAATTTGAAACTTGCCTACACCTACTCGTGGCGAAACCGTAAAAATGTGTGGTTTCTGCAACTTAGTGGACTGTTAATAACCAATTATAAATAAATGATACTTGACTCAGCAAATTATATATAAAATAAAATCTATAAGTGCAGACAAATGTTCGGTCACATGTGCATGTCTGCTATTCGATATCCAATGAACGGATACTTATGAAAACCGCATACCACCATGGTATGTTACATGTGTGTTGTTTGGCTTTTTGAATAAATGCAAAATTCTTTAAGACTCGTGCATCGTTCAAAAAATCAAATCTACTCTTAGTTTTAATAAAAGCGAACTTTTCGTCATCAATAAAATTAAATTGCATCATGTATTATTACATATTGTTACATTGCAATTGGTTCATGCATTTAAAATGATAGCATATTAGGTATGACTCTGTGTAAGAATAAATGAGTGATACATGGGGTCACCAGATTTCAACCATCTTTTGTATATTTTCTCATTTTAAGTTTAAAATGTTGATTTCTATTTTGTGTGTATTGTTTTTACCTGAATGCAAAATACAACATTTCAAAGCATTTCTGTATGTTGAAGATGTGGGTCTCGGGCTCGACATGCTTGACCAGTTCTTCTGGACTGATGTAAATCAAACGCACGCAGCCAATCAGCATCGGGGCGTACTTGATTCTGTCGGTCTGGTCGTGGTTGATCCACCTTAAGACAGCCATGAATACCTCTAGTTCCGTGCTCACGACCAGCTCATCACGGGAAATCATCCACTCAACCTGGTGCACCTCACACTGAAGAAACCCCACGGACTGCAGCATCACCAAGCTACTCTTGTTGATAAATCCGAACATGCGCTCGGCAACTTCCGTAAAACCTTGTCTCTGCGCGATTGGAAGCAAGAACAGTACGCTGTCTTCGTTAAAAGAGTTAAGGAAATCTTGGCAGAAATTCAGTGCGCTTTTGATGCCCAGCTGCCTGGCGCACACGATGATGGATTCGATGTTTTCCGCGGTGAGCGTGAGTTCGTTCGTGTAGATGTAGTTGATGAGCGCTTCGGTGGCTTCCGGTGTGGCGTCGGGTAAGATCACCTCTGTGATGGTAGATGGTGCCTCCTCACAATACCGGTTGGTGAACTTCTCACTGTGAGCGGCCAGCGCCAGTTTGTGGGCGTGGAACTCCTTCTCATTGACCTTAATTGTAATGTCACACATGCGCTGAGTGCGCCAGAGGTCGTACAAAAACTGGTTGATTTCTTTTGTCGATGACACAGCCTCTTTCATCATTTCTTCGAATCCTTTCCTGAGTATATCTTCCTCGTATTTTGCCTCTTCTCCGTTTCTCTCCGCTCTCTTGTCATCGACATACCCGTACAGATGACACAGATCAGCTGTACCTGACACCCCTCCCTGTTTCTGGTTGTACTGTGTCGAGTGCTGGCTTCCATGTTGCGCGCTCTGCCAGCCTCTCTGAGAGTGTCTCGATGTTGTAGTCCTGTGTTGCCCGCCGTCAACTTTGCTCTGCTCTACAAATGTACTCGCCTGATGTTGCATACCAGCGTGTCCGCTCCTTAGCTTTTCGTTTGGCGGACAAATCGAACCGGTCGACTTTCCGTGTTCACCTCCTGTATAATGGTAAGTTTGTGATGTTCCTGACATTCTAGAATGTCGGGAATCTTGCTGTGCAGTGAATGTAGAATCTCTGTTGCCACTTGTTGTTGATCGTTGTGAGCACGAGTTCGTATATCGCCGATCTTGCAGACCCGAGCTTGATGCCTTTTGTTGATGCTCTTGTCCTCCATGATACCTTTGCGATTCATTCTCCGTTCCATAGTAGAATCCCTGAGGGGTGTCGATTGACTCCTGACCGCGTAAGCTTTGAAAACTTGCATCATCACTCTGCGAACTCGCGCTTTCTTCAACATCAAAGACTGCGTAATGGTCGCTCTCGTAAACTAACCGCTTCGTGGGGATTTTGAAGTGCAGGCCGCTGGGTGTCTGTTGTAGGGTGGATCCGTCCTTCACCGGTTCCTGTTTCATGGCATTGAAGTACTCCAACACCGCCTCGCGATTGGCGCGAACTTTTGTTGGGGTCCGGACTGTTTTTGTAGCCATCTTTCTATAATATTTATGGACCCCCTTATGTTTACCACGTTGCCATCAATGTCACATCTAAGCGACGTTTATGACGTCATGTGATCTTAAACCTTTCACGTACATGGCATTGTGACGTCATGATTAATGACTTTGTACTCGGATGAAATGGGAAGAAAAAATATGATAATACTTTTTCCAGAAGTATCTTCGCTTGCGAGAATGCACCATTACACAGTACATGTTTACACATGTGACTTACTCTTTAATGACCCGTTAATTTCCATATGCATTTTCGAGATGTGTTTTATTTCTTAATGAATAAAAAATTAATTCAAGGTTTTGAAACGTTAATTAAGAAATCATTAAATAGTTTTCTTTTTTAAAAAATCATATTAACATATTTGCGTCATTGCACGCACATCAAATGTAAAAAAACAAAAAACAAAACAAAAGCCATATCAGTTGCAAAGCCAGGTCTCTAAGATACATGTATTAACATCCGTAAGTCAACCCTTTGACATCAATTTCCGAGCTTGGAGGTTTTTTTTCACAGACCGATGTTACTCAGAATTGACAATATATTACAATCTGTCTACCTAATAAATTTAAAAATTAATGCAAATCGGCTGGCAATGGGTCCAAATAAATTGACCAGATTACGGTAACCCATAGTGCTGAAAGCAAAAAAATGCAGGGGATTGATTTACTTTTTAATTCTATAATATATTAGCTTTTTATCATAAAAACCAGTTTATAGTATACTCGTACGAATTGGAAAGGTATTGAGTTCATTCCTTATAACTAATTTTTTTTCCATTAAGTGTAAAAAGTGACGATTTGGTGTCAATAAATGGTTCAAACTTTAAACATGACCTTATGCATTTTTAACACGTCATACGTACCGAGATGGGAAAAAAAAGCCTATACATGCACATGCACGTATAAGTTACCGGTGTCATAGAGTTCAACTCTACCCATACTAAGACTTTCCCCCGGAAAAATGGCTATATAGATAAGTGATGCTCCCCTCCCCCTTTCATGTTCGGTTTTGGGTTTTATATAAAACGACGACGTAATTGTGCATATGGAACCTTTAATATATATCAATAAAAGTATCATACAAAATTACCTCAGGTTATCTGACATAAGTGAGCATAAGAGCATAGTATCAACATGGCTCACTTTCACGGTGTTTCAGTACTGATGTCCTTCAATATCGGACAGTCTCATGTAAAGTTATTTTAAAGTGATAAAATTCAGTGACAAGGCTTTTAAGTGTGATACATGCCAATTACAGATCAACTACTAGACAGCTTTTGGCCCCATCTGGCCTTTTTTGCATATTCATTTGACAATTTACATAATACACAATAATATTCTCTGCACATGCATTTTTTTATATAAAAGAGCTCAAACACTTCAGAAATGATCTCATGCATTTATCTAAATAAATTCTGAAGAAATAAATCAAATGAAAATTGATTTAACTCACAATTGAAGAAAAACTTTTTTCTACACGTAGATACATTCTTACATGTTTAGAATACACATGTAATAGTACATGACACAATTTAAAAGAGAATGACTTATTTTATGAATTCACAAAAATTTGTTACATGAACTTTGAAACCAATTTGTATACATGTTCTTTGAAACCAACATCAAACACCAGACATCAGTTTTCACAACTCATGTAAACCTGTAATAACCAACAAAATCATTTTTTTCCTCAAAAGATTTAAAGTAAAATGCATATCTAGCTGCCATTATACAAGGTCGTATGAAACATCCAATCCTCAATAGCCCTTCCACGGGGCTCTGCATGTAAGTCTCTATAAACTGTCCACCAGGAGATGAGACTGGTCAGGACGGCGTGATGTAGGCCTGGACGATCTTTACGTCGTCCACCGGGCGATCATCGTTGTCACATTCCACCAAACCGATCCGCTGGACCACAGTCATCCCGCTACTGACCCGCCCGAAGATTGCGTGTTTTCCGTCCAACCACTGGGTGGGGGCCAGGGTGATGAAGAACTGGCTTCCATTAGTGTTAGGACCGCTGTTTGCCATCGATAAGATTCCTGCACCTATAAGTCAGTAACAGAAGAAAATAAGAAGAATTTTTTGGACCTATTAGTAAAAAATTTGCTGTTTGCCATGGATATAATGCCTGCACGTAAATGTAGGCCACAGAGAGATGATCACTCATCTGTTGTTAATCTTCAAACAACACACTCATATTCAGTTTGTCAATGCCAGTAGGTATGTTAGGCAAACCAGTACTTTGTTGAAGGTATGCTTTTGAATAACTGTGTGCATTAAAAAAACTGTGAACTCTTCTTACAATGTCATGTTCAATAGTAACCAGACAATAATGACATTTTAAAATTCTGCATGTATATCACATATATTCATTTTATTTGTATGTACAGTGCCACTGATTGCATGTTATTTGTAAATTTGTGCACTTTATAAATTTTAATAATAATAATAATAATGTAGATAGGATTTGCAATTACTAATAGAGCCATGAAACTGTCAACATCTTTTTAAAAGGTACAAAATTAACTGTTTTTGAATGACTTCGAATAAGTACTTAAAAAGTCTTTCACGTACCAAAAACATAATGATAATTCCTAATATTAACTTCATGTGAAAAGAATATTGAGAATTTAATTTAAGATATCGATGAATATTCAAATTTGATGGACATGCACAGTCATCATTTTCTTCAATTATGATACATATTGACAATAAAAGAAGCAAAATAGATTGCTAAGCATTGAGGTTCATTCTACCTGTGTGTTTTAGTTCATTTGAAATCTCATCATCAAACTCCTTCCCATAAATGGAGGCTCCCCCTCTTCCTGAAATTACAAATAAATAAAGGGTTGTACTTTGTAATAACTATATACCTATGGAAGTAAATTAATTTTCTGATATTAATAAAGCACACAAAATTTATTTCAATCAAAATCAAATTACTAACAAGATATGTATCATTTACATGTTTCTGTACATTTCATTAACATTAATTGTAATAAATACTCTTGATTTAAAAATTGAAAACAATAGATTGGGATAGGATCATCGATTTTGAACTAACCTGTTCCTGTAGGATCTCCACCTTGTATCATGAAATCCTTGATGATCCTGTGAAACTTGGTGTTGTTATAGTAACCTCTTCTTGCCAACTCGGCAAAGTTTCTGCAAGTGCTCGGCGCATGCTTCCAATAAAGTTCAAGAACAAACTGACCCATCCTGCAAGGGAATTATATATGTAAACCAACATGAGGATTTCCTCAGATTCATAAACATGTATTTAGACTTCCAGCATTATCAGTCATAGGGTGCTTAGGCATGACTATATGCTTTTATTTCTCTCTCCAACTGAAGGCTGTGAACTCATGTTATCCTCATGTGTCATGATAATCAACATGATAAATAGCAAAAATCTTCAGACTAGGTCATTTGATTTAAAAAGATTTAACAGGTATATACTCTGTCCTAAGATATCCTCGATTCACATTTTGTTAATTACTCAATATTTGTAAATACCTCAGGGTTCAAATGCTGTTCATTCAAAAGTATGCAAAATTTCCAAGAGTTCTCCTTTGAAACACCCCCTCTAGCTTATCAGGTTTCAATACACAACTAAAAATGTGATGTCTACGGAGATTTTGTATTGCAACTGACCCGGATGATAATGTTGAAAAATTGTGCGAGGTATTCCAAGTGACTTCTGAATGGAGAAAAGATGTCAACATTCCCCATTATAATCTCCGTAAGAAATCAGTTTTCGTTCCTGTGACTTTTTCCGAGTGAAAAATGATAATGAGTGAATGAAATTATCTTGGATATTTTCCTTTTCATCTATTTCAATTGCATTTCTTTCACAGGTATGTGTATTTTTATTAAAAATCTTCCAAATGTGCTGCATAAATATCTTGGGACATACTATAGTGAAAACTCATTTTAGTCTCGGGACTCGAAACCAAGGCCTCTGGTGCACTGTGCCAGCGCTCTAACCACTGAGCTATTGAGACACGATATATTGACTTGTTAACCCAGTGATAAAGCCAGACCTAAATCAAAACAGTAAACATTAGACCTTATTAATTATGGAAACTATTATAATGGAACCTCAGCCAAGATTTACCAGCCTGATCTACCCATTTGCATTCTAATTTGATAAAACATGATGGACCAGACTTTGTAGGGTAAAATGCCCATATGTAACTCTATTCAGTCAAGACAACTTCTTAAAAGATAATAACTGAATAGTTGCAATAACATATAATCGGTTTACAATGTATACTTTACTGAGATTCACAATAACGAAAAAATATCACAAAATATTAGGTTGATTCTCACAAAAACATTGACTAATGATATGAACTGAAACAAAGAAAATTCGGGAGACCATTCTCTGTAGCATTTTTGAAAAGGCATGCTTCCTAATAAAATGTCGCATTCTTACGTTGTTTCTATGGTAACATTTGATGGTTGCCACGTTTTAGGAGGGACACCTGAAGTGGACATTATCTCGAATATTCCAGAAAGTATTTAGAATTTTTTAACCGGCAATTTGTTGAAATTCGGGTCGGGATCAAAATACATTTTCATCGGAAATGAACCGGGTTCGAATTACTGCGTTATGCACGTCGTCAGCCCGGCCACACGGTAACGCACGGTAAGGTCAGGAATTACCTGATTCAGCGATCGACACCACATTATAGTTCCCCTTCTTGGCATCAGGTGAGATAAAAAGTGGATTTTATTTGATTTATAAATTTTGCATTTACTTGAAGAAAATCCCCCCTCCGGGGGAGGGGAATCGTAAAGAATTCTGGACTGTTCGCCCCAAAAGACCGTTTGCGTTGAGACGTTTCGCGCCGTTTAATTATGTGGTAATTATCACTTGATAAAAGTAATTATTACACCCCGGGTGATATTTTACCTCCATGGTAGAAATGATTAATATTCTATCATGTAACGATATTTTAATATTATTTAAATGTTATTATACGGAAAAAATTGCTTTAAAAGCCCCCCGAGGGCCCTTGATTCGTGAATAAACAACTCGTAAATTTGTATTGGGGGGGGGGGGGGATATAAAATTTCTAAATGACCTGATATTTTTATATATTTACATCTACTGAGTATGCATCTTCGCTAGCCAAGGGTTTCCGATCCACTCTGCTCCTCTACAACCCTTGGCAGATTAAGCCAATGTTTTCAGAAATAGTACAGCACCGTCTAGCGATTGAGTTAAATTGGAGCAGCTAAATTTAAAATACGTATTTTTCATCTAAGAGATATTAGAAAAAATGGTCATGTGGAAAATAGAATAATTAAAAAAACATATATTTGTAATTATATATCACATGTTATTCAATAATAACGTAAACATTGTAATGATTGTATTTAAATTTTGCTTGAAAACAATGAACTACATCGCCAATTAGTATATTGAATTTCCTGCGATCGCCTGTCTTCGCAACCAATCAGATGCCATTGTGCGGGTTTTGATTTTGTCGGTTAAATCTGCCAAGGGTTGTAGAGGAGTAGAGTGGATCGGAAACCCTTGGCTAGCGAAGATGCCGAGTATGATTCCCTCTATTTCTTATTGTAATTCATTGCTCTGTAAAAACTGTTGACTGGTCGAAACCTAAAGCGACCTAAAAAAAAATCCCGGACTGCACGAAATGATGATGATGTCAGACTAAAATTCCCATAGGAGACGATTTGGCTGTTTCTTTTAGCTAACGTACTGATGTACATTAACAGTAATTTAGCATTTACTTACTTTTTACAATCAATTTATTAATTTGCTAAAAGAAAGATGTAAATATTTAAACAATAAAATGCTTTCTTTGGTGATTCAAGCGGGATATGAAGGTGGCAACATTGCAGAAACACGGGTAATGTAAATTTTTTAGCTCACCTGAACTGAAAGCTCAAGTGAGCTTTTCTGATCACTTTTTGTCCGGTGTCCGTCTGTCTGTCTGTCTGTCTGTCTGTCTCTGTCCGTCTGTCTGTCCATAAACTTTTTACATTTTCGACTTCTTCTCCAGAACCACTGGGCAGATTTCAACTAAACTTGGCACAAAGCATCCATAGGTAAAGATGATTCAAGTTTGTTAAAATGAAGGGCCACGCCCTCTTTAAAGGGGAGATAATTTAGAATTATTGAAAATTTGTTGGTATGTGTGGAAGCATCCTCAGGTAGTGTAGATTCAAGTTTGTTCAAATCATGATCCCTGGGGGTAGGGTGGGGCCACATTGGGGGGGGGGGGGGGGGG
>WFKH01003881.1:4357865-4374454 GCA_016163765.1 Magallana hongkongensis | reverse complement strand
CCCCCCCCCCCCCCCCCCCCACTTTTCGGCGCAGCAAAGATTTTTCTTAAATTTACATACGAAAAATTGAATTAACATGGAGTTGGCCCCCCACTTTAATGGGAACATGTAAAAAAAAATTGAATTGTAAATAAGGAAATAAAGAATGAAATTTAAGTTATAGGTATTTTTTCATATTGTTAAGTTACCAAAATAATCCTTAGATCCCCCCATATCAAATCAGGCTCAGACTCTTTCCTAATTTGATACATGATGTTTTTGCCACAGGCACTTAAATAGAGGCATGGAATCAACATGCCTCATTTCACATTTGTTTTAATTTTTAAAAAATCTTAAGACCGATACTCATTTAGTTCCTAAGTGAGTATCGCAAGTTATTTTATAGAAAATGAAACCTTTTTCTCTCTTTTTTTAGAGTCAATCGAAAAAGGATTTTAAAAAAAAGAGAAAAAAACAAGCTTAAAAAGACGAATATAAGTTGCATTATCGATAAGATATTATGCATATACATGTAAAAAAATAAATAAGAAATAAGTGTGAGTTCACCTCGATTTATTTTGTTAATATTCAATAGAGAAAGATGGGGGAAGGGGGGTATATCCCTGGCTGTCCCAAGTGCCTGTGCTTATTGTATGAGCATTAAAGAAATTAAAAGAGGAATATGAAAGCTTCATTCAAAGCAAATATAGATCCATTTCTAATGAAACTGATATATTACTAAATAAACATGTATTTTATGAACAATTCAAATTAAAAGGAAAATGTATCTATGAAACATAAGACAAAATTTGAATCTAAAATATTTTGGATACAAGATAAACAGATTGGGAATAATTAATCATCCTCCGCATGGTATACATATTTACTCGTATATATCATGATATGTAAATATGAGATTACATATATTGAAGCAGTTTTATCTTTATGATAAGGTTTTGATAAAGTGTAATGAAATACCTAAAATCTTTTGAATTTTTTTTTTAAAAATTGGTGAGAATTTTTTTTTTTTCAAAAATATTGCAGATCTCATCTACATATTAATTATTTGTTTTCAATATATGTCAACTAAGCTGAAATTTACGATCCGCCGACTAAATGAAATCTATTTATAGACAAGTAACCTGTCAAACCGGTTAGTAGAACTCTTCAGAAAGCGAAGGTTAGAAAACTATACCTCACCCAAACAAAAAGTCGCTTGGACTTCGTTAAGTTCGTAGAAATAAAAAGGGGAGTTTGAGATTCAAATTAAAGAAATCCACTATGGATCACGAGGCAGAGCATCTGCCTGAGTACAAACGGATGCACCACCTGACGTACCGCAGGAATCTTCGCGTGGTCACCGTAGTCTGGGGGATTTTCTCGGCGTGTTTTGTGATCTTGAACGCCGTCGCCTTCATTCAGCCCCAGTGGCTAGGGGACACAGAGACCTCCCCGGGGGTGGGGTTTTTCGGTCTGTATGAGTACTGCGAGCGGCTACAGGTGGGTGGGGAGTACAGCTGTCGTGGGGACTTCATGGACTTCGCCAGCCTGACCAACGACTCGTTCCGTGCCGCCAGCATGTTGGTTGGGGTCTGTAACCTTGTCTTCATCTTCTCTGTCGTCTGCCTGCTGCTCTTCTGCTTCCTGAAAGCTGCCACTGTGCTGAAGATTTGTGGAGTGTTACAGACCATCGGATGTAAGGGGGTTATCGATAAATCTTGACAAAGTTAAATCTTTTTATTTTGACAAATCATGGGTACCCGGTGAAGACTTCCCTGCAGTGAAAATTTAAAATCAATCAGAAAAGAGCTCAAGTTTGGTCCCAGTTTTGATTTTAACTTACAACACAAGAGTCAGTAATATACTTTAATCAAACTTTTATCTCAGACCTCTGAATTTCTATCAATAAGCTGTAAAATGTATAGGAAGAGAGAGATATATACCCTATCTATACATAAATACAAATGTATTTGTATATATAGATTGGGTATATATCTCTCTCTTCCTATACATTTAACAGCTTATTGATAGAAATTCAGAGGCCTGTGGTTTTTTACAGGAATAATGAATTGATGTTAATGTTATAGGTGTGTGTATGGCCCTGGGCTGCATCATATACCCCAACGGTTGGGACGATGAGATGGTTAGGAGGACGTGTGGTAAGGACGCTGACAAGTACCGCGTGGGTCAGTGTCAGGTCCGCTGGGCCTTCATCCTCGCCATTGTCCTCATCTTCAACGCCCTCGCCATGGCAGTCCTAGCTTTCGTTCTGGCGGCCAAACAGGCAAACCTGCTACAGAAGGCAGAGTATCGCAAACAGAGATGTAAGTACCACATTTCTTTGATTACTTTTACAGTGTGATATTTGTAGTCACTCTTGGTTCTTGAAAAAGGGTTTGCTGAAATTTTGCTTTGCAATGAAAATACATTTGAAGCTTAGATTTTATTTCAATTTTTAGATTTTCATGTTGAATCAAGAACCAAGATAAATCATTTAATAACTTTTTTATGTGTATATATATTTGTATTATGATTTATGAACACGTAAGGCTTTTCATCTAGTAGTGTGTTTGTTTGCTTCACAATGCAAGATTTTTCTCCTTATTTAGAACATTTTGAAAAGGGCTTGGTCTCTATCATTGGTTTGAGAAGAAATTTTGCAACAAAAATTTTCTTTGTAATTTATTAACTAATCAGAATGATATCATAATTCAGAAATTAACTATATTAAAATTTTTAAACTTTAAAGTGTAAAATTAAATATATATGTTCACTTTTAAGATTTTCCTTCCATATTTTTATTGATTACTTGTAACTTTTAGAGGGTGCAGCCACCGTGCTTCTCATTATCAGTTAAGGCCGCCCATAAAAATATCAAACCTACGAGGGAGGGCGATAAAATTAAAACAAACAATTTTTTCCAACAAATGATTTTCATTCATTTACATCAGTAAAAATACATTGAGCATTCAAGCTACATGTAGGCTACCTCTTTAATTATGATATTTCCTGACAATTGCATTGAATATCTGATAAAGAGTCCATAATGTGCTCTAAACATTTCGAATTTCTACAGCTTGCAGTATTTTAGTTAAATCTAACTAGAAAAATTCAAATCAAAACAGTAGTGCTGAAATGAATGTTCGAATATTCGCGAATGAAAAGTAAATTTCTAATATTTGAATGTATATTTACCATTTGAATATTCGGTCACATGTTTAATACCCATATTAAGCGCTGTAAACTATGCAGCGTCGTGTTATTTCGTTACGATGGAAAAGAAAAGCTGGGTTTGGGAACATTGTACTCTGAACAAAAGTTAAAGACAAAGCCATTTGCAAACTCTGATCTATGACTGCCATACTTGTTTACATTAAAAGTAAAAGCAGGGTTTACATCGTACGGAGACAAACATTCTGGATTTCTCGATTCATATTATTGGACGATGAAATAATTTGCTAAAACGTTTGAACGAGTGTGAGTTACGGAGTGTTAATATCGAAAGGTACATCGAAAGGTTTTTTAAAAGATACTTCGATATAATTTGTTCTTTAATTTAAAATATACAAGACATTTACAGAATTAAGGTCGTTATTTTTTTTTTTAATACTATAATCAAACATGGTGGAAATATTTGGAATGACTTAAGAAAGTTACGTATCGGTCTCATACAGGAGTCAGGACTTCAGTATATTATTAAAGAAGTAATAAATCTTTTGATTGTAGTTGATGGAGATTTTAAAAAAATAAATTTGAAATATTATTTGCATAAAAAATAAATGCGCACCTAATTCAATGGATACTCATACATTAAGTGTCAACTTCGAACTGACATGTTTAAGCAGTCTACAATCACATAGTCATATTAACTATCAAACATGCTTAATACCTTGTAGATGACGTCTAGGAATAATCGAATACGAATCGAATAGCACTCACGAATATTCGAATATTGATTTATGATATTCGTTTCAGCACTACAAAACAGGGGTTTGTTTGTTTTTTTAAAAACACAATTTCTCCTAAACTTACGCGCGGGTTACGTTAAACGTGCTTCTCACCAAACAGTTAGGAAAAGAGATATCCAAGCCCATTCCTTGTATACCTGTGTGCAATATTTATTTTTTTTTCAGACATAAAATAAGTTGTTATCTAGAAAAAGGTATGAAACATGACTAATTCTCAAAGACTAACAACAATTTAAGCCTGCATGTGTGTAGTTAGTTCTCTTGACCTGGCGCCTCATCTTGCTCATCTTGATCTATTTTCATGTCAACTAAATGAATTTAAAATGTGTGATCTTAAAGCTGACATGAATTCATAAATACGAATTATTTCCCTTTAATCTCCGACTATCGCCATATTAGTTGTCGATTTCTATTGTTTTGCTCATCGCTACACACCCCCTATATAAGGCCGATAGCACTATTCATGCTTTACTGCATTCAGGTATTTCATTCACCCGAACACGTTACATTGGAAAAAAAGACTTGTAGAAATGCGTTTTGAAAAAAAAATAATATGACAACCACTGCACTGATAAGGAATATCCAATGAACAACGAAACAAGACAGACTGAAATCCAGGCACACATATTTCAAAAATCCTCGACAATTGCAGAACGTTTTCCTGTGTATGTTATAACATCGCACGTGCGCAAACCACACACTGTGGCAGATTGAGCAATGTCAATGACCGCATGAATTTTAGGTACGGAGTGTTTTTTTAGGAAACGATGTTACGTTGCTACTTTCTTGGATTTACTATCATTTATCTACTGTGTTGGATGTAGTGCCGCCGGGGTCTTCAAAAAGATGCAGACGTTATGCACTTTGTATGAACGACACACGTGTTCGATGTGCATGTAAAGTAAGGCGGCATTATCTGTGCAAAAAAATACGAATACCTTGGAAATTCTTCCATAGAATAAATATATTTTGTGTTTTATTGATTGTTGTTTCCTATATTCTTATTTACAAAAATTTTACTACAATGTGTAGTTCATGCATTTAAAAGTCCTTGCAACCTGAATGCCTCAATCGGAAAGCAACCGACCGTAACTTTCTCAATCGGTATATATACCCCAGTGGCAGTTGAGAAGCTATTGAAACTAATATGGCGACCAAATGTTTTTATGAATTCATGTCAGCTTAAAGTAAAAGGCAATCTGTTGACATATTTTTGTAAACAAGAAGAGTTCATGATCAACTGTAAGGCCAACTTAATTATTCTCTCAGTATTTTAGTTACAGTAAGACATCACTAAGCATGAAACAGTTAACACTAATCAAACATCTTTATTGAATGTAATCCTTTTTATGACAAAGTCCCAATTTTTGGGGGAGTGCACAGCTTATGACTGTTGGCTTTTTATGAAATTCTATTAATTATAAAAGCACTGATTATTCAGAGTTGAAAAGTTTCATGTTGAAACTAGTTTGGCATGGTTTGTTTATTGTTCGTTGTATTTTCTTTAACAGGATCAATGTTTGTCTAAATGTTATTAATGAGCCATGAGACATCACTCATTTTCACTTCAAAACTCGTTACAACCAATTTGTCTGTTTCACATATTTCTGGTTTAATTATACTCAGTCTTCTAATTAACTGGTCACCTGTCCTTGCATGTTCAAATAATGTTTATGTCGTCATTTAAGTGTACCAGTTGGGTTTTAATCGGTACAGTTCTCTCTGTTACTATTCTATTATAGCCTTCTGTTAGTTGTTCACAAAAGGAAAGCTTCAAAGACTATATTAATAATCATCAGTACACATTGTATAAAAATCTAACTGCATGCATTCTGTTGTCATTTAAATGCAATAAAATATATAGGACAATGTACATCAAATTGGTGTCAACTATAATGCATGGATGGTTATAAGCTAGGGTAAATATACACTGGGTATGAAGGCTTGATCAGTTACTGTTAGTCAATGAAGTTTAACGTGTAAATATAGAAAGTGAAAAATTTTTATTCCTGACCAACGAATTTTGTTAAAATTGCATGGCTTGTATTTACATGTTCATCTAAAAAAATGATTGGTATGAAATAAATAATGTATGCCTAATTCTTTGTAGCATCATTTACAAATGGAGGATTTACGGACATTAGGCCCATCGACGAAAAACCTGTCATTGACGAAACAGCCATGGTAGACGACTCTTCCCAACAGGGGGATGACATCAGGCTGTAGGGCAGACAACTCTTACAGGAAGTTGAACTTCCTAAAGAAACACAACATCAATTTTGATGAAAGTTTAGGTTTAAGTTGTAGACTTTAAAAAAAAAATACTTCCTACATGTAAAAAATATATACCGGTATTTAAAAGATTTTGTCAGATATATGTAATACTATAATTTCATTACATGTACCAGGGTATGTATACCGGTAATTTTGAGGGTTATTTAATTGATTTTAAAGATTTTTATGAAGATTGAATATTTGGCTGTATTATGATAAATCAGTTGTCACTATAATTGATATCAATGGTATGTGTGTACTTGTAAAACATAAGACCCAAATCTAGATGTATATCATTGTATATTTTTACTTTTTTCTCACGTGTCATGTACATAATACTCATTATTCATATAATACTGTGTATCAGGTTATTTCAGATTTGGGAAATTTTGGCAAATTTCATTAAAAACAAGCTTTTTGTAGTTTGGTGGATTCTAATAATTCAAGACATGCTGGTGATTTTTTGGTAAAAATTTTGTTATACCTGTTAGTGTAAAAAAGCTAAGATATTCAGCCTCCCAAAATTTCCTGACATGCAGCAATCGTATGAAAGAGGCATTATGCTGAAATTATCATTTCTTGATAATATGCAAATGCTTCCAAAAAATTTGAATCTCTATTTTGAAATTTTATAATGTTTAAGTATTTGTAAATTAATTGCTGTATTAAAAATTTAATCAATACATGATTAAAAAAAACCCCAAAACATGTTTATGAAGATTTACATGCATGACTGTACTAGAGATTCCTTTCTAGTTCTTAATTACCGTAATGTCCTATATATTTCATTTTCCCATTAGAAATCCATAGTCTTTCTTAATGACTGAAATATTGTGTCATGTTGAGTGAACAAATTAAACCGATGAGATTTTTATTAGCAGTTGTCTATATCTGATTTTTAAAAAACCCAAAACATTAACAAAATATACTTTGCTACATGTTGTAGACGAGATTCCTTTCTTGGTTACGTGTTGGTTTTGGAAATAAATGGTATCAGATAACAACAAGGCAGACTATAGCACTCTATTAAGTGTACATTTGCTGCTAACAGTATAGAAGATTTATTAGAAACCATGGTTGGTGATTACATTTGTATTTTCAAAATCACAACTGTTTGTTTTTGTTTTTTTAAATGTAATTTACATCATTGATTTAAATTTCCACTATTGATACTGGTATCACAATATCTCAAACATTACTGGTAGTTCATCAAGATTTATGGTTGTGTTTGTTTCATTTTATTTTACAGTCACAGTGCTTTTTTTAGGCCTGTTCATATATGAATTGCCTACATATTTAAATGCTGATTTTAGAAGGTTGTGCTATATTTGAGTTAGTGATGACAAGATATTTCCTTTACAATTCCGCACTGTGTTATACTTGATTCATATCAAATCCACACATTCCAATTAATTACTACAACTCGTGTATTTTGATGAAATATGTGATATAAAATTAGTTTTTTGCATACTACTGATAATGTTTGAATTTCCATGCAAGATTTGTTAGACAACCATCTAGTGACCCTGAATTACTATCAGGTAGATGGATGTTTTAGCAGAAACTGTGCACTTTACAAATAATTATTTGAAGAAATATGTGAATATTTTTATATCAAACAAATTAAAATTATCAATAAACTTGCCTATTTCAAAACATTTGTAGTTCTTATTTGTTTATATTGATAGTTTAAAACATTGTACCATTATTCATGTAATTTGCTTTCATTTCAAACCAATCATGGTGTCACTTATGTGCAACAGTGGCATGATGTAAGGATTATCTCCCCATAATATATTAACAAGAAATATAAAAATGTCTTGATTTGAGCTGGTGTATCTGTACAAAAATCTTCAAACAGTGTCATATTTTAGAACTTCATTACCTGATACTGTACATTCCTTATTAAACACGAGGAATAAATATCTGCGTAAAATCGCAAGAAGCAGTCCTCGCCTATTTATATATGTATAATCTCGCTTTTATTTTTCAGACAGTTTTGAGCTATATGAAATTTTAAACAAAAAATTGGTGCTTGCGATTTTATATTCTCATGATCTGATGCAAAACGACAGAATAGCGGAATTAATTACTCGCATAAAATAAGGAATTTACAGTATTTTATAGAGTAGGTCTGGGCATCGTATTTTTTGTCATGATCTAATTAAGGTCCAGAAGAAAATGAACCAATTTCAATCGACAAAAACTCGGAAGTCATGACCCATTATACATTTGAAATATTTTGTATACCAACAATTGAATGTTTTTTTTAGAAAATAATAGAAGTCCGCAAACTTGTGAACAAAGTGGCAAATACACGAGTATAGCTAGATATGTATATTATACTATATACTTATAAAATTTATGTAACTTGACCTATTATACAAGGAGAGGATATACATAGGCTATGCCTGTTGTCCAATCCTATTGAATTTATTCAATCAAATATGTTTAAATTGTTAATGAAGTGGCACAATTTAATACATGTATAACATTTAAATTAACAATTGAAATCTGCTGTGACTGAAATTAGAGCACTGGTACCAGACCATAGATAACATTAAAGGTCTGGGCTTTTTAGGTTGAAGGTTCAATGCCTCCAAAACCTGAGGCATTTTTTTTTTCTTCATGTTTGATAAAATAATCAAACAGACCATAATAAGAAATTGTGCTCTTGCATGATTGTGTTATATTTTAATTAGATTTAATTAAAAATAACTAATTTAAAATTTGAAAATTTATGCATTTTTGCTATTACTGGTAAACTTATAATGGGCATTTGGACCATCTTATTTACCCATATTCTTTCGGACAAAATCAATATATAATACACTGCAAGTCCAAATCTGATCTGGGACGTATCATTGGTGACCATTATGCCTCTTGTGCAACTTGAGCAAAAAAGGAACACTTTTTTCTTTATTTTAAAAATGTAATTCCAATTCTTTTACAGATCATAATGTTCATGTATAATACAGATAAAAAATCAACATGTTAAATGCATGCACATAAATGAACACTTGAAACAACAGACAAAATATATTTCAAAAAAAGCAATAACTAAAGAAAGAAAGACATGGAAAAGGCCTGTATTTTGATTTTTAAAAAATATCCAAATTTTCTTTTTCTAAATTAATTGTTATTTTGATTTTGATTAAAAAAAAAAATCCTGTCTAACCATACATCAGATACTGTACATATGGTGGAACTTTCCCCAAGACACCTCTAGACATCAGATACCCCCACATATTGAAGAAATATCTCCTAAACAACACATATCCCCCTGCCTACACCACACTGTCCCCAGTCACATACAGGAATATTTTGGAGACTGCCGTACCCGTGTAGCGAGACCTGAGGTCTGTGATCTGCATGGTCAGTTCCAGCTCCACGTCCTGGGGCCCCTGGATCCGATAATTCAAGGACACCACAGCTTGGGCAGAGTTCTCAATTTTGAGGTCAAAGTATCCCCTATTCACGGCCATGACCCCAGATTTTAGGGGTCGTGCATCAATGACCTTGAGATCCCAGGCGAACTGTTTCTGGGATGACAGAGGCCCAGACATGGCAAACAGATCTGTAGGGATCTTTATGTTGGATGGGAATGAGAGAAAGTTGTAGGAAAGAGAGATGGGAGCAGTCAAACACTCTACATCTCCTCTCTGGCAGGTGAATGAAGTCCGCTTACATCTCACACTGAAACAGATGTAAATTCATAGATCGTTATGATTACATTATGTACAGATCATAAAAGTATATGTACAGATCACCACAAAATGCATGTGGTAGTTAAATGCGTGCAATACCTCATATATGGATCATTACATTTGTGAGTGTGATATTTCATTTAGGACTTTCTATATTTGTAATGTAGCAAACCCTCTAAGCCCTTAATTGGAATAAAAATGACTAATAAGTTCACTTGACTATAAAGAATCTCTTTTTTTTGTTAGGCTTAAGCAACAGAAATACAAAACCTGTTTCTGCGAGGGCCCATGGGGGTCCTGACAAAGCCCGGGGGACAGGTGACCTGAGGACATTTGTAGCTGCCTCGCGTGTTGAAGCACATGGACTCGGGAGCGGTGCAGCGATAAGTTCCCTCGGCACACTCATCAATATCTGTAGATATTAGCAAGGTGATAAAACAACAACAGAACTACATACATAATTAGTTGTGTTTAAAACATAAAAGTATGAGATATGTTCTGGCAAAAAATTTCTTATTCCAGAAGTTTTTATGAAAGCACACAGAACTATGATATGAGATGGGTTTAAAATAAAAGAGTACAAAAAATGTTACCTTAAACATGTTAAAAGTTACTGTGGAATCATTAGAATTCGTGGTGGCTCAATTTTCACGGTATTTGTGGGTAGCCCTCACACACGAGTTTACATCCTTGACGAAAACTAATTAAAAAAGATTTAGTTTTCCTACTGAAACTGAACACTGACGCATCCATAAAATTACATACCCACAAAAAAGCAAAAAAACCCACGATCCACAAAACTTGGCCCTACAAAATTAAATGATTCCACAGCAATTTTACTGCATTCCAATGAATATATATATATATATCATAAGATATCTGTATAAAAACAAAACAATCATCCTGGATATCTAAGTGACAGAAAAAATTGAAACTTCTGAATCACAAGACATATTTTGTATGACCTTGGTTACTGACCTTGACACGACCTTCCTCCTCCGAGTGTCCTCCATCCTTCAGGACAGGTACACATATAGGAGCCTGGGGTGTTGATACAGGCCCCTCCACACACTCGACCTCGCAGGGAGTAGGACTGGCACTCATCAATGTCTGTAAAACATTGGTACCCAGGTAATCAAAGATTACAGTGCTCAAAGAGACAAGGCATTACCTATATGAGGCCATCATTATCTAACACAGGAAGTACAACTGACAATCATCATTGTCTGTATAAAAAATACAGGTTGCCAGAGGTACACAAATAATAGTGCCTCAAATAAACATGTGAAAAGAGCATTGGCAGGAAATTCACATGAAGTTTTCCAATGAATTTTATGAGGAAAAGTTTTGCTAGACATTACAAATAAGTCTTATGCACTAACATAAAATTCACCCCATGTGAGATTTGCATGAAATTTTCGGATGTGAAATCCATATGATTGCTCTTTTCACATGGGACCGCTTACCTGAACAGGTGCGTTTATCTGGGTTAAGCTGGTAGCCTGGTCTACAGGTACACTCGTAGGATCCCACCACATTCACACAGCTGTGTTCACATAGGTTCCTATCCGTACACTCATCAATATCTAAAAAATAAAGGTCAAATTAACATAAGTGCAATGTCTCGTATAGAAATTGTATATGTACATGTGCAATTGTGCATGTACATATGGTATCAAAGAAATTGTGCATTATAGGAAATATTCTACAGTATGAAAGATTATTATTACACTAAGTAAATCTGGTGTTAGTAACAATTAGAGCTATATTACAAACCTACACAGGACCTCCCTTTTTGTTCAATACCAACAATACACTTATAACATGCTTACACAGGACTTTCCTTTTGTTCAGTACCACAATTGCAGTTATTACATACTGTACCTACACAGGACTTTCCCTTTTGTTCATGACCAGCATTAGAGTTGCTACATACCTACATAGGATCTCTTGTTATGTTCAGTGTTAGAATTATAGTTATTACATACCTACACATGACCTTTCTTTGTATTTAGTGCCAGCATTACACTCATTACATACCTACACGGGGCCTCCCATTTTGTTCAGTACCACAATTATATTTATTACATACCTACACAGGACCTTTCTTTGTATTTAGTGCCAGCATTACTGTTATTACATATCTACACAGGGCCTCCCATTTTGTTCAGTACCACAATTATAGTTATTACATACCTACACAGGACCTTTCTTTTTGTTCAGTGCCAGCATTAGTTATTACATACCTACAAGGGACCTCCCGTTTTGTTCAGTGCCAGCATTACAGTTATTACATACCTATACAGGACCTACCTTTTTGTTCAATACCAACATTACAGTTACAACATGCTTACAAAGGACTTTCCTTCATGTTCAGTACAACAATTACAGTTATTACATAAACCTACACAGGACTTTCCCTTTGTTCATGACCAGCATTAGATTTATTACATAATTACACTGGACCTTTCTTTTTGTTCAGTGCCAGCATTACATTTATTACATACCTACACAGGAACTCCCTTTTTGTTCAGTGCCAGCATTACAGTTACATCTGTAACTTCCTGGTGTATTTTCACAGACTCCATTGTAAGGACAGATGTTGCCATAAGAACACTCATTGATATCTGAAACAAATATAAAGTAAAAGTTGTTACAGCAGAATATGTTTTCAACCTTTGTGTAGATGTTTAGAAGGACTTTAAAGCATTCATGAAAATGTCTCGCATAATATTTAATTTAATGCCTATACTAATTTGTATACAAACATATGAGACCCTTTTTTGGTGTTTTTCTTCCTTATACTGTAAACCAACTTTATTCCCATGCAAGAACATTTCTTGATTTCATCATTGTGATTATCTGAGTTAGGTTACTCAAATTTGTTTTAATTAATATGAATAGTCTCAATTACAAAATTAATTTCTGCCAAAATTGACAAACTGCAAAAAAATGTGGAGGAATATATTTATGGTCAGTTAGTTTACATTCATTGGTTTGTTGAGAAATAGTTGAATACAATGACAACCCCTGATATATTACTGTAATAATTTATTGTACACTAAATATGAAAAAGAAATCTCTCCTTCACCTTCACAATTGCCCTGGGAGTCTCGGCGGTACCCGGCCCCACAGGTACACCCAAAGCTCCCTGCCGTGTTAACACACTCCTGGTCACTCTCACAGGTGTGTACACCTCGAGCGCACTCATCAATGTCTGAAATAAAAATCACAACTTGTTTATAAAGAAAACAAGGGAGTAGACAGGTGTGTACACCTCGAGTGCACTTGTCAATGTCTGAAAATCACAATTCATTCATAAAGAAAACAAAAGTGTGTACAACTCAAGCACACTCATCAATGTCTGATATTAAATCACAACTCATTCAAGAAAACAAAAAATCCGTGTAATCACCTTCACAGGCCTTGGTGAGGGGGTTGACCTGGTGACCCATGGGACAGGAAGAGTCACGGATACAGCGGTACGAGCCGTAGGTGTTGATACATCGCTCGGTGGGGAGACAGACCCCAGGCTGTTGACACTCGTCTATATCTGTGTACACAGTCAAAAAGAGGACACCCTTGTATTATCTAACAAAAATGTATGTATGTGCTATGAAGTCACAAAAATTACTATTCTTCCAAAGTATAACTACAAAATAAACTAAATTTTTGTTGATTCAAAAAAATTCAATTCTTCTGAACATATGACATTGGACAGCTAATTTATTTATTTACATGTACGTTGAAAAAGCATTTTAAATCAGAATAAAATTTACCTATTAGAATACTTATCAAAGTAAAACTGGTTATTTATGGGAATAACAAGTACAGTTATTAGAAACTCTAGACTCATTGTAATCAGTTTATGGAACAATAAATCAAGGATGGCCATGATTACTGTGGATGCTTCATTAGAGGTACATACCTACACACATTCCTAGTGAGTCTGCCTCCCTCCCCCGGGGACAATTGATGGTCTCACACCGCCCGGTGGCCCCCGAGAACCGCGTCCCTCGCTGACACGTGGGCTGTCTACACCTGAACGAGCCCTCAATGTTCAGACACTCGTAGCCACTGGGACAGTTATGAGTCCCCAGGGCACACTCATCAATATCTAAAATCAGCAATAATAGTCCATCAAATCTTATCTCTAACAACACATCCTTGCATGAAGTTCAATTTGTTTTATGAATGTTACAATAAAAATATATATATGTTTTTCATTTTGCTCTAGTTCATGTAATAGTTAAAAAAAAATAGTGCCATGGGAGAGCATTGCATTTCTGTCATCTACCTCTACAAGTTTGTAATTGCTTCTTCTGAAATTCAGAATTTCATTTGAATAGGGCAATGAGAGTGTAAAGTTTTGTACTATCTATCTCTTTGAATGTGTGTCTCTTCTGAAATTCAGTATATTGTTTTAAAAAAGCAAAAATTTATGAGAGAACAAAGTCTAATATTGCCTACCTCTACAAGTTTGAGTCTCTTCCATCATGGAGTAGCCTGTCCCACATCCAAGGATCCTGCGACAGACGAAAGATCCGACTGTGTTCTCACAACGCTGTCTCTCTGTACAGGTGTCCAATTCAGCGGCACACTCATCCAGATCTATCAGGCAGTATATGTGTAATAATGTTATAAACGATGATATTTTTACTCTGAGGTTCACTAGTCTGTATCTATCAGCAGTGTAATCACGTGTAATAATGTACTCAACATTAGGATAAAAAGCACACTCATCCATATCTGTTACCAGTGTAATCATGTGTAATAATGTAATCAACATAAGGATTAGAAGTGCACTAATCAATATCTATCAGTATTATAATCATGTGTAATAATGTAACAACATAAGGATAAGATTCCATTTTCATCAGCAGTGTAATCATGTGTATTAATGTAATCAACATGACGATAATAGGTACACTCATCCATTTCTATCAGCAGTGTAATCATGTGTAATGATTAAGGATGTCAAATTTATTTGGTTGGCTTAGTCGATTAATCGGGGGCTTAGTCGAGCGATAGTCGAGTACTCATTGATTAATTTGAAATTGTGTGTCCTTTCTAAATCAAATACATGTAATGCTACTGTCACATACACTTTATCATAAACTCAAAAACATTTAAAAATTTAATATGATAATATGTACTAAATAAATTTGATTTAAAATAAATTGAAAAGTATTTCATCTAAATATCCCTTAGCAAATGTCTTAGCTTTTCCTTTTTCTTGTGACGCTTACACATAATTGAACCCCATTTTTTATCTTATGCAATTCAATTGTGACCTGTTAAGTCATTGGCCTGTGCCTAATTAACAATTAAAGATTAATGATTATAAAACAAATGCTTTGGAATGATTATTGATTTGATTAAATAAATAACTGATTAGAAGAATCATAAATTGGTCTCGTCAAGCATGTCTGCCAAAGTATTTCTATTCAAAACACTGATTTGATCTACATTAAATCAAAAGTGATCAATTATTAGTCACTTAAAAATAAACCAGTGACACCAATGAAACATATTGTTACTTACGGATCAAAAATTCTGAGAAAAGAAAACTGTTATTTTCATTCACTGCCCCAAAACTGGCGGTTTAAAAAATTTATTTTTTAAATTTATTAACTTTATAATGAGTAATCGACTAAGAAAATTTTTGTCTATGATAGTCGTGACCAAGCGATAGTCAAGTACTCGAGTACTCGTTGACATCCCTAGTAATAATGTAATCAACATGACAATAATAGACGCACTCATCCATATATATTATCTCTGTAATCATGTGTAATAAAATAAATGTAATCAATATGATGATAATAGGTGCACTCATCCATATCTATCATCAGTGTAATCATGTGTTATAATGTAATCAACATGATGATAATAGGTGCACTCATCCATATCTATCATCAGTGTAATCATGTGTTATAATGTAATCAACATGACAATAATAGGCACACTCATCCATATCTATCATCAGTGTAATCATATGTAATAATGTTAATAACTTGAGGATATTTTATCTCAAAGGTGCACTTGTCTGTATCAATCAATAGTGTAATGTTTTGTAGTGTATAAACATGAGAGCTTTTTAACTCAGAGGTTCACTCGTCCCTTTCTATTAGCAGTGTAACCATTTGTAAAAATGTAGTAAACTTGAGGCTGTTTTATCTCAATGGTGCACTTGTCTGTTTCTATTTACAGCTAGAGTTATCATGTGAAATAGTGTAATCAACTCAGAGGCGCACTCATCTGTATCTACATTTATTACATTCATGTACTTCATAATAAATACAGGGTTTTTGCATATGCAATACAGCTAACTTTATAATACCCATATCAGCCTCCAGGGCTGATACAGATCCTGCAGGGCTGATATGGATCTGTATCGCACCCCTTTTGGAACTCCTCTGATTTTTTCTGCTTCATTAATCATATAGGTCCCAGTTTAGTAAACAATTTTATACATTCATACTGTAGGCTCTATTCATCATAAAATCATGTTTATGTTCAAATTCCCAAGGGTAACAGAACTAACAATTGTAAAACTCTTCAACTAGCTGTCATGTTTCATGTAAGTTGAAAACATATCTTTATTCATAAAGATAATCTGATTTCAATTATCTGTTGTTTTTTTTCTATAAAAAAAAAA
>WFKH01003881.1:4312670-4325750 GCA_016163765.1 Magallana hongkongensis | reverse complement strand
CAGCTATCCATGCTACAGACAGTAAACACTGCTACAGACAGAGGTATGTATGCTTCAGACAGAGATATGTATGCTTCAGACAGAGGCATGTATAATACACTGTCAGACAGATGTATATATGCTACAGACAGCTAACCATGCTACAGACAGAGGCAGACAAAGTTCTATCTGCTGCAGACAGCAAGACGTGATGTGGCAGACAAAGAAACATGTTTGTATTATCCATGAAAAATTACCCTGCAAACACAATATATATGTTGGTAGAATTAAGCAGCAATTCAGACTATTTTCTATGATATATTTTAATTTTAATATGAATTGTAAAATATATATTTTTAGCACTGAATGTTTTTATGGCCTGGTGTTTTGTATTTATCTCATGTTTTGCTGATCTTTTTATAGTTTAATTTATGGTATTTATGTCATTTCGCCAGCTTGATGAGTTCCGGGAGAAGCTGAAGGAGAAGAATTCCACCATTGACAAGAACGACCAGAAGTCCCAGAGTCTGCAGTCTGAGAAAAGACGGATCGAAAATGAGATCTCAGAGCTACGGGAACAGATTGAGACCAAAGACCGCAAACTCACTCTTCTGCAGAGGAAGGTTAGAATGGTATCATGTGTTTCATTTAGTTAGATGAATAAAGGAGATTGTTATTTAATGTATTCACTTAATTTTTTTTTGAGTTTGCATCTGTTAAATGTTCTTTCCCTATGATAATTAAACTGAAGTTGATATTAACTGCGATAATTCTTAAAGATCAAATGAATGTTAAAGTGGAATATTCTCTGTGAGGGTAATTTACACTTAATATGCATGAAGAAAGTACTGGCATAAATATGAATGACTCATTGTGACAAATGCAACAAATCATATCTTATATCTTAGAAATGTTTAATCATGGGGTTTATGTATGTTAATATGCGGGTTAACGGTAGGATGTGTATGTATATCTTGTTTAAATATACTTGTAAAAAACAACACTTCAATACAAATTTAACACATATTTATCACATTCTAATATCTTATAACTCCTCATTTGCATTGTGTCACTAACTTTTTTGGACCAGTGCCAGCAAGGCAAAGGTCAGAGAGCAGTTTGATACCTTACAGAACTATTTATAGATTGAGGCCCTGGAGGAAGACCTTAAGGAGAAGGACGCCACGATATCCCAGCTGAAGGCCTCCCAGACACACATGGAGGACACGACGTCAGCCATAGCAACCCTGGAGGAGACCATCACAGAGAAAGAGAAACAGATAGAGAGGTCGGAAAACGTAAAGCTGTTTTAGTTGTGAGGCTACACAATACAGTAGAACACAGTTACATTAAAACACTATCCACACTCTCAGCAAACTCAGTTTCATTCCCCTTAATCTTAAAACACATTATTGATATTGGATATAACAAATTACACTTATAACAAAAAGTATATTTATATAACACTAGTATGAAGGATCAGATCAGGGAAACAACTAAGGGAAACAGAGAGCATCAAAAATATTTGAAATAAATATGTAAATAAGCACAATTTTCTTATGATTTGACCTGAGTTCAAAGAACTTAAAGACATTTGGTCTTTTACAATATTTCATGTTAAGATATTTTTCCCCATTTCTTCTAATACCGAAGATTCTAAAATACAATGAAACTCATCACCAATGAGTCCTTTGTTACACAGTAAACATAGTCTCTCATATACAGGTGTACTATACCATCTGCCTGTCTATACAGGGAGACGATGGTTTTACGAAATTTTATTAAGGTTTTTCTTAGTTTTACTGGTAAAATATCAGAATACAAGATCACAAGCATGAACATTATTAGATCCTAATTGTTTTGATTTGATTTTTGATATCTTTAAACAAACAGTCCAGAAAACAATCAAAATATTTCATAGTTTCATCAAGTTTTACTCAAGCAATTTTTGCATTTTATTTACTTAAAATTGTGTATATTGGAAATTTGATATTACCATATATCAAAAGGAAAATGAAGAAAGGAATTGAATTCGGATTTATAGCTATAATTTCTATATAATTGCATTTTTATTTAAAGCTACGTTAAAGTTGAACCAACTAAATATAATTAATTCAAACTTGATTAAAGGAGACAAACCATGTATATATAGCTCAATTAAACTAACAAATTAAGGGGGAATCTTAACACTTAATTACTTTAAAATTATAATTTATAAATTATATTTTTGTCTGAATTTCTTTAAATAAAAAAGAAGCTAAATTTATATTTATTCTACTGTAACAAACATTTCATTCCCTCCTCTTTTATCTGAAAACAGACTATAGCTTACCTGTAATTAAATTCATTTGTTCTCCACCTGCACCCCATTCCCACTTAACCAACACAAATCTACCTGTATTTTACCTGTACTTTTTCAAAATGTTGGCTAAGTGGGAAGACACCCTTATAGTAAATCAAAATCATTAGTCCATGGCCCTGCATTATAATCCCATTAATGCAGAGGAAAGCAAGTCTTAACGAAAAAAATCTAGTTTTGTAGAATTGAATGATTAAAAATAAGGACTGAAGATATGAAATATTGATATTTTATTCTTTATAATGTAAGCTAAAAATATTTCATACAGGACCAAAGTTTGTGAGGTTTGCAAGAGCCTCCTCTTCAAGATTATTTCTCACTGTGGATATCCTTATGTGTTAAATCTGTATTGTCTTTTTTTTTACAGTACTGAAAAAGCCATGGTTGCATAAATAAAACCCATGGTTGCATAAATAAGTTTCTGGAATCATTTTATCACCAGTTAATTTTAAATAGTCTTACTTTGGTTCTGTTTGACAGACTGAAGGAGCAGAGAGACCGGGCGGAGTCAGAACATCAGGAGGAATGCGACCTGTACATGAAGAGGAACCACGACCTGAAGGCCGAGGTGGATAGACTGCATCTAGAAGTTACTGACCGACAGGTAAGTCAATAAACTGCAGGGACAGCAAAGACAAAATCTACTACCGGTAGCTATATTTGGGAAAAGGTCATGTAGAAATCGGACATATTTGTGACGTCTCAAGTCATGTTTTACTTGAACAAACAAAAGATTTTATCATGTTTCCTTTGTCCAGATGTTATAATTAATTTCAATACTTAATAGCTGCATAAAAGTTTAAACAATATTGGGGACTTTTTATTAATTCATAATGTATCGAGTTCTTACGAAATGTTCCATGCTAGTGTGAAGGATTTATCATGGTACGAGTTTATCATGGTTTTAGGTATATTTTAATCTTTTTTAAACAGACTGAGCTATGCGAACTGAGAGAGAAAGTAACAGAAGCAGGGTCTGAAAAATTCAAACTAGACAGTCGAATCAAACTTCTAGAACAGGAAGTGCAGGATAAGACAGGGGAAATTCAGAACCTGAAGGCTGAAGTGGAGGAGGTATTTTGTTAAATCAATGTTTGATTTTTAATGCACTAAATTTTGTTTAGTACCAACATGGATATAGCAAAATCACAGATGTGGTAAAGTTTTGTGGAGTCAAAATCCCCGGCAAAATTCTAAACAAATCCTTGTAAGACTTTACAGCTGTTACAGTAATGAACTTGGGTAAAACTTATTTATAGATACTTAAAGTGAAGTAAATACACTGGTTCCAAGGACTTCACTATAACTTAGTTTTACTGTAACAAATTGAAATACATACTGTGTTGTTGCTTAATTAAAAATAATTAAATCAAATAAGATGAAGCATCATAAGTAGTAATTACATTATAAACCTGCATGCATATCAGTTTTACATTTTATTCAAACGTCAATGATTATGTAGGAATAGCTGTTAAAGGTTTTACTAAGCAAAATTTATTCAATTTCTTTTTTAAAAAAACCTGTTTATTCAACGATATTCAATATAACCCCTATGTACATTCTCCTAAGTTAGCAGTAGTGCTAGCTACTAGCTTTAGTTAAAAGATTTAAAAGACATTCAATTTTTAAAAGCCAAGAAAAATGCACATACTAGATTAATTCCACTATTAATGACATTTGATTATCTTTCTTAAAACAAAAGACTGTGATGGATACAATACTTATATTTTCATTCAGAAAACAAAAGCTACAGAAGGGAAGACTGTGGATGAAGAGAGCGAGAAGAAAATAGCAGACCTAACAGCAGAGGTCAAAGCACAGGAGGAGGAAGCAAGGTCAACCAAAGCAGAGGTCGAAAGGTTACAGGCTGTTGTCAAGGAGATGGAGGAAGACAAGGCCAAGAAGGATAAAGACATTGAAGAAATGCAAGAGTAAGTTAGCTATGTTTTATTAATATATGTTACCTGCATGTGGAGAAATTTAAAAAAAAAAAATTGAGTTCTTGAGAACTGCCAGATGTTTATCAGCTGAAATTTGTGTAAAGATTTTGCTAGATTTGAAAAACATTTTACAATTGTGCCTTATCTACATATTGGTATCTATTTAGGTGGTATGAATTTGATTTTAAGAATGTAAGCAATTTGTATGAACCTGTTTTATCTCTTCATTCAGAGTGATAAAGGAGTACAAGCAGAAAATGGGAACGTTGAAACGAACACAACAGATTGAGAAGAAGAAGAATGCCCACTTACTGGAGGAGGCCCGGAGGAGAGAGGGCGACCTCAGCGAGGATGCATCACAGCTCAAGGTGGGTCCTCAAATACAAACTATTATCCTTATGAGGACTCATCTTTAGAGAGGAATATATTAGTAAGAGTAAGAATGCTACACAGCTAATGGTAGGATCCTCAAATATTTTGTTACCCTTAATCAGAAATATTATAGAACAAGGATGCCTAATAGTAGGGCTGGGTATTGGGGGGAAATTTTGTATTGCGATATATTGCGATATTTTAAAATGTATTGCGATATGTATTGCAATATTTTTTTAATCAAAATTTGATTTTTTTTAATGTTAATAGATTGTTATTGATAGATTTGTATACATAATTCATTTGCTCTATAATTCTATATTAAATAAAAGAATAAGCTGGTGTTAATTTAAAAACCGTTTTTAAAAAAAACCTTGAAACATTAGACGATTTATCATCCAGCAAGACTAGACCCAAGTAGTCAGTTAATTAGGTACATTTGGTACAATGCATTTTAGGCAGTTCACTGATCTGTTGGAAGAAGAAAATAAAACAATTGTGCAACAATAAATGAATTTACAGTAACAATAAGAAATGAATGTTTTGACTGATTGTGTCAACCTCCAGGGAGACAAAGTTACAACTTAAACATGGCCTACTTCAAATTCTTTATTGAGAATATCAGCATATCAACATGTTTTGGCTTTAGGGAAGCTCTTTGAGTAGTCATAATATCAAAACCTCCGACTTTCCTTTCGTGTTTGGAACGATTACAAATGCATCAGCCATTTTTAATTCGAATCAGAATTTTGAAATCCCGAGCCGTAATGAAATTCCAAGCCCGAAGAATTAACCCGGTATACCGGTATTGAAAAAATGTATTGCGATACGATATTTTTTGTCCACGTACCGCAATACACCGGAATACCGGTATTATTGCGCAGCCCTACCTAATAGCTCAAGATAGGGTCCTCAATTGCAAACTGTTGTCCTCAATGAAGATATTTTAAAGATCTAGAAAAATCTTAATTGCAGATTTATTTTTTAACTTTTGATTACTTTATACCAATGTTTATCCTCAGGATGCTGTAATTGCTAAAGGGGACAGAATTGAGGAACTGGAGGAGGCCCTGAAGGAGAGTGTGCGCATCACTGCCGAGCGAGAAATGGTCATGGTAGAGCAGCAACAACAGCTGGAGGAGGCGGAACAAAAGGTCAGTACGGCAAAGGTCAAGGTTGGATTAGTCCAGTGTTACAATTTTTAAGCAAGAAGAATAATCAATTCAAGAGATTGAAGTCAGTATTTTTTTTTTATATAAAATGGCTTAAATTCACAATCATTTTTGTATGGTAAGAAATTTCATAGGGACTCTACGTTCCTCTTTAAAGGTTTGTTTAAGTAAGTTCTATCATAGGAACTACAGTAGGTATCACACAGAAAAATAATGATGAGCACTGTTTTTATAAGGTGGCAGAGCTGACCATGGAGCTTGCCCGGAACAAGTCGACTGAGAACAGTGCCCGAGTCAACTTCCTGACGAAACAGCTGGAGGACAAGGAGATGAAACTGAAGAAGTTACAGTCAGAGCGACACAGGCACCTAGAGGAGGTTTATGAAATGAAGTAAGTATACACACCCCCACCCTCCCCCTCCAGTTACAGTCAGAAAGGCACATCCATCTAGAGAAAGTCTATAAAATGAAGTACATTGTAAGTACACATCCCAACCCCCATGAGCCAAACCCCAACACTCATACTCGGTCTAGTATAGTTGATTTTCAACTGGAAATACAAGCTAAAAGCTTGTATTGGAAATGATCTTTTAATATCAGAAATAATGTAGTAAGATTATTGTTGATTATTTCAAATTACTTTCATAGATGATACATGCCATAATTATTTTTGAATCTGTTTAAATTTCTCTGATTAAAAATAAAACAAAAAAAACATGAATTGATATTGATCTTGGTTTGGGACATATATTGGACTCTAACTGAGAAGAGATGTTGTTTATAGGCAGGAGGCCATTCAGGCGGCGATGAGTGAGAAGGACGCTAACATCGCTTTGCTGGAGATGACCAGCACCAAACAGCGGAGGAACACCGAGGAAATCGATAAGCTGAACCGAGAGAAAGAAAAGTTACAGCAACAGCTCAAGGAAGTGGTAAGTCAGGCTGAAGGAGTCAAAACAAGTCAGACACTTAAGTTGGACTGAAGGAGAGAGACAGTCAGTACAGTAAAAACAAGTTAGAGACTTATGTCAGAATGAATGCAAAAGAGAAACAAAACAAGTCAGATACCTATATTTGATTAGGGCAAGAAGAGAGAGAGTCAAACCAAGTCACAGACTTAAGTCAGGATGAAAGATTCAGAACAAGTCAGAGACTTATGTCAGAATGAATGCAATAGAGAAACAAAATAAGTCAGATACTTATATATAATTGGGGCAAAAGGAGAGAGAGTCAAACCAAGTCATAGACTTAAGTCAGGATGAAAGATAGAGTCAGAACGAGAGATAGTCAGAGCAAGTCAGAGACTTAAGTCAGGGTGAAAAAGAGAGAGTCATAATTCAAAGGGTTAAGTCAGGCTGAAGGAGAGAGTAAGAACAAATAAGACTTAAGTCAGGCTGAAGGAGAGTCAGAACAACTCAGAGGGTTAGGTTAAGCTGAAGGAGAGAGAGTCAGAACAAATCAGACTTACGTCAGGCTGAAAGAGAGTCAGAACTCAGAGGGTTAAGTCAGGCTGAAGGAGAGAGAGTCAGAACAAACAAGACTTAAGTCAGGCTGAAGGAGAGTCAGAACAACTCAGAGGGTTAAGTTAAGCTGAAGGAGAGAGAGTCAGAACAAATCAGACTTACGTCAGGCTGAAGGAGAGTCAGAACAACTCAATGGGTTAAGTCAGGCTGAAGGAGAGAGAGTCAGAACAAATCAGACTTAAGTCAGGCTGAAGGAGAGTCAGAACAACTCAGAGGGTTAAGTTAGGCTGAAAGAAGGAGAAACAAATCTGGTTTACGCCAGGCTAAAGGAGAAAACGTCCAAACAAGTCAGAGACTAATGTCAGGCTGAAGTAAAATTCAGGTGAAATGAAAGAGAGTCCAACCAAGTCAGAATTAAGTTAAGTGTAGGAAAAAGTGTCAAAACAAGTCAGAGATTTAAGTCACACTGAAGCAGAGTAATTACTAAAATCAGAAAGAAGAGTTATGGAGCAGTAGGACTTGTATTAACGGAGGGATGCCAGCTTGTTTCTACTCCAGATATTTGAAAATTTTGAAAAATTTGAATGAATTAGAATGAATGATATCTAAATTTTATCACAATTAACATTATTTTATGTTTTCTTAATTTTTTTCTTCATTAGACACAAAATCGGATGAAGCTGATCCAGAAACAGGAGAGACGGAGCGAGTCTCTGGGGCGCTCCAAAAAATCTCCGAGTCACCGAGCCAAGGGGGTGTCGCCCGATCGTGTGAACCCGTACGTTCTGACCGCCCCCGCCTCTCTGGACTCCTGACACCGGACATGGAATAAAGAACCAACCACTACAGACTTACGGGACTGTACGCACAGTATTATAACTGTATTACATGCAATACAAGATCCTTTGTTTGGAAAATTGGACATAGAACCAAATGGAGTTGTCTTCAGCAAGGTCATACTACCATCCGATTTCAGTATCTGTAGGGTCACTTGTTGCTATTCGTATCTCTTGAAGAGTCAGAGTTCTGACCCCCTAGGGTCGTAGCTTTGGAGGGGTCATTCCTATTTGGCATCTTGCACAGCCTTTTATTACGCGGGCCATGACTGAATCCCTGTGCTGTAGACCAAACTATAGACCAGTCCTTGTAGCTTGTTGTCCTTGTGAAGCTCACAGGCTGTGATTGTCAGCAAGAATTTGTGGTTTTTTATGTTAGTTTGTTAAAAAAATAAAAAACCACAAATTCTTTTAAAAATTATATTAAAAAGCTATTTTTTTCTATAGGAGCATAATAGAAATGGTCAGTTTTCATAAGAATCTCCAAATGAGTTCTAATATGAAATTCTTTATACATATTTGGTTGAAAAGAAAATGTTTTTGATCACAGACTGAATATGAATGTGATAATATAATCATGAGAGAAATTAATTAAGGCCAGTACATGTATTTTATTTATGTACACTGTGAGATGGCTCCTACGGCTAGCTTATAGTTTTTTTGTTTCATTTATTCGATTGCCCACATTATATTTTTACCCAACTGAAGTTCTACAAAAATAGGTTTTTAATAAGATTTTGGTTGCTGAGAGGAACCTTAGAGTATTTTTTTTGTCTGAAGCAAGGAATTGAAAATTGTATGAGAAAAAATTCAGTGATAGATGGATATTGTCTTTAAAGAAGTAATGTAGTTCTATTTACCCAGTCCCTATTTTACTCTTTGTACACATGTAGTATGTAGAAAAATAACACTTTTAGTTTATAAACATGACAAAATGTTACCTCAAGAATTGAACAAGTTTTAATTGTACTGGGCCAGTGGCAATACCCTGCAATCTGATGTTAGGGGTTCAAATGATTACCAAGACTGAAAAGTGGATCTTTGTAAATGTGATAGTGCATGTATATTTGAGTGACTGTATACATATTTTATCCAAATAAGCAAGCTTTAGTGTATAGCTACGAATTCCATGAGATTTTTTGCCTGCTTGTGTGTTTATATCTATTAGGAGACCTCTCTGCCAAGCTTTGCCAATTTTGGTCTGTGTGTGACCAAGCTATGTACAATGGTTAATGCTGTGTGTTGTGATTTTGTGTCATAGTTTTATATTCTGAGGTTGCAACAGTGCCGCTATTTGATATACAGCGGTTGGTTGTAGATGTCAGTGCTGCAAATGGTGGACTATGTACTTTTATGAAATTAAAGGAATTTATTTACACTTTTTCTCTCATTATCTTTATCCCATAAATTTTCATGTTCAGTGTTTTTGGTTACCAGTATTTGTGTAAACCAGTAAATTCTTTAAATATTCCAGAATATTTAATAAAGCAGTAGTCCCTCCCTTTCTAAAGGAGTTATCTTTGGGCACCCCTCCCCCCCCCCCCCCCCCCCCCTTCATTTCACTTGAAATGAAAAACAATTGTAAATACATACTGGAAGATAAATTATCGATCATATATTTGACCATAAACAGTTTTATTGGACCAGTATCTCTTCATCTGGACAATCTCCTGAGATATTAATATTCACTCGTCTAGTTTATTTATCATCATACTTTACATATACATGTATTGGCTTCAGTAGAATTTCACAGCTAAACCATATAACATGCTATTTTCCCCACAACAAATGTTAAAACTAGGCAAAGCATTCTCTACTGTAACAACAATACAGAGTTCTATTTATTATATCTACAAATTGTATGTGTGCATGTAGCTTGCTAACTTGCAGAAATCTCCAAATATTATTTAATATGTAACTAGGCATACTGTAGTAACCATTTCATAAATTTTCATTAATCAAGTGCATCAATTTTGTAGATTTAGAGGAAAAAATGAGTTTTGAGGATGCATACATTCGTGGACGATGGCATTATCCACACAAAAAAAAAATGACAATTTTTTTAATTTGATAAACATATAATTTTTTTGGATGTAATGGTTTCTACAAGGCCATGTCCAAAAATAATTAAAAAACTCTTTAATTGCTAATGATTGCTTTACAGAACATGGCGCTGTTGGTATTTTACAATTATTTTTTTTTTTATCTTTTTTCGTTTTTTGTGTATAGTTTTGTATTCATTTCAGCATTGTAAAGTTTTGTACTATTTATGTTTTATAACTTATATTGTTATACTGATGTGTTCAATATCACTTGCAGCAACCTTGTTCTGATTCTGTATGTGTTTTCATGCAGCTGTGGATGTATATTCTAAACCTAAAGCCATAATTTAAGCATGCCCCATTTTAGGTAAAGAGGAGCAACTCTTACACTTTTCTTGATATTGATGTGATATGTTATTGTCATTAAAGCACCAGTTTAAATGTAAATTTTCTCTTCTAATGCTTTGTCCTTTGAATGTCAGTATTATTAAGAGAAGAAACTGGCTTTTCTTACCCCATGATATTTATGTTCAAATCAGAAAGATGTTTGATAGCTTATGTACCCAGTGTTATATAATGGTACTTGATACATGTTAAATGGGGACACACGAACCAGTCACGCTGACTATGTCTTAATAGTGGATTGTGAAATGTAAATCGGCTGAGCAATTGTTGTTTTCATTATGTTAATGCAATGAACAAATTATCGTGTACAAAACGGTTGTGTATTTTGTTAGCAGATGAATACATTTTTAGTCCAAAAGTCATTTTTGTATACACTCTTCTGTTTTTAATTCTTAATTTTCAATTGACAAAAGAAAATATAGAGAGCAATATTGAATCTCCTTATATCTGAAAAAGTGCAAAATGTTTATTACCTTATCCTTTGGATTGAAAATTATCTTTAACAGAAGGATTGGTATTCCTTTAAATATATTTAATACAGTCATATTCAAATATTAATCAGGTCCCCAATGTTGCAGACCAAGTTTTTGAGTACAAAAGCGACAGTCAGTGTGAAACACATGTTACCGTTTTTAATTCTAGGTTTTCAATTGACAAAAAAACTTACAGAGAGCAAAATTTAATCTCTTTATATTTAAAACAGTGCAAAATATTTATTTCCTTATCGTTTGGATTGAAAAAAAATTTTAACAGAAGGATTGATATGCTATTGAATGTATTTAACGTATTCAAATATTAATGTCCCTATTTTATGAATAATATAAACGTGTTGCAATATGGGAAACGTGTAAATAAACTAAACGTTGACGTATTGATTTAGTAATTGATATAATTAGAACCAGGCTTCCTTCATGTGACCTACCAGTATACATTTTAAATGAATTTTAAAGCAGGTCTTGTTCCCAGCATCTATACACGTCCTGTTTGAAGCAAGTTCTAGTAAGTTGCAAGGATGATGACATCTGGGGAGGCAAAATATGTGTCTTAATTCAGATGTATTATATTTCCAGATAGCGAACTGGCTATGGTTTTTTGTTTATGTCCACTCAAAATTAACTATGAGCCTTACTTTACCAAGTTTGCATTGATAATGCATAAAAGGAATATTGTACCAGACATGCTACGGATTAATTATATTGCCTGTACCACAAGAATAAACTGGTTCAAGACTTTACACATCCCACTAACCATGTGCTCTGTTTTGATTAAATCATTAAATGTAATGATAAAGATAATGTCTGTGATCTGGTTGTCAATAAGTAATCCTGAAGATTAATAAAGCAGGTCTAATTAATTTAACCGTGCCTGCCTTGATCAAAATTGTACGATAATTCATTTACAAATGTTGGTCCAAATGCTACAGGAGACCTACACACTATCGCTGGGTGCCGCGGAGACCTACACACTATCGCTGGGTGACGCGGAGACATACACACTATCGCTGGGTGACGCGCTTTATGTTTTTTTTATACCATGTTCAAGACAGATTCTTTTATAGTTAAATTCTTGTTCCTTCATATTAGAAAAGGAATACCCCCTATAATTGTGTTTGTTTAGTTCTACAATCTTTTGCATTGAAAATTAAATATTTACATTCTCGATAATAACACTACAAATCGATTTTGTAATGTATAGTCCAATACATTTCATCAATGACTATTTAAATATTTAATCGTACAATTGGTTGAAAATTATGTAGATATAAGTAATAAGGAATCATTTTATTTTATCATAGGGCTTTATGATAGATCTGATCACCCCCGATCGTATTTGATCACCTCATTCCTTAAATCAAAAACTAAATATTGTTTGGTTTTTTAATGTTGATTTAATATGTTTTGATAATCTCATTGTTTCGAAACAAACTTTTTATATACTCAGTAATGAATAATATACAGTGCAAAAATCTTACTCACTTTTTTCACTTTCAAAAATCGGTCTAATATCAATCCTAGAAACCTTTAGAATATTTTTTTAACGCTTTTGAATTTTGAAACCGTATGAATCATCAAAGAAAGCATTTTGTTGTTTATATTTACATCTTACTTTCAACAAATTAATAAATTGATTCTACAAAGTATGTTAAATTAACTAATTTTCTGTTAATATACATCAGTACGTTAGCTAAAAGAAACAGCCAAATCATTACCTATGGGAATTTGAGTCTGACTTCATCATGATTATTTCGTGCAGTCCGTGATTTTTCTGAGGTCGCTGTATGTTTCGACTAATCGATAAACGGGGCGTGTAGATTTCAGTCCTATCGTTTTCTGTCAGTTTCAGTCACTGTAGGTTTCGACCAATCGATAAACGGGCGTGTAGATTTCAGTCCTGTCAGTTTAGACTATAGAGCTATGAATTATCAATAAGTTTCCGTAAGAAAAAGTGTGGATCATACCCGGTAAATGTAAATAATGAATAATCTACAGTGCAAAAATTTGCTCACTTTTTT
>WFKH01003881.1:4234805-4256779 GCA_016163765.1 Magallana hongkongensis | reverse complement strand
AACAATGCTACGTGCCTGTTTTATCATTGGGATATGTACTTGTTTAACCTGATTAAATCATTTGGAAAGCCCTTCGGGATTCGGAGCAAATACATAGATATACAGTAATTAACGTGACCAACAAAATTCATTTCCAAATGAATTGTTTATAGGAGGGTTGTCCAAAAAGTTCGTGGACATACGTAATTTTATTCAAAATAACGGCGCCATTATCAGGAAAGTATTAGAATAATTTAATATAGAGTATAATGTAGCAAATTTATTCTTAGTACTAATTAATATTCAGATTATAAAGTGTTATCTCTTATCAATTTCCCATATACCGTTAGCCTTATCTATCTCTATGCGAGATCCTTGATTACCTTTTAATTACAGTGATAATTAGTTAATTGCCTGAACAGTTATAATTATTTAATATTATGTATTGCCTCCCCGCGCTGAGGAGGTAGAGTTTTTCACTCCCCACACTGAGGAGGTACTGTTTACTATAAAAGTAGGTGTAGTAGTAGCAGTGGGCAGTGTAGTAGTAGCAGTGGACAGTGTAGTACGAATAGTAGGACAGTGCATTAGAGAGAGTAAGTGGCAGAATAGATTTGGATTTATATATACATGATGTTCTTTTGTGGATTATTTCTCTTATGATGTGTGGATTATTTCTTGTGTGAATTGTGTGGATTGTTTCTTATGTGATGTGTAGACTTTGTGCGTAGATATGTGAATAAATTAGTAAACTATTTCAACGACTTTTCCATACGAGGATTTCAAACATTCATGTGGACCAAAGTTAAATATGTTGTAACTCGGCAATGTTCAGTCCGCGCACTCGGCGGAAAACATGCGCTACAATAATAATGTATATGTAAAAAAAAATCAGAGCAATGAACATTTTTGTATTGGAGTTATCATTATATATACATTGCCTATACAGGCCACACGGCCCAGTCTGACGTTGAGTTGTAACGACGTTTCCATAACGTCGTAGTCCTAGGTTTACCTGAAAGTAATATGCCGCATTCACCGTTAACGAGTCTGGTCTTAAATGACTCATAGTTGTCTATGTCCAGTAAATCGGGTGGTAGGTCATTCAAGTCTCTGTTCGTTCTGGAGAAGAAACTGTTTTTATATTGTTCCCCAGTAGAAGCCTAGTCTTATGAAGCGTCTTTTGTGTGTCTGTCAAGTTGGTCTTGACGATGTTTTTATGTAATCAGGGACTGGAATTGCAATTTCTTTGAACCATTTCCAGTTGTTGTACATGTTTTTGTAGATACGGATCCCATACACTACTTGCATATTCCAGATGTGGTCTCACTAGTGCCAGGTATGCTTGACGCTTTATTTCGTGTGGGAATCTCCCTAGATTTCTCCTGATAAATCCAAGTGATCTTGTTGCTTTGATGGTTATATTGTCTATATGTGATGGTTCCATGTGAGTGTTGATGTCAACTCCACTCCCTAGATATGGATTATGGTCTACTTTGTCCAGAATATGTCCATTCATGTGATAAGGGATATCTATGAATTTTCATTTTTTTTGCAGATACGAAGGAGTAGCATTTGGTGGCATTAAAGACCATTTGTCATTTTCTGACCATTGTATGAGAGATGTTAGGTCTTTCTACAATTTTTCACAATCACTCTTGGAAGCTACAGCAAGATATGATAGGCTGTCATCAGCAAACAGTCGGATAGATGAGGTGACGTTGTTACCAATGTCATTGATGTACAACAAAAACATCAGAGGGCCAAGGACTTTACCCTGGGGACTCCAGACTTCACATGGACTGATGAAGATTCCTCACCATCTACAAGTACCCTCTGCTGCCTTGTTACAAGCCATGACTCTATCCAACTGTTGATGTTTCCACTGATGCCATAATGGTCCAGCTTTAGAAGAAGTCTTTTGAGAGGCACTGTATCGAAAGCCTTGCTAAAATCCAGTATCAGGAGGTCTACCTGCTGTTTTTGGTCCAAGTTGCGAGAGATTTCTTCTACTGTTCTACTGTTATAATAAGCTGTGATTCACATGATCTTTTCTGCCTGAATCCATGCTGAAATTCCACAAGTACTGTTAGTATATGATGTTTTTCAAGGTGTTCCATAATGTGCTTGAATATGTAATAGTAAAATAAGATTAAGTGCACATAAACTTGCAATAGAAAGTGGTAGATATAACACCACATCAAGAAGTAATACTTAGTAGATGCATGTTGTAAAGCTTGCAATTATGGTGTTACTGAGGATGAAACTCATTGTCTTTTTCATTGTGAAGCCTGCTATCAGTTAAGAAACACTTACCTAAGTAATACGTATAATATAACCAACAAAATTATTAACACACATAAAGAACATTATATGTTACATGTATTTTTAAACGGTAATATACATAAAGTCTTAAAAATCACTGTAACTTTTATTAGAAACGGTTTTGACCTCACCATCGGGTACATATAGCTGCAGGTAACCATATGTTATAATAGGTATAAAACTATCCCAGATATATGGCATGCTTACATTATAGGCCAACGTTGGATAATGCATGGTTGGTCCGTTGGCATTGGGTATACAATGTTGGCCCAATGTATAGCTCCTGACACATTCTTACTCGAGTGCCGATGTTAGTTGGGAACACAACAATGGACCAAAGTTGGGTCAGTGTTGTAAATTAGTTGAGACCATGATATTGGCCCAACATTGATCCAACGTCTGTCAATTACCTTTTTTATATTTATTTCAAAGAATGTTTGGTCGATAACATGCTTACTTACTTAGTCCTCTTCGTGCTGGTTAACACATAAGGCCGCCACATGCAGAGACCTCCATACTGGTCTGTCCTGTGTCCATCTCTGGACCTGTCCCCATGTCCAGTTGTTCTCCTTCATTTCTTTCTCAACTGCTCCTCTCCAGGTCCTTTCTGGTCTTCCTCTCTTTCTCTTTCTGATCCGCACCTCTCCTTACAAACTGGAGATGGTGTTTGGCCAGAAGATGCACGGTAATCTGCAAAGACATCGGGTCTGGAAGGTGTCAATCTTGTTTGAGATGTCTTTCGTCACTTTCTAAGATTCCGCACCATATAGGAGGACCCCAATCATATTACTCTTGAAGGTCCTGATTTTGGTGTTTGTGCTGATCTTTGCAGATCTCCAGATGTTTCGCAGTGCAGCATATGCCCTGTGGCTTTCGAAATTCCAGCTAGGACATCAGCCATTGAGTCCCTATCTGTAGTGATCTTGCTTCCCAGATACACAAAATCTGTTACCTCTTCAATATTTCTACCATCTAACGTGATGGTTCATAAGATATAGTGTTAATCTTCATTACCTTGGTTTTGGTGTTGTTGATTTTCAGGCCAACTCAGTCGATAACATATATATTGCAGGTTATTTGATACACACAGAGCTCAAACATTCGTTATCTGTAATAGAATTCCCGAAAACTGGGATGTTTGAATAATTTAAAACCTAGATGTATTATTAACAGTTATGATATTATCATATTGTCTTTTACTATATGTTATGATATTTAATCCTCGGGATCTTATTTGTCCTCTACCATACACCTGGCGTTGTCTGTGCCACGGGGTTTAAACCGGAATTTTCTCCTCCCCTACACGAGGAGTAGCCTGATTTTCCTGTATAAAAAGAGGAGGTAAAAAGAAAGCTTTCAGTAGACTACGCTTTATACAATATATTTTCATTCCCAAGTAAAATTTCAACAATGAAATATAATAAATTATAAAGTATTATTAAATGACAACGATATTTAATACAAGAAATTCTGAATGACACATGGTACTTTAGTTGCCAAAAGGGCACAGTCCCGCAAAATGCACAAGGCTTGTCTCCATAAATTTTTATCTAAACACTTTCTGTGCACTCTTGCAATACAGCATTCAGTTGTCGCGCACAACCTCGTTGCCAGACAATTTAACATGCATACTGCACATCGAATATTAAAACTATCATCTGTAGGTAGATCATATAAAAACGTTCTCATTTGTTCCCTTAAGCATTTTTGAAAACCGAATACTGATAAGTTTAACATCCAAAATAAGTTTAAAAACGAAGTCAAGTCTATATAAAGAAACACTTGAAATATAATTATTAGCTATCGGTGACTGGCCAAAATATTCAAAATATAAAATAAGTAAATCAAATGTCGTCCCTTTACAAAAATCAATAGTATAATGTTCTAATAAAGTTAATAGTAAATCAACACAGAAAAAATCCGCTACAGTGATTAATTGGGAACATATGTACTGTGTTTCCATTCCTAAATTTACACGAAAAAAATAAATGAATTTAGTTATTTTTTTTCACATTTTGTATTGGTTTCGAGTGTTCATATTCCGAACGGTGTTCAAGTTCCGGCACTGTATGGATCCCGAGTGTTGTGTCAATCCCGGGCGTTGCACGAATACCGAGTTTCGTTTGCTTCCAAGGTGGTGTTCGGAAGATGCGGAGGCGCTGTAGGTGTAAGTCTGTGGAACCTGGCCCAGTGATGTCTTCAGTCGCTATCGAATGGCACTACCGTGGCGTGGCGAGGACAAGTTGAGAAACCCGGATTCCACCACTATATCATATCGCCTTTATATGATATAATTATATTTACATTCAGTGTATATTTCCCCTTATGTTTGCATTGGAAATCTGCGACGTTCAATTTTCTATGAATACACTTGGCTAATTCATGCGCCTTGAGCACAAATATAAACGTCACCACGTGTTTTGAGTATATTTATTTTTGTAAGATTAACTGAAACGTTCAACCTTACATAACCAATTTGATATGTACTTTTGAAAAATAATCATTGAATTATATCTACTCCTTAATTAAAAGGAATTTTTTCTACAAAGTTTATGGCACTATATTTTTAGCCGTGGAAGCGTACTAAATAACGTTATTATGGCTGTTCCATGTATGTTTCATATCCCTGACTGAGAGCGTATATAATGGCTTTATAGCGACAAGACACATATATTTCATAGAAATAGACATCAGTATAAATATAAATATAAGTATTGAATGCTTATTTTTGGATGTCGTCGGTCCTATGACACACCAATGCGGTGCAGACAAATTATCATACCGCGCTAACGCGCGGTATTCAATTTGTCTGCACCGCATTGGTGTGTCATAGGACCGACGACATCCAAAAATAAGCATTCAATGCTTAAATAACATCCTCGGGATCTTATTTGTCATCTACCAGACACCTTCCGTTGTTTGTGTCACCGTGTTTACACCTCCTCTATATGAGGAGAAACCTGATTGCACTGTATAAAAAGAGGAGGCAATAAGACAACTTCCAGTATACTACTCTTTATTCAATATATTTTCAAATTATAAAATTCTTAAAAAAACAACAATGAAATTTATATAAAGTATTATTAAATGGCAATAAATATTTAAAACAAAAAATTCTGAAAATAAAAATATTTAATATGATTTTACCTGTATAAAAAAAGGAGACAAAAAGACAGTTTCTAGTTGACTACTGGAGAGCTGCTTTCCCTGCGCCTCCTTTTTATACGCACGGAAACGGTACCTCAAAATTCAGCACTCAAGTCCATACTACGTATTGTAATGATCTGACGCACTGTGGTCAGCAGTAGCATCTGACCCGGCGCAGACAGGCTTACCAGTGGAATTAATTACATATCATTTCTCCTTCAGTGTAATCAATCATACGCTACCTGTGTAACGAATGTACTTAAGCCAATTTCTGTCAAATTTCCGTTATGTCATAAAGGGAAACGTGAAAATTTACAAGTTTACATTTTACCATTAAAACAAATTTAAATTACATGTTAAAAGCAGAAATCACAACAAATATTCTGTAGAATTATATTGTTCCAAAGCCAATCTTGAGATAAGTGCACATGCAGTCACTGACCAGAGTTTCTCGCATTGTAAGACTGGCCAGTTTCCATGGTAATCATGATACCTGATCTGTTGGGATAGCCAAATCTGTTCTCACTTAGCATGTCTTAGGAGAGTGATTTACTTCTCTATTCAGGTTTAAAAGTGTGGATATAGAATTACTCTGCTGTGAACATATGCTTGCTACAACACATTGACGGTCGTTATTTCATTCTAAGGATGTTTATCATGATTTGTGCATTCTGGATTCAAAATAAATCCATATTTTGTTCAAATATTTTGTCGCAGTTGTATTGTTTAGCTTACATTAGACTAACTTGACCAACATTGGGCCAACGTTAAACTAATATTGGGCTAACTATGACCAAACATTGGACCAACGTTGGTCATATGTAACATAGTACGTTGGCCCGTTGTTGGACCAATATCGAAAGATGACATGCGACGTTGTACCAACGTTGGCCCAACATGTGGGGGCAACGTTGGACCGATGAGCCAAATTGCATTGGGCCAACGTCATTTGCCAACGTCGGCCTAATGTAACCGATAACGTAGGCCTAACGTAAGCTTGCTATCTGGGTGCATGTACTATTCGTATATGTTCTCACTCTCAAAAGATTCAATCATTTAAAGCTCTATGAAACTGGGTTGATAAGTGTGTCTTTTTTACGATCGACAATCAATTTAGTTCACGTGAATATCGGATTACACATACCACTGTACAAGGACGTATGTTTGGTTTTCGGGTGACGATTTCTTGGCACTAGCTGCAGAACTGTAGCTCAACGGGAAATTTGGGTTAACAAACCGTAGACCAGAATTTCCCATAGAGCTACAGTTCTGCAGCTATCTTGGCACCAAGGAGGTTACGTGTGCACGAGGTAAAAAAATAATTACCGTCGTGGACAGGATTCGAACCTGTGCGGGCATAGCCCATTTGATTTCGAGTCAAACGCCTTAACCACTCGGCCACCACGACAACCTGTAATAGCAGTCATTGTCACCTCTGCTGTAAGTTTTCTCGTCATTCGTCTCCATTGAGACTAACTGCCTCACTGAAACTTTTTTTTTCAAAATCGTATTGAACTCATCTTCGTTACTTAATTAATAACACTAAACGTTCGCAGATAAACGCATAACATATATATATATATACATACGTGTAATAATGTGTAACCGTCTCGTTAAAACGCCTACTTTTCATGAATATGAGGGTAATTTCGCGATATAACACAAGCTTTCTCGTTTTAACGCGTAACATTAGCGTATGTACACAAAAAAGCGACTTTAAGCGTAACTTTTGCAAAACCACAAACGTTTCGCAAATAAACAAGCATATTCAACGAATGCGCAACTTTCGCGGTAAAACGGGGAAAAACACATAAATTATAGAACGCGTTTTTGCTTGCAATGCACAAACCCGAACTTATTGATTGAGTGCGCTAAATATTGAATTTAAGAAGTAGCAAGAATTAATTTTGTTCATTACAATGAAGAACAAAATTTTTTTATCACATAATAAAGCAAATAAAGAATTTATTGTATTTTTAAAATTATTTACAGAAAAACATGCGGTAAAACTATTTAAAGACATTACATAATGTATATCTTGACGTTCCTTGAAAGTTTATTTTATAAAAAATCTTCCGCGATTTTCTATATTTACAAGCATACATAAGAGCATATAAACGCATTTGTCTTTAATATCATCTACTCTCTAAGGGTCATTGTTAGGAGTTCCTTCCTTAATTTTCTTTTCTGGAAACCACTAGATACATGCACTACGCCACTCGCATGAAGTGTTAGGGAAGGAAAGGCAACGTGGGTTTTGACTACAGCTTTTGTGTTAAAATTGTTACTGCGAAACATTAGTAAATATTTGATCAAATTATGTCGCAAATTGTGTCGCACTGGGAATCAAACTTTTTTTTTAAAATATATGAAAATAAACATTAGTAAATATTTGATAAAATTATCTTTCAGAGTGCTATTATATATATTTATGGAGAAGAATACCTCACTAGATTTTATGATCGAGTTACGTCACTCTGTTCGCGCCTATAATTTTTTTTCTTCACATTTTTGTCTTCAACCACTGCGCCAATTTCATCGAAACTTGGCACAGAACTGCCTCGGGAAAAGGAAAAAAGAAAATTGTTTGAAGGGAAAATAAAAATCAGTTAAAATAAATATGTGTTACATGTATAAGTTAACTTTACAAATACATGCATTCTGATAAAGTGAATCCTCATTTAAGTTTTCTGAAGAAACTATACATCACAAATTTAAAATGTTTGACACATTGAATGCAATAACAATGTAACTGTCAAATTGATGACATTTTGATTTCAAATCATGTGAAAGATAAAGTGAACTCAAATGACTTTGTTTAGATAAAGTGAACTCAAATGACTTTGTTTATCTTTATTCAATCATTAATGATAAACAAATATATTTTTGTAACATAACTTAGATACCACACATAACAATGCATGTTTGTTAATTTTGGCACAGTACTATATGTCTTCTAAATTCAAATATCACTAGCAGAGTGATGTCAACTGTATCACTAATGTAATACCTTTGTTTATATTAACACTAGTCTTATGTAATGATTTTGTTAATCTCAAACACTAATGTGATTTTTACATATGTAACACTGATGTAATACAATTGTTCATATGTAATACATTTTGTAACAATGATGAAAATGTGTTCATACATAACACTCATGCAATACTTTTGTGCACATGTAACACTGATGTTACAGTAACACTTAAGTTTAAATGCAACACTGATGTAATATATTTTGTCCATATGTAATACTAATGTTACACTTTTGTTTATCTTTAACACACTTTTGTTAATCTGTAACACTGATGTAATACATTTTCTTAATATTTAACAATATTTTAATCATTTTGGTTTATATGTAGCACTGATGTAATATGTTTCATTCATCTGTAACACTGATGTATTACTTTCTTTTGTATGTAACACTTATGTAACACATTATTCATCTGTACCACTGATGTAATACTTCTTCTACTTTATCTTGCTGAGCCCATTGTTGTTGAATCTGAATTATACAAAAAACAGTAGTTATACAGTATCATTAATTCAAATGAAATATCATATATTTTGGAAATGTTCTCATACATAAATAAACAGCAATCTTAGCTTATAGGTACCAAGATCCTTCATTTTGATATTAAAAAATATTTAACATCCACAAAAATCAGCATAAGCATGTATAACTATAATCACTATAGAACAAATATTGTAAAACAACTTTTATTCATGACAACCTTATTTTGCTATAAGCTTGTAATAGAATGGTTTGTGGCAACAAATTATTGAAATATCAAGTCTATGTTTATAATCTTAAACAAACAGATTAAGTCATTGACTAGTTTGGTTTGATATTTTTTTAACAATTTTCTTATGAACCCCACAAATTTTTTTTTTTGGCACAGGAATAAAAATTGGTTTGCAGTATATATTTGGTGACAATTTCAAACAGGGTTTTAACATATAGTTACTACAAGCATCTTAGTCTGACCTTGTCCCACACATCCTGTGGTTTGTTGGAGCGAGAGACCGGGGCAGAGCTTGGTCTGGTCTTTTTTGTACCTGTCAACACATACGAAACAGTAGGAAATAGACAAAATATACTGCAGGGTTCACACATCATAAACAGTAGGATATAGACAAGATATACTGCAGGGGTCACACAACATAAACAGTATTCACTCAGCAGATTGCAATACCATAACATTATAAATTAAATGGTAAGATTCACACAACACTAAACAGAAAGATTAAACAGTCAGCAATAACAAGTACAGTACATTACATCCTACTAAACAACTACTTCATGGGTTGTTCAACGCTCATTGATAATATATTTCCCTTACTCTTACCGTGGGTGACTGATTTCAGCGTACTAGTGACTTGTTTTCTGAGTTCTCCGCTCGTGAATTTCACCATGGCCATTAGTAGCCGTGTTCCACCATAATGGTTAAACACCTGCTCTATTCTCTTGTCACTTTTCACCAGCATCTGGACGATGATCAAACCTGTCAGATAAATCAGTGAAACTGTGATGTAATCTGTCAGATGAATCAGTGAAACTGTGATGTAATCTGTCGGATAAATCAGTGAAACCATGAAACAATGAGAAATTCAATGAAACAATGACTACAGCCAATACGGAATGCATTGAAACCGTTTAAACCCATTTGATAAATCAGTGAAACAGTGATAACAGTCAATTAAAAAATCCATTGAAATAGCTAGAGATTAAAATTTGTCACAGTAAAGGTAAATTCAATTGCACTACAATAATAATGTCTCCAAATACTTGGTGCAAATCACTCAAATTAAACCATTTCAAATGAATACATAGTAAACTACATTTTTGGTATAAGTAGCATGATGGGCTATATGATAGAGCATTAGAGTTAATCTTCTCTCCATAATTTGTACAGGATGAATGTTCTTTGAAGCATCAATCATATATCTATGTGGCATTCTCACCAATGATTTCCAAGAGTTCGTTGCTAGTGTTGGTCCTCAGGAAGTCCAGTAATTTCTGCATACAGCCAAGCTGTGATAGCTTCATGTGTAAATCAACCTTCAAAGATTCCAAAAATCAGGAAGGTCAGAAACATGCCTTTAAGCAACCTTACATGTGAAGGTTGGCTACCTTATTGTGACATAACGATGCTCAAGAAATCAACAAATATGTGACATGGAGGCTCACATTGCCAAAATGCACCAGGTCTCCTAGTAACAGTGAACACAGTTTCTTCACTTCTGGAGAGGAGGCAAACAAAGGGACCAGCAGCCTGGATCCCACCTCCTGTATTAGGAGGTCCCGGCACTGACCGGCCACTGGCCTAATCGGGTCAAGGACAGGTTTGGGGACCTCTGGGATTGTTTCTTCTTTTCTTGAGTCAGGTCTGTTGTCAATTACATCTGAAATGCAATCAAAAAATTTAAGGTGGTATGGGACACTTCCATGTTGTGACGTATTGTTTATCGAAATAAACAATAAAACCAAGTGTATTTATATAAGTAGTTTCTTTCCCAATATGTCACCTAACAGCGTAGCGCAGTGGGTTAGAGGGTTTTACTACAAATCTGTAGGTCATGAGTTCGAATCCCGTTGGGGGTTTTACAATTTTTACCTCTCCAAATATTTTTAAAAGCTATTTTTTGGTTTAATATTGTAAAATTTGAAAATTTCTAAGCCGATGAAAGTATTTCAATTATAGTGTACTTTAATCCACATTAATATCGACAGATGTCCCATACCACCTTAACAGAAAATAGAGTTCTCACCATTCCATGCTATCATATGGTAAATGACCATTCTTTATACACTGTACTGCTACAAAAAAATTGCAATAAGCAACATCCAATGAGAGAAACTCTCAATGTCTAGAGAAACCAATGACATCTTCTGATACTTACACTATCTGTATAACAAAACAGTCCTTGAGTCTGGTTGCTACAGACTTCCTTTGATACTTACTGAATCTGGAAATGGGTCCTCTGATAATTACACACTTTAGACTAGTCTTAAAATGGTTCCCAAGTCTGGTTGTGACAGATATTCTACAATATTAACTGAGTCTAAAGATGGTCCCTGAGTCAGACTTACCAAGTCTGGAGACAGACCCTCTGATAATTATACTGACCAAGTCTGGAGACGTCCCTCTAATACTTACAATGAGTCTGGAGACAGTCCCTCTGATACTTACATTGACTGAGTCTGGAGACGGCCCCTTGGTCTGATTCTTCCTCCACCCTGGGGATGACATGAGGGGTGGTGGGGGCCAGTCTCGGTCCAAGGGCGTCTTTGATGATATGGGCGACGTGAGGAGACATGGTGTGGAGGGCCTGTTGTACACGGAGGTCCCTGGTGAGAGCTGCTGCCGCAGACTGGGGGCTGGAAAAGAGTAATTAATCATCTAATATCCATGTCAAATAGAAGGCTAAATATCAGATACTCATTATACTCCTATATTCTGATTTTAGGCAGCTTATGCTCTATAAAATGCAAAGGCATGACCTTTCAAAACCCAGAATAATCATGTATATCTTGGGTATACAATTAAACAGTTAAAATAAAAATTAATTTACGTTTTATTTCTATTATACATGTATTCTACTTATTGTTTACACATAAGAATACTAGGAAGATATGTGATGTGACATTCGATGATTAACTTTAGCTCTGACAAACCGTAGCCTGGCATTAGCACTGGCATTCACTGGTCCATAAACACTACTGAGAGTTATCTCCCTTTCCTCCACACACTGGATGTTGGCTCGTAGGATTTCGCACGAAAATATCTGTCATACAAAATACATAGAGGGTCTTCATTATCACACAATCTTAGCCCTATCTTATAATGAACAGAGTTATTAGCAAATCAAATAAATCCTAATGAGGCAATATTGTCTACTATGGTCTTGTATAGTATCACAAAACTTCTTTTTAAAGAAAATAATAGAAAAATGCCAAGAATAGCCTTTACATTTTTATTACCTGACATTGCAGGTGAGACGACTGAATAAAGGGTACAACCACTCTAAATACCCCCGCCTCATACAAGCACTTCCTTAGCAACCGTCGCTCAGCGTTTATTTCTTTTTGTTTGAGTCCCTGACGACGCTCTTCCTCAGACACTGTAGACAAACCTATTGCACTGGAAGGTCTGCTTTTAACAGGAGATGTGGGCCTAGATGAACTGCCCTGTGTTGAAGTGTCTGACTTAGAGGAAACAGCGGCTGATTTTTTCTTTGATTTTACAGTTTTTGGAAACACGTCAGAAAAAGTGTGACAAGAACACAGGGACATGACTAGCACTAATTCTAAGAGAATCACAATCAACTCTACTTCCTTCTCCTCAAATACTGCATACAAATCTGCAAATCCTAGGCGATCCAGCACTCGCAATCCATTGGCCGAATTAGCTTTGTGATCAGGACAAAGTTGCTTCTCTTGCTCTCTAGCTTGATGGGCCAAGTCTGAAACATTTCTGAGCTTTCGTGAGAAGAAGGAGAGAAGTTCAAACATGGGTTCTCCAAACGAATCCCACACCATCTGAACCAGAGCTCTGTTGATTTTCCCATATTTCTTTCTATAATATAAAACAAAAATCAAACTGACAAACATGTTCATTCACTAAAAATTTTTTTCACATACCATATTTATACTGTATGTATCATTTAAAGATAATTTTTCCAAATTTCTCAGATTATTTGACTCAATCAAGAAATTCTTGACTTTGACCACAGATAATTTTATTTCCTTTCTCAATAGAAAAATGATAAATTTGTAAATAAATTCCTAAAAATTTTTAAAGAAATGTGAGCTCTACCTTTGAATCAGGCAGTCTGTGAAGCCGGACAGGTCGAGATAGTTCAGGTCCTGCTTGTTTCTGTGTGCCGGCCACAGACAGACATTGAGAATGGCGGAGGAAATGTAGGTCAAGAGGTCAATGTCACAGCCTGGTCGGTAGCAACAGCTGACCACCTTTTGTAAGGAGTTCTTGTTTACTTTGGCTAAGAGAAAAGAGTCATATTCAATTATACTCCTCTAGATTGCTGTCTAAAGGAACTTCTTAATCAATTCATTTCTGTTATTTTTTTTTCTTATACTTTAAACAATTTCCCATACTTTAAACCTAGACAGTTTAAGGGCTGTTCCATTAATACCAAATATATATTATAGAAGAATTCTGTTACAATATATCAACATTTGCATGGATTTTGAATGCACTTTAAGGGCATTTTCACCTTCTTTACAAAATATTCTGGTCAGCAATTCCACATAGTTATCCAGGCCTCTCCAGAGCCTACCCTCCCCCTCCCCTCTGCCCCTGGATGGGGGTTTGTCCGTGTGTTTGTCTGTGTGGGGGGAGGGCAGCAGACCGTGGGACAGGTGGCTCATTACTTCCTTACATAGGCCCAGCCTCCTAGTGCTGGTCACATGGTTCATCAATGCCAGTGCCCTCTGTCTGACTATCCTGTATCGGGGGAAAGTAACTCAAAAATTATATTTTTGCAAAGATTTACGTTCTTTAATATAAACTAAGTGTACATGTATATATAAATTGGTGTAAGATTAAATTGCCATATCTATTAGTTAATTAGAAATATGACAATCAAATGGCACTTTTTAGTTACATATCAAATCATAATTTTACATTATAGTGGTATGCAAACATGACTGTTAATTTACTAATTAAAACACATTAATTCAAATTACTAAAAAACATTGTGCAGGACTTCACAATTATAACGGTAGTGATAAAAAAGTGCATTATTATCTACATGTACTTTACAACAAGAAATAAAAGACTTTTTATTATGGGAGCATGAATTATGTGGATATTAATCAATTATCTTATTGAGTTACAGTTAATACAGTACAAAAATTTAAATATTACATGAAAGTGAGGGTGTCAAATGGGCAAAACTACAGGTGAGAAGTAATCATGCTTGGTTGAATAAAATTATCAGTGGTGAGACCAAGGAAAACTTGAGTGGGTATACTATACATGTATCGGTATACTGTATATAAACTTGAGTGGGTATACTATACATGTATCGGTATACTGTATATAAACTTGAGTGGGTATATTATACATGTATCGGTATACTGTATATAAACTTGAGTGGGTATACCATACATGTACCAGTATGCTGTATATTAGGGGTTATCAACTTGTGATACATGATTTTCTGGGGATCATGGTTTCTAAGTATGTTCCAAACATTTATTCAATTAAAAATTTTGCTACTTTTAAAAGAGTACTACTCTTTTTTCCCCAGCAAACTTGAATGAATTTTCCAAACATTTTCCATGATTCCCAGGTGTTTGCAAACAACATGGAAATTGAATGCATGCATTGCCAGAAATTTTTGTGATAAACAGTATACATAATTATATATCATTCTGTTTTTATAGATAAGTAACTATAGGGTACAGTTTGGTTTCAGTTTAAGATAACTTGCATGCAGGAATGTGGATCAGAATGTTCATTGTTACATTTTTCATACATGAAATATCTATTTCATGGGATTTTGCCTCTAACTTGTCTCAATGCAATACACACTCCGCACAGCTAATGGTCTAGAACATTTAAACACAGCATGACTCTGTTCTGGTTTCTCTATCTTAAATCTACAACCAGGGGACATATCTCAACACAAGGATGCTAATATGTACTAGAACATCAAACATTACACATCATCACTTACAATTATAACTTATTTACTTTTTTTGTCAGAAAACAGTATTAATTGATATGAATTTAAAAGATATGCATTAAAAGGCAGAAATTTTTTCAAGCTCTTAAAAATATGAAGTGTTGATAGATAAATTGCATATATATTATTGAAATCTGTAAGCCTCAACAATACCCGTAAACAGCATACCTAAACTGATTCATGATTCAAACTCTGTAATATAATCATTAAAATTATCAACTGTTCAGTAATTAATTATATGAACAAGAATTAATCAACAGCTTATAATTAGTGAAAATACAACAGAACCATTAAAATAAATTCCTAATCCATATTAAACATTAAACATGTGACAAGGTAAGAAAACAGGTGAGAAAATGTGTACCTGCACTTGGACTGCTTGACACAGGTGAGAGTAATGGGGAGGGTCTCCTCGTCATTGACCACTGTGACCCTCCCTTGGTCGGTCTCTGACAGGATACATAGCAGGGAGAGGGCCTCTATCTGCTGGTCACTGCAGCATCAAAGAGAGTCGGCCATTGTAGTCAATATCACAGTACAAAACAAAGAGAATGAAACAAATAACCTCCTCTTTAAAATGAATTAGCTTTCATGAGAAGATGAAGTTAGTTTTCTAATCTTTTTTAATAAATTCTAAAACATATATCATGATACTTTGACACCCACCCACATATATATATGCAATGTACATTGTATATACACACTTTATATTGCCATTTTATTATTTATTGGACAGATAATCCTTAGCTCTATAGGTCTATGTATAAGGCCCACTACTATTACTTTTGTTGACCTATCAGAGCCTTCCTCCCTTCTGTACTCACCAAGGTCCATCCCTCAGCATGGTCACTGCCACCCCTGTCACTCCCGAGTCAACACTACCAGCCATCACCGAGTCCTCACTCCTTACTACCCCACCCAAAATCTTGATGTAGATCTCCTGCCAAAAGCAATCAACATTTCAGATTGTATGTCAGTGCATGGACCTACAATCAGCAATGTTGTCTGTTGTGGGTATAACTGAGTTGATCGAGAGTTTTCAATTACTCCAAACTGAACTTGACTGACTCCCCTTTATGTGTTTTTAAACACAGAACTCACATTTTTAGTAATTACCTGTATGAATATAGATCACGCTGTTGGCAATTAATTTCTAGCAAACATTTATTCATGAATATTCTTGATCAAATCATTGTTAAAATACTAATATTAGAACATGTATATTTAACAGATATGTGTTGAAGGAACTCTGCTGATTTCCTTCATTTCCCTGTCTTAAGCCTCACCTTGAGTTTGGCGCTGGAATTCTTGAGTTCCGATATGACAGGTAACACCCTGTTTTCAATAATCCCCACAAAGTCAGGGTACTTCCCCAAGGACTGGAAGAAGCAGCTGATCCTGTACTTGTGATCCAGGGCCACATCCTCCACAGAGAGGGCGGTCAGCAGGAGGGGAACTAGGTCACTCAGCACACCCTCGTCCCACTCACCCCTCAGGCTTTCCTCCTTTACCACCTGACAAAATTATCTAACTTGTCTTATGGTCACTTAGAGCCAATTGTGAAAAAAGCTTGAGCTCACATGAAATTCACGTGAAATTTGTGAGTGCTCTTTTATGTGTTATTTAACACAAAAAATGTTTTAATAAGTTTCTTTTGGAAAACAATACATGTATCTACAAGCTTTGACAGTTAAGGTCAGATGCAACCTATCTTCCATTATTTTCTATTTATCCTATCTCTGCAATGTGAAAAAATTTCCACTACATAATTCCATAATTATTTTTTTATGTTGTATGACATTTATGTATTTGGAAAATATAGTTTTAATTGAAAATATATACTATAACTTTATTTATAAGCATCCAATACCTTTTTGCATGCTATAAGGTAAATTCAAAATATTCTAACTCTAAAAATAGCCTAGATATGTATCCTGAATTTTTGTGCATTAACAGATTTAAATGCAAATAAATAAGGAATAATCTATCAAGGAAAATTATCTAAAACTGAGAAACGTCTCGTGTGTCCTTAAATATGGTTTACATATGACATGAGATTTTACCTTTATTACAGTTGGGTTGAGAAGTAAATGATGATGTATTATTCTGAGAGGCACAGTGAGATCAAAAATTTTCTTTAGATTATGCATTTATTTATATTTATTCAAAAATCCTACACCATCTTTCTTACCTGTTTAAAATAACAACATTATTACCAAATCATATTTATATAAAGCCATTCCAACAACCAATCAACTTTCTTCTCTTCACTCACATGAATGGCCGTGTCCACACATGGACCAAGACACTCCCGAGAGGCACTGATCCCGTGGGCGAGGTCTCTCAGAAGGTTCCCCCTTAGTAGGGTGGCCATGTTGTCCCGGTTCTCACACAGTCGACTGATAAGACACCAGGCCATCTCTTGTATCTTCTGGCTTCCCGACTCCAAATACTGACAGACCTACAGCACAAAAAGGGGAATATGCAAAACAATAATTTTTTCACATTTGATCTAGATTTGCTTAGCCTATTTCAGTTATATTTGTATTTTCAAAAAAAAAAAAAATGCAAAACAAAACATTCTGTGGAGAGTGTTACAAAGTTCTGCATTCTCATTTAGACAAATCTATATAAGCTATGACTCTGAAATAAGACCTTGTTTAGCTGATCTTCTGGCAGAGCCTCTTGACAGGAATACCCTTTCAGCACCCCTCTGAAGGCTTGACAGGATATTCTACCATCAGGCCTCTTGCTAAGCCCCTCCAGCATTTTCAAAAGTGCACTGATGTCAATATCTGTTGATCATGACAATGGAGCTCATATCAATACAATAACATTAAAAACAATACACAAGTAAAAGTGATTAATTTAGGTAAAGGTCATTGCTCTATATAAATGAAATAAAACCACAGAATATAAATCAACCTGAAATATTTTGAAATAAAATCATTTTACTAACACAATCTATTGATGACTGATTAATGGTTGATTGATTGATTGTTTTAACAATACAGTTGATTGATTGATTGACAGATTGACAAGGTCTGTTACCTTCCTCCTCCCCGTCTGAGTCTTCCTCTGAACTGTCAGTGTCCCCCTTATGTTTCTGTTTACCTTTCCCAGGTGTAGTTTGACCCTGTTTGTGACACTCACAGGTAAGGTGTACTGCCTTCTGAGCCCTGGGGGATGGGGACGGGGCTTTACAGGGTAGTCTGGAGTAAATGTTGTTTATGTTGTCGTAATCTGGATCCCTGAAATAAAAAAAAAAATCAATAAACTACCTGCTTTATTAGTGATAGTAGTGGTTGTGTCAAATTGTTTTATTTATTTTTTATGAGACCTGCCAAGCTTACAGATTTTTTTTTTAAAAATAAAAGTGATTATCTAATACATGTACTGTTTTTCCTGAAGTGGTCTAGAAAAGAAAGAATACAAACAGATTAAGTATCCTGTATCCATCTGTATACTGAATTTATCGATCCAACTTATATACGGGTACATAGACAGTCAGTAAGAAGCCTACTATCAAGTAATATTGGCTATGCATTTCAAAGAACAAATATAAATGCATGTCTTACTTTGTGTTCTTTTGTTTCTATGATTGCTAATTTCTAATCAAATACAAGCAAGTATTACAGTTTGATTAAATATAATCCAATTTTCAAGCATTTCACACATGAAGATTAGACTAGACTGGTAATATATTGTTTAAACAAACTTCACTTGGGCAGGTTTTCAATCCAGGAAAAGGTCTATTCTCAGACTCAACTGTCACATCTCTGTTGACATAAGCACGCTGACTGCCCCTCTGGGCAGCAATATTAGAGCCCCGTGTATTTACTCTGTGTTTCATAACTTAATTCTTATGAACACTTGAAATTGGAAATCTCATCAATAAATTTAAATGTTCTACTCAACGGCCACCAAAAGCAAATTTAAAGCTATAATACCATTCAAAAAGAAAAGACAATTATCATTCCACAAAAAGGATAATAATTAATTGCTGTTCTTTTTCCATGCTCACATTATATCCTCAAAGACTCCAACAAAATATGGATCAAAATTAACTTCAAACAATGGAGAGCTGTTTGCATGGATAAAAAAATTCCTGTCTTTAAAAAGTTCCAAATATAAATGAATACTAGTAAATATATGCATTCTTGGCTACTTTTACAACACACATAATTGGAATGAATTCATGCATAATTGATCTTTTATTCCAATTCTTGGCACTATCCTTGGTACGTGTAGTGAAGATTACAGTACCCACTGTCTTAGAATTTTGTTTTACATTTGTTTTATATGGGTATTTGTGATTTTGTTCCACCTTACAATGTACCTGTTGGGTGACCTTAGATCTTACCTGTCGAGTTGCCTCTGTCTAAGCTGATGAGGAGGGGTTTCCAGGTACTCCCCAACTATCGCTAGATGTTTACGATCCACCTCAGAGATAATGGAATTAGTTGGATGCCAGGATGAAGGGCCATGAGAGCTTGTCATGATTCAAGTGTAGCAAGGCTTCTCTAGAGTACAGCATAAATAATGAATTTGTAAAAGGAATTATTACTTATAATTTTGCCTACATGTCTAAATTAATGCATTGGTGAAATAAACTATGTCATAAACAATGAATATCATACTGCAGCAGTTTTGTTAATAAATAAACATAGGTAATCACAGATTACAAAGCTCACCGAGACGAGACATCACCTTTATGAGGCATCACCTTTATGAGACCACCTTTATTATATGATATGAAAATCATAGTTAATGATCTTGGATATTCATGGAAACTGTTTTGACACAATATCGTATATCATATGTTAAAAAAATTGTATGAAAATCATATGCTCATTTCATATGGTATTATAAGATACAATGTTTATCAATACAATTACGATATTGCATCCTATGATACTTACAATAGAGTATCATATAATACAATATATTACTGTAAAAAATAATTAAGCAATATAATATTGTAACATATGATATGACATTGTATCGTGTCATACATTATTGTATTTGATCACATAATACAATATCATTATATAATATATGATACAATATAGTATTACATGAAACAATATCATATCACATAAAACATCACAATATTGTAACATATGATATTATATTGTATAATATTGTATGATATTGTATTGTATGATATTGTGTCATATTTGATACATCATATGATATTGTTTCATATGATTTAAAACAACATTGCATCATATCATATGATAAAATATCATGTAATAGTAATATATTATATAATACAATATCATATTATACAATATCGTATCATAAAATACAATATTATATATTACAATATCATATAATATAATTCATAATAATATATTACAATATCATATAATACAATTCATGTGATATAATAATATATTATATTATATAAACAAGATATCATAGTATACAATATCATATTATACGATATTATATATTATACAATATCGTATCATAGGATATAATTTTACAAATTGCAATATCATATGAAACAATATCATGTGATAAAATATTAAATATATAATACAATATCATATTATACAATATTGTATCATAATATACAACACTATACATAACAATTACATGACACAATATCATATCATAATGTACAAAAAAATTGATACAAAATCATATCGTATCATAACTTTTTACAATATGATATAATATTGTATCATATAAAACAATAGTGTATCATATCATGTACATGTAATACTATATCATAGGAATCATGTTATATCATTTAACAACAAACACATCTATCAAGCAGGTTTAAGTGAGGTTGGAGATTTTTTTAGCATCCTTGATAATGGAGATCAGCCTCTGCATCTGAAGCTACCTCTGCGATTCATTTATATTGTAGTTAAATCAACTGTGCAAGTTTGAAATAGTACTAATATCTATAAAATATGTGACCTGTTCCAAAAACTAAACCTCATCCAGCATCCGAAACCTATGGCTCAGATTCAGCATTCAAGCCTGTCAGGTGCATCAGTATCATAAGATACATCATCCATGCAAGTTTTGTGAAGTTAGGACCAATAATAACTAAGATATAATCATCAGAGGGCACCTGCTCCATAAACTTTAACCAGCTCTTTAAACCTTAACCTCCTCCAGCATCCGAAACCTATGGCTCAGATTCAGCATCAATGCCTGTTAGGTACATCAGTATCATTAGACGCACCATCCATTCAAGTTTGGTGAAGTTAGGACCAGTAATAACTAAGATATATTTTTTAGCATCCTTGATAATGGAGATCAGGCTCTGCATCTGAAGCTACCTCTGCGGTTCATTTATATTAAAGTTAAATCAACTATGCAAGTTTGAAATAGTACTATTGTCTATTAAACATGTGACCTGTTCCAAAAAACTAAACCTCATTCAGCATCCGAAACCAATGGCTCAGATTCAGCATCAGGTGCATCAGTATCATAAGATGCACCATCCATGCAAGTTTGGTGAAGTTGGGACCAGTAATAACTAAGATATAATCATCAGAGGGCACCTGCTCCAAAAACTTCAACCTCCTCCAGCATCCGAAACCTATGGCTCAGATTCAGCATTCATGCCTGTCTGGTGCATCAGTATCATAAGACGCACCATCCATGCAAGTTTGGTGAAGTTAGGACTAGTAATAACTAAGATATAATCATCAAAGGGCACCTGCTCCAAAAACTTTAACCAGCTCTAAAAACCTTAACCTCCTCCAGCATCTGAAACCTATGGCTCAGATTCAGCATTCAAGCCTGTCATGTGCATCAGTATCATAAGACGCACCATCCAT
>WFKH01003881.1:4224379-4234795 GCA_016163765.1 Magallana hongkongensis | reverse complement strand
CATTCAAGCCTGTCATGTGCATCAGTATCATAAGACGCACCATCCATGCAAGTTTGGTGAAGTTAGGACCAGTAAAAACTAAGATATAATCATAAAAGGGCACCTGCTCCAAAAACTTTAACCAGCTCTAAAAACCTTAACCTCCTCCAGCATCTGAAACCTATGGCTCAGATTCAGCATTTAAGCCTGTCTGGTGCATCAGTATCATAAGATGCACCATCCATGCAAGTTTTGTGAACTTAGGACCAGTAGTAACTTAGAAATTGCTATCAAAGGGCACCTGCACCAAAAACTTTAACCTGCTCCAAAAACCTTAACCTCCTCCAGCATCTGAAACTCATGACCCAGATTCAGCATCCAAGTCTTTCAAGTCCATAAGTAGGTCCAGATGCATCATCCATGCAAGTTTGGTGAAGATAGGACTAGTAATAACTTAGATACAGGACCTGCAACAAAAACTTTAACCAGGTCCGGACGCCGACGCCGACGCCGGGGGTATAGCATAAGCTCCCCCCGACTTCGTCTCGGTGAGCTAAAAATACTAAACATGCTAAAGTTATTATTATCCTGGTTATATATTTGAAATCATATTTATTTCTTAAATTGAGCAAATTTAAACTCATTTTCTCCTGGAGTAGATGTAAAGTCCTTATGATCAATATCAAATTTTTATGTGATCAGGTCCAGTAAAATCACTAGATTTAGCTACGTAGCTTGAATTACCTACATAGCTTTACTTACCTATGTGAAGTAGGTTTATTTGGCTACTTAATCATACTTTTTTCTTAAATAGGCATTTGTGCAAAAAATTGCACTTAGTTGCAGCAATAATTTTCAACTTTGAACTGATCTGAAAACAATTCATGAAGAAATCATTCTTAAAAATGTTGATCTTTCAGCGAAATTGCAGTCAAGGTTCTAAAAGTTTTGGGGCTATGTATAACTGGTTATGTGTTACCAAACAGCTACTTCTTAAATGGAATAACAAAGAAGAACAGTTCTAGTTAACATGATAATTGATTTGTAATAAGTCAGCACAATGTGAAGTAATCACACTTATCCATGCCTCATCGCACACAAGGTGTCATACAGTTAGTCAAACCATAGAAATGCATGTTTTGCTTAAGGATCTTGCGCACCCCATGACTTCTACTTTTTTTACAGTACGTCACAACATGCCCATTGGCGATTTTAACGCATTGTGAAACAGTTTATATCGCAAAGAATTGGTGTCTATCTCTGTAGCGCAGTGGGTGTATCCTCGGTCTACCAGCCCACAGGTCCCGAGTTTGAATACTGGAGAGACTTTTATTTTATGAAGAGTGGTGAAATTTAAAAAGTTGATTTTTTCCCCTAAACTGATGTTTTGGGGGGTCATTTTCAAGTCAAACACATGATAAAATCAATATCTCTAAGTAAGGCTTGTATGCAGAACTTTTTCCAGGTGCGTGGAGAACCCTTAAAACTGCTCAAAAACAGAAATGTTTTAACTTCTTTTGCTCTGGGTTGCTTTTCTAAAACTACACATCACATATGTAGGCTGACAGTTCCTTGCAACTTTTTGTCTGTTTTACAAAAAATGCAAAATTTCATGAAAGTAGCTAAATAAACCTACTTCAGATAGGCAAATAAAGCTATGTAGGTAAATCAAACTACGTAACCATGGTAACTAAATCTAGTGATTGTACTGGACCTGGTGATGGTTTTTTGAAGAAAAATTTAAATTTTGCATATACATAATTATCAGATAATATGAATATTTTTACATAATAACGAAAGCGTGAACTTACTTTTAAATTATAAAAACTCCTTCTTTTAACATTTCTCTGCTCTCCATCTGACAATCCTTGAGTCAATCCTTCGTGTCACAGTCCCAGAATTTACCTCGCAGGAGCCATGGGACACATTAGTCTTGTGTTCAAACATAAGAAAATGGCCCCTGTTGACTCTCTATGTTGACAGTTCAGACACACGCGTGACGCATTGTAGAACTCTCTGTTACCGCATATTGATTTTGTCCTGATAAGCCAAAGATTTATTTGACTTTTACAGAAGCGTTTTAAAAAGTTGTTTACCATAGATTTAACAAAAACTGTAATTAAATATGTTGAATAGCGATCCCGACTTTAATTGATATTGAGAGAGAGAGAGAGAGAGAGAGAGAGAGAGTTTGTTTTCCTACGTACATGTAAGGTAGGAAGAATGGGTTTTTAGACAACCTACTATCCTCACAAAATTTATTGTTACAATCTAAGCGCTATATAGAGAGGGAAGCAGTCTTTAAAATCAGATCTTCGATCCACTCCGGCAAACATTATGGTATGTCAAATTGGCTCTCCTTTCTTTAAAACTGTATAATGCGTTTGATTCTCTTTTCCATCCACTTGTATTTTGCATCTATTTTTAGGGCATTTCGTATATAGAAGGCAATGACAAAAGCCATTAGAAAATGTTTTCCTGAATCATGTCATGTTTTATGCAACATACATATTGAAGAAAATTTTAAGAGGCAATTGCGACAAATGATTAGAGAAAAGGATATAGATAGCTCCATTCTTAATGACATTTTTGGAGATGATGGCCTCTTAAATTCCCCCGATGACGTGGAATATGATTTAAAAAACTATGGATCTGGAGGGAATAATTAATGACAGTGGAGGAGCACGTTCCAGAGTTTGCAAAATATTTTAAAAACAACACAGACAATCTGAAGTAGTGTGTCTGAGAACCAAGAAGAAACAAAGTTGTTTTCATGAAGTGGACAAATAGTGGCTGTGAGTCCATGAACAATATTTTGAAGCTGTCAACCAACTGGAAGAGATGCGAACTCCCAGAGCTCGTCAATAACCTTTATAAAATTGTTCAGTTGCAATATCGGGATCTGCACGGTGAAGGAACCTATGCAATGGTGCCCTGAACACGAAAATTTCAAGTCAGCCACGTTGCTTGGAATGCAAAAGGTGCTGTCGAAAAGGACGCGCTGATGAAGAAATTCAAAGATTCACTCTAGGGAAGGAAAATTAAAGAAATCACATCATCAGATGGAAACCTTATTATCCCCTAAACGTCAACTACTGCCAGAGAGCCAAACTAAAAGAAGCGGATACAAAATAATAACGAGAAAAGATCCCGCAATTACGAGGATAGAGAAATAGAGAAAAGTTAAATAACTCGTAGTCTCAAAGTTACGAGTTATTTAACTTTTCTCTATTTCACTTCTCTCGTAATTACGAGATCTTTTCTCGTAATAGGGGGATAATTAACTCGTAATAACGAGATCTCTTTCTCCTAATTATACGAGATAATTTCTCGAAATAACGAGATCCTTTCTCGTTATTACGAGATAATTAGCTCGTAACAACGAGATCTTTTCTCGTTATAACGAGATAATAAACTCGTAATAATGAGATCTTTTTTCGTAATTAATACGAGATATTTCTCGCTATAACGAGATCTTTTCTCGTAATAACAGGATCTTTTCTTTTAATTATGAGATAAATAACTCGTAATAACGATCGAGATCTTTTCTTGTAATAATGAGATAATTTACATGCAATAACGAGATAATTTTATTTTTACTCGTAATTACGAGATCTTTTCTTGTAAAAACGAGATAGTTAAGTCGTAATAACGAGATAGTTAACTCGTAATTACGAGATCTTTTCTCATAATTACGAGAAAAAATATTTTTTTTATTGTGGCCCTGTTAGTCTTTTGTTTTTTTTAAATCTTTTTTCATTTCAATTATTTAGTAAATTATATTTAATATATTTTTCAATGTATATAATGGAAAGCCTTATTTTTTCCGTGGTTTTCATTTATCAACGTTTTATTCGTCATTTTTCTAGTCCTAATTTTTAAATCCCCTTTTTCCTTTGTTTGGTTTTAATATTTTAGCAAAATTATGGTTGTTTAACTTTTAACAAGTATTTAGGAAGTACATTATTGATCAAACGCAATCTTAGGCTTTAAAAACATGCTTTTTTAAATAAAAATTATGGCTCTTGACGAGGCGGCCTCCACGTGGCAAGATCCGGGCAACGGAGTCTAAATTAAAATCTTCTTTTTAAAAAGTAAACATATACCGACAAACATCCTCATCCCTAGTTTGAAATTGTAAAAATTTTATTGCACTTGTAAAATTTCCTTAAGACATAGGGGTATTTCTGCTAGCATTGTATATTTTGCTACTTGAATTATCGTTCTTCTTTCACTCATTCGGTTTTTTAGAACCATTTTAACAAGAGCTTGGACTTTGGGTAGTTGTGTCAAACAGCAATGTGACGTAGGCCTGTCTATTTCATTGTAGGCCACTCAGCAATGGCTCTGTGAAATCAACAAGATTTGTCTGGCTTTTGAGCTACGACTACGCAATTGGTGCATATTTCGCTTCAAACCGCGTCATTTTTAACTTGTTTTGACGCAAGAACTTGATAGCTACGCCCTACTGAAAGTCCAAGGTCTTGTTAAAATGGTTCTAATGTGAGCAAATGTGAAATAATCGTAATTTTCTATTAATTAATCTAACATAGATAATCTTCCGGGCGCCTATGTTTGCTCCTCGGGCGATCCCGGCCGCTGTTTTATTATCCCGGGTGCTCTCGGGCGCTCCCGGGCGCTTTTTAGTATGACCCCTTTTAACGAATATTTAGTTACTTTTATTAAGCCACGTTTGTTACCATACTTACATAAACATTTGTGACAACAACAATTACATGTTTCTTCATTTTGTTTTTACGCCGACTGACTTCATCTGTCAATTCGCCGTTTTACGCCCGTCATATGACCAGAGCATTTAATTCGGCGTACGGGAAACCGAATTTTTTATTCTCTTTTGAGAAGTGGACAGGCATAGCCTACATCCACCGTGGATGTAGGCTATGCCTGTTCACTTTTCAAAAGAGAATACGAATTTGTCGGAGCGTATCAAAGATCTGATTTTAAGTACTAGATTGAGAGGGGGAGGGGTCTGGAGATTATAAACCATGCACGTTTTGGGACATCATCATGACAAGTGATTTTAATTATGAATATTATCCCGCTATTTTTTCAAGAAAGGTTGGGGAGGAAGGGAGGGAATAATCAGGCTCTATGTCTATAATCTACAGTATGCAATATGCCAGATTAAGAATCTGACATGATATTAGTTGACATGCGACTTTTAATCAATAACAATTCTATGTAAAAATAAATTCATATAGGGTTCCGGCAACGCAAAAGTCACCGATTTTCTTAATATTTTATACACGGGTAAGCCTAGGGATAAATAGCAAAATAATACTAAAAATTTGTTACTGGGGTAATCGTTGCCTTAGTATCTAAGGGGAAAATGAGAAAATTGCAAATCTTCCAAATTTTGTAACCATATATAGTAAGGTTTTACCATAAATATTAGCTACAAACGACAGAAAATAACCTTTGTATAATGTCAATATTCATTTTATAGAAGAAAATCGATGAAGATACCATTACTTTTTTTTATAAAAATGTATATTTCTACCAATGTCTATTCACTATTCAATTTATATATGAAAATTGACACTTGTTATAGCAACAAGACCAAGGGAAAATGAAAAATTGAAGGTGATATTTTAATAGGTTGGGTTTTTTTTTTTTCGATATACCACAAGAAGACTGCAACAGTCAGGTATTGTTGCTATGGAAATTGAATCACTAAAACACAAAAACTCTTTAAGAGAGTCCGTTGCATAGGCAATTACATGTATTTTCAGTAAAATTCAGGGTTTTTTGTGATTGGCTTTGGCCGATCACAGTTGTGTCCTTATGAGGTATCTGGCAAATTTTACTATTTGCGCACGCATTGCGCCTCGCATTATACTTTGTTTACACAGGCGCCTGACGTTATATATTTTTCTTATGATAAAAAATATTATATTTCTACCTAATAATACACAAGGTACCCATCGCCGCCATCTTGGATTTAATCAAAACTGTCACATCAGGTGGAAATTTTGCATAAAACTCACCGGAAAATTATTTTGCGATCCTCTGATCTTCGTCTCCCGATAGGTCCTTCAGCACCTTAGCTTACAACTGATTTAACCATAACCACCTGTCATTAATAATCACCCATCCGTCTGTTTGTGCAACCTTGTCCGGGCAATATGTCCGCTCTGGAAAATCAATTTTTTAACTTTTGAACACGGCATTAGTTCACAAAGTCCACATTTTAAAATAAGAAGTAAAACATGTGAAAAACTTAAAATTGTTAACATCGACATTTGGTCAAAATAGTGGTTTTTGCGTCATCAATGTCTCTTTAAATCGATAAACGATTTTTTAAATCTTTTGAACGATTCTAAAATAACTGGGGGGGGGGGGGGGGTGTTGGATTAAGAAATCAGTTTGTACGATTTATGAATTCGTTTACACGATATAGAAATTTGTACGATTTTTATAACACCGTACATATACATATATTATATAATTTACGGGACATAAAGGCGTGGCATATGACGGATGGACAAAATTGCAAAAATTGTAAGATTCAATAGCTAATTCAGAGGTGGAACGCCCGAGTTATCTACACTTGATTTTATAAACCCAGACACGAAAAGTAGGTTACGTGCTGCAAAAAGATATCAGACAGAGGGAGTGTCCTGATTTGATTATACAACTCCAGCCGCAAGAAGTAAAAATGGCTCTCAGCTACTTAAGTTCTAACACTGATTTGGACATTCCATACACCACGTACCCGGATTTACTGAAGAGAAGAGCAGAAGAGAGTCATGATAAGGCTATGTATATTTTCATTAACGATGACAACGCGAGATTTGAACTAACTTATGGGGACCTCTACGACAAGGCAAACAAGTTTGCCAAAACACTGGTTCAGATGGGAGTTAAAAGAGGTGACATTATTGGTCTTAGTGGTAGAAATGTCCCTGAATGGCTTATTGCTAACTTTGGGGTGCAGATAGCGGGGGGATGTCCGCTATGTTTGCCCTATCAGGAGAGGGAAGATCAGATTACCAAGTTGTTGAACAGTGATGCTAATCATGGATCCCGGTGTTGAGGGCCGAAACTGTCATATTTCCGAAAATGTTGTTGACAAGGGAAATGGCAATGTAGAATGTAAATCTATCCCTGCACTGGAAAACGTAATTCTGTTTTACCCAAATGAACGTATGTCATCAGCGTACACAGTTGCAGAGTTATGTTCCCGCCATGTTGATTTGAAACTTCCAAGAATCGACCCGGAAGACGTAGCTCTTGTAACCTTGAGCTCGGGTTCTTCCGGTTTCCCAAAAGCAATCCCCTCTTCTCATCACGCACTGGTGGTGATAGCTTGGCACTTTTACTCATTATTTCTACATAGGCCAGGTGAAGACATCTTCTACAACGACCGACCCTTCTCGTGGGTTGCAGGCTATCCTGCATGGGAAATGTCTTCTTGTGGAACGCGAGTTACACTGACAAATGCATTACATTCGTCTTCCATGGTTGATGCCGTTAAAACTGCAACCAATTTCATTGAAAAAGAAAAGGCGACTCAAGCATTTTTGGTTCCATCCATGCTTGAATTGGTGATGAAAAGGAAAATACCCCTGAAAATAAAGAGAGCCGTTACTTCGGGTGTGGTGGCGCATGCCTCACTCCTGGAATGTATTGATGAAATTTGCGACGAATTGCAAGTTATATACGCAATGACAGAAATGGGGTTCGTTTGTTCAAGAGTTTTTACCTCAGATGACAAATCCAGAGTACAAGATATGTTACTAGGTGTTCGTCCGTGTCCATGGGTTGAAGTAAAGATCACAGACGACAATGGGCATCTTCAACCTGTTGGACAGAGAGGAAACATTTCTATTCGAAGCAAAAACGATTTATTGGTTATCTGAATCACGATCTTCCACCATCAACTGAGGATTTGTTATTGAAAAGCGGATGGTTTTATCCTAAAGATGGCGGTTACGTGTCAGAAGATAGTGTTTTGTTTGTAGAAGGGCGGCTGCAAGAAATGATTCAAGTTTTCGGAAGAAAAATATACCCATTCGAGATTGAGAATGTTATCAAATCCAAGGGTAATGTCATCGGAGCCATCGTGATGCCAATTAAGGACATGGAAACTGGAGATTTGGTTCCCAGCGCCGCTATAATCTACCGACCACAGAGTGAGGACTCCATGGAGAGCATGCAGGACTACCTCCGTAAAGAATTCAACATTACGGAAGAAAACCAGTTACTTGACAGTCTTTACGTTCCGCAGGTTATCGTTGGTTTTAAAGTATTTCCCGTTTTACCAAATGGAAAGCCAGATCGTGAAGCCATTCGGAAAACTATGCAAACAGAACTGACCATAGAACAAAAGGGTCGCCTCTCTTTCCAATAGCCATTTTGAAACGATGTTACAAATCTACGATTGTATAGTATGACCATGATGATTTGTACACTGATAATTTAGATAAATATTCCAAACAACTTAATAGAATGAGTCAAATTTGAAATTCACAAATCAATATTTTTATGAGTGTTTAAGGCATGCTATATTGCTTTGAGATTTTGTAGAAGAGATAACATGAACTATATTTTTCAATGTTAAAAGATCTAAATTGTATGACTGTATGGTGATTTTGTACACTGATAATCTTATTCAGTTTTCCAAAGAACTATTATGAGTCAATGTTGTAACCTACAAATCAATATTTTAATAATTGTATATAATTATATCATTTTTATTAAAGCATGTTTTGAGATTTTGTAAAGAAGATGACTCCGTGCTGATACATTTCTAACCGATTTGTCTCAATTACTGTGCTTACTTAAAGTAGGATTAGTCACAACACAACTATAGGATTTGTTCTTATCTTAATATTTTCAAATACTAGTAGTAAATATCGTGAAGCAATAAAAATATGGCATATTTTATTGAGGACATTTGGAGCAAATTAAAAATCATTATGAAAAACCTTCAATATGTTTATTTGACATTGTATTAAGTAAACATGTACATACAGTTAAATTTTAGCGTACATTATATGGTGACAGTTTAGGTCCTTCTCATATATTAATATGATCCTTTTTTGCTCACCTGAGCTGAAAGCTCAAGTGAGCTTTTCTGATCACATTTTGTCCGTCGTCCGTCTGTCCGTCCGTTCGTCCGTCCGTCTGTCTATCTGTCCGTCTGTAAACTTTTCACATTTTGAACTTCTTCTCTAAAACCACTTGGCCAATTTCAACCAAATTTGACACAAAGCATTCTTATTGTATAGTGAATATAAATTGCAGAAATGAAAGACCGATCTTTATTCAAAGCGGAGAAAACTACGAACCTGTAGAAAAAGGGGGGTGCATTTTTAATAATCTTCTTCTCAAGAACTACTGAGTCAAATTCAACGTAATTTAGCATAGATAATCCTTATGGTAAGGAAAATATAAATTGCAAAAATCATGGGCTAATTCTGTTTCAAATTTGAGTAATTTACGAAAATAATAAATAAGACACAGAGAATGGGGGTCAATCAGTTTAACTTCGGGCTCGATATTTCATATATAGAAAGTTCTGTTCGAAGCAGCCATGTTCGACGCATGATAAACAAGTCAAGATGAATTTGCTTGTTGTGCAACAGTTTACGTTCGAAAGGAATATTTGAAACATCCAATATATATTTGTGCCGTTTTTGTGAGGTAAATTTAGGTTAAATATTTCAATGCGTTGACATTTTCACTTGTGACGGTGGTTTTAGCTTGTTTTGATTTTCATTTCATTTTCGTTAATTATGCTTTTTAACTTGAGGGGAACTATCGCCTGTATTTTGGAATTTTTACGTATCGAATCAAATATAGACTTCGGTAAATCAGACAGCTGATTGTCTATCTGCGCAAAATGAGCAAAATCTGATGCAACATTTTATAAAATACTATACATTCTATTGGCAATTCGGTACGATTTCTACGTAATGGTTCATTAATGCAACGTTTTGTTAAGATGTTCGGCATTTTCAGTCTAAACGGAGATCGTTTTTGCTGCTAGAAATATATAGGTATATAATATATTTTATGAAAAATAAATTGTGCTCTTTCTTTGTTTTAGTGCATGTTTCTTTTGTTTTAATTGTTTACAATTGTCTCTTTACTAACCACATTTGAGTGTCAAGTTTCGATTTATAAGCAAGATACAGCGCTTTGCTCACAAAGCTGAGGCCATGCTTTTGTTCATTTACATTTTAAATGCTGAATAGGAAATACCAAGTTTAAAAATCTTAAGTTGAATGTAATAAACTCTTGTGAACAAAAAAATTTACTCAAACCTAGCAGAATTGTGAGCTCTGTATCTTGCTTATAATTCTACGATTGACGCTGAAATTTTGATTAATCACTAGAAATATCTCGCTAAACGTTTTAAAAGTTAAAAGAATGATATGCTGTTACTACTTTCTTGGGCCCCCTCCTTAT
>WFKH01003881.1:4205742-4218006 GCA_016163765.1 Magallana hongkongensis | reverse complement strand
AGAGAGAGAGAGAGAGAGAGAGAGAGAGAGAGAGAGAGAGAGAGAGATTTTTGGTCAGGTTTCAATTGGATAACAACGCGGACGATTTAAGATACAAAAACCACCGTATGTATTGAAATGATATGAAAAAGAAAGCCAGTAATATACTATCTGATGATATTACATGTATACGATATGTGATAAAGAAATGCGATTTAAAACATATATAACACCTGTGCACCCGAGGCCAAGTTTATTGAAGTATCATAATTGCATGGGCCTAGACAGAGAACGGTTGGTGTAAAATGTCGAATGCGACATTGAGATAATCGTAGAGAATTGAACAGGAGAGGAGGGATGATGTTTTAGAGACATTTACCGGTATGCCCATATTGGGGGGGGGGGGGGGGGTTATATAAATATAACGTATATACTGACCTCTCTAGACTAGTGCAGGTACTAGAATGTTCGGGGGATATTCATGCATATTTAAAATGAAGGAAATTTAATAGATTAGCTAGAAAAGGGGCGATGTTCATACATTTCAATGATTACTTTAAAGAAAAAATGTTTAGATAAGATTTGAAGTGCATATCAACGTTACTATTTTTCAAGTAAACCCAAAATTCTGCTCAAGTGCCATGCTGTGATTTCCATTTTATTTTGCCTAAATGTACCTGCTACCTCTCCACTTTTTGGTTAATAATGTTACAATCCTCTAAGCGGATCAAGAAAATTTTTCCGGGGGCTAGAGATAATTTTTGTTCCCAGGGAGAGGCATATTTTTGTACTTTACAATATGATTTTTAAATTGTTCGGGGGGGGGGGGTCCGAATCCCCCAAATCCCTTCCCCAGGACTCTCCCGTATCCGAGCATGGACCCCCCCCCCTCACATACAATAAATACATGAATACCTCATAAAAAATTATTGCAAACTAATATATCTACAACTTGCCACTTTTCAAGGGCCCGGGTTTTCCGGGAAAAGCATTTCTGACGGATATTTTTTTATGCTATGACCATCATATCATTTCCTACATGATTGATCTAAGCATCAAAAGAAGAAAATTATTTGTATTATGAGTGTTTATCCTGACATCAATTATTATAGCTTGAATTTAGGTCTTTAAAGCATATTGGCTGTCTAAAGGCATTGCATTTAGAACGACTTTTAGTCATAGACAGGTATACTTTGCTTTACAATTGACGTGTACTTTAAAGCAGGGACGTATATATACTAACGGGATAGGCAACTTCTACATTCGCCATGTTTACTTCCCAAACTATCACGCGAGCCTTGACAAATTTTTAAAACTTTGTTTAATCACAGTAAAATATGTCGTTTTTTATTAGATTATTTATTTCCTCTTGTTAAAAGGGATAGCTTTTTCATACATTTTTAATCATATGTAGTTAACTAATTTAGATATAAAGAAAATAAACATCGATTTTTACGTACTCTCGGAAATGGGGCAAAAATGGGTCTTGGGGTTTTGAGAACTCCGTCGTAATTATGATCAGATCAGGGTTATAAAGTACAAATAACAATTCTAGAATAATTTCAAGATAGGTTTTTAAAGGTTTTATAACGATATATCAGGTAACATCATAGATATATGAAGTTAAAAATGACCTAAGAAATCACGTACCGCGTGATTTCGGCGAGACTTGTGAGAGTTGCCTATCCCATTAGTATATACGTCCCTGTTTAAAGTAGACAAGACAGAGTTGAGAATCACTTAGTCAAGCTTATTTGATTTTGGAATTTTTTTTATTTATGATGTACCTAGAACGAACATTGTTCGATCAGCTGGTAAAATATCCTCCATTCGTCACCTTTGATTTTTCGCAGCAAAATGCAAATAAGCATCTGAAAATTTCACTGTGTATTCATCATAGAAGAACATTTTAGCAATGGAATATGATGACTCGTTTGACGATTATTACGATGATTCCATGTATGATGAGGAGGATCTTGAGAAGATGCTGGCGGAGTACAGCGACTTTGATTATGGCAGTGAGATGGAGTATGGCCGCATCTCACTGTGGGAGCTGGGGGAGAACTGTCTCTACCCCACACTGCAGCAAACCGTCCACATGCTGGCCCCACTGTACCTACTGTGTGTCACCACCAGGATAGTTTGTGCTGTAGGGTACTCCCGTATGTATCATAGCCAAAATATTAATGCCTAATTTACATCACTTAAAGCTTGTACTGTCAGAGATTTTGAAAGGGGATGTGGAATCATATTATATATATAGGTGTTTAACTTAAACGTGTTTTTTTTAAAGTTTACAGAGTATTGCTCTTAATAAAAAGTGCCTTATTTGATATTGATTTTATCTGCATGGATATTAGTTCAAATATTTTTTAATGTTTATAAAGTATGCATACTATAGTCTGTCCCAAGTTAATGTTTCCATCACATTATTTTGGATGATTTTTTATAAAAATACACATACCTGTGAAAGAAGTACAACTGAAATTGATGAAAGAGAAAATATCCAAGATATCTTCATTGACACATTATCATTTTTCACTCAGAAAAATTCACAGTGAAAACAAATTTCTTAATATGGAGATTTATAATGGGAAAAATCACATCTTTTTTCCATTCAGAAGTCACTTGGAATACCTAGCACAATTTTTCAACTTTTAATATCTTCTGGGTACTTTCATTGCTTTTGCAATGCAAAATCCCTGTAGACTTTAAATTTTTGCCTGTGTAATGAAACCTGAATTGGTAGAGGGGGCATTTCAAAACAGATAATCTAAACTTTTTTTCATTTTAGTGGAAGTACATAGTTTGGACAAAAAGGTATTTATGATTATCGAAATATTAAGCAAAAAAGTGGTGGAAGCAGAAACTTGGGACAGAGTATAGTAGTTATTTTGGCAGATGTTTAACCATTCTAAGGAGACATTTTTGACATGCAATTTTGGCAATTTCAAAATTGTCCACTTAAAAACTATACTAGGCATGTAAAATTTTGATGACTTCACTTTCAACGGCTCTGTATCAATTATAGTTATTAATTTGTTTTAGCTGATGATGCGGAGCCACCCATTCCCCGGTGGTTATTAAACTTCTGCATCAGCATGGGTGGACTGGTAGTTCTACAAATGTTCTTTGGTAACAACATTGTCTACCTGCTTGTTTGTGCTGCATCAGTGTATGTTATCCTACTCCTGGCTTCATGGAAGTGTCAGAATGGGTCTGGAGTTGCTGTGGCAGCATTCATATTTCTGTTTATTGTGATATGGTAATAACTATAGTCCAATACACCATTAATAGGACTAGAGAATCTGCATGTTTTAAAAAATCTTAACCAGTAAATGCACTGTTGGGTACAATTTACTTAAGAACAAGATCTTAAAAAAGATAAATTTTGAAAGAATTAATTACAGGACATAATATCTAGTATATTGATTGTAATATATTTTGTTCATTGTTTCACTCAAGCAGACTTAGCAAAAAAATTAAAAATTAAGACATGCACAATTTTTTTTTTATATGCAGTAGTTGGTTTTTGCAATAAGAGAAACCTTTGTTTAGTGAATTTTTTTTTGTCTATTTACAGCGAGTTGTTTCTTGTGGAAGAAAAGGCCTGGCACGGTGTTAGAGGTAGGAAATAAGATAAAAAGGTGTGTATTTCTTTCTGTCAGTACATTGCACAGCATACACCAGTACAGTGTACTAAGGACCTTTATATTCTACAACTCCATGCAGAACTTTGTTTCTTGAGAATACTACAAGGACAGTGATTCCACCAACTAGGTTTTGATGGTGTTTTAGCTGTCATGATTTACTAATTCCTTAGTCATACCTTGATGGAGAATGCTAACAAAAGGTCTATGGATGGCAAAATTTTCTATCCATTCATCTCCAATTACATGCATATCTTGTCTAATGAGATGAATATACTTTCACAGTGGGGAGGTCCATGAAAGTTGTTATATTCATCAGAGTTTTGAGTCTAACTAGAATTGAAACTGTAGGACTAAGATGTCTGCTAAAAATACAGCAGCTACCATGCTCATGTACCAGGTATGTATTTTTGTTTTTAGTATTCTCGTACTTGATGAATACCGGTATGTTTCCGTTGACCCATAAACCTGACTGACACAAATACTTGCCATAAAATGGATATAGGTAGTTGGTCAGGATTACAGTTCCTCTTGGGTTTCACATCAGTTCTTGATTGTTACTTTGTCACTCAGATGGTGAGGCTCATTAGATGACTACGGAGCAGGTCAGTTGATCACACTGTTTTTATCTGGTTCATTACTAACATTGACTATGCCTCCAAAAACTACCTGGTCAAATTTCATCTGCCATTGTATTTCCACTGCATTCTTCCCATATTTTTTCATTCACTGAATGTAAGTAACATTATCCTGTAAAGTGTGCCTAGGGATTACATAGTTACAGTTTTGTTAAAGAAAAAAAAACCTTTCGTAAGGTATTCTTATTTCTGTATAATCAGGGTTTTTTTTGTGAATTCATATATACTTGTACGCATATAAATTTCAATGTTATGTATAACTAAATTACCTGTGCATGTATAACTGACCTTGAAATATGGAGATGAGTTATATAGGCAGTGCTTGTTGTCTCATCCTTTTATGAATTTCATGTTAAGATATTTTTTACCGTAACTTAAATTTATGAAATTATATTTTTAGGTGCTCAGATTATCCTCTCTATGAAAGTTATCGGACTTGGGTTTGATATCTCTTCAGGAGTTATTCCCCTTCCATCTGTCACAGATTACATGGCCTACATATTTAATGCAGGAAATGTGATATTTGGACCGTGGCTATCATTTCAAGATTTTAAAAGCATCTACTCCACAAATGTGTCAAAGTGCCTTGTAAGTGACATAGAATCAAGAGAGAGAGAGAGAGAGAGAGAGAGAGAGAGAGAATAAGGGGAGGACAAAAAGAGAGAGAATAGAGTGAGAGAAAGAAAAACAGAATGAGAGAAATGACAAGAGAGAAAAAGAGAAAGATGGAGAAGCTTCATGACTCTATGTATTAAGTTATCTACATGTATTACTGTAGTCTATTTATCTATAGTCTATTGAAGGTAAAACAACCCTTGGTTACGGTATTTTATTGTCAATGTAAATAAGAATGATGTTAAAATGTTTTGTTCATTTAACAGTCCTTGGATTGGACGACAAAGGTGATGAAATCCAGTGTGTTCTCCATTCTCTGTCTGTCCTTCTCAACTTGTTTTGGGTCATGGATCATTCTGGATGGCAACTACAAGTGAGAGTTAAACTTCTCCTTTACAATCTGCATACAACGATTGAATTTGTTGTTGGTTTTCTATAAAAACTTCACAGACTGAAAATTGTCTGTATATGCAGTGTGCATTGAGCAAATGATGCCAAAGTTTATTTTATTTTATTTGTTTGTAAATGGGTGCAAATTTTATTTGTTTGTAGGTGGGTGCAGGCTTATAGAGATGCCCAGTCCTTCAGATTCAGCCATTACTTTGTGTGCTTTGTCTCTGAAACTACAGCAGCCCTGGCTGGTATCAGTCCCGGTGATATAGAATAGTAAGTACAGCCTAGAACAACAAATATACACTCAAATCTCATTATCCCAAACACCAAAGGACTCACGAAAAATCTGAAGATATTGAGGTACAATACCTTAAGAATTAGTGGTTTGAACTTACAAATTTTCTTAATATATAGATGTTATTTGAGATGTTTGAGGAACCTGAAGTTCAGCTGTATGCTAATCATTTTTTCACACTTAGTGTTTAGTAGAACACATTAAAAATTTAGATTGCTTATGCTTGTAGTGGAGTTACTGTGACCAGACCTCTTTCTGTGGAACTCCCAAGGTCACTGGTGGAGGTCGTTACCAACTGGAATCTACCAATGCATAACTGGTTAAAAACCTGTAAGAACTGGGAATTGCGTTTCTAATATACTAGCGGAAAAAAGAAACTGTGCATTATAAAATTTAGTATAATTTTTCTATATCTATTGTTTGTATTTATAAAATTTATACAATCGATAATGGTATTGTTTTTGACAATATCGGATGGTAACCGTCCGGGTGCACAGACTTTTTCATGGTTAGTGAGCACCTGTTGTTTATTGAAGAATTTGTATGCACGAGTTTTACGGGCCAATACTGTTTGGAATAAGAACTGTAAAGGATTTGTTTAAACTTTTTTTGTTAAGGAAATCACTTTAGTTTCAACAAAATTTACCCCTATGTCATGCCACGACTCAACGAAAACCAACGTAATCGTGCTGTTGGGATTCTGCAAGATGGAATGGCACAAAATACTGTAGCAAGACACTTTAGAGTTCATCGGAACACCATCCAGTCATTATGGAGACGTTTTCAACAATCTGGCAACACCCAGGATCGACCGCGCTCTGGGCCACCTCATGTGACGTCACGTCAACAGGACAACCACATTAGGCTTGTGCATCTGAGAAACTGTTTCCAGACAGCAAGTTTGACTGCCCGTAGTATTCCAGGGTTTCGACCAATTAGTCCAAGAACTGTGCGTAATCGTCTGCGCGAGCAAAACATCAGACCAAGACGTCCAGCGGTGCGGCCAGTACTGCTTCAACGTCATGGTATCGCCAGACTAGCACACGACATCTGCGATTCAGAATACAGGACTGGGCCAATATTCTGTTCACTGATGAATCCAGATTTCATTTGGATAGCAGTGACGGCCGTTGTAGGGTGTATCGTCGCATTGGGGAGCGTTACCAGGACGCTTTTGTTGTGCAACGTCGACAATTTGGTGGAGGTAGCGTTATGGTGTGGGGTGGAATATCAGCACATGGAAGGACCCCCCTACAAATTGTCAATGGAAATCTCACCGGCGTACGCTATCGAGATGAAATTATTCAGCGTCATGTGATACCTTCATACAGAGACATCAAAATCACATCACTCTGCAGCAAGACAACGCAAGGCCACACGTTGCACGTGTAGTCAGGGACTTGTTTGTTCAACAGAATGTCGATGTCTTGCCTTGGCCAGCTGTTTCCCCCGATTTGTCGCCGATCGAGCACGTCTGGGATGAAATGGAAAGATGTTTACGCCGTTTACCAAATCAGCCAGTGACATTGGCTGATTTAGGCCAGGCTTTAACCAACATCTGGAACAACATCCCTCAAGCATTTCTGAACACTTTAGTGGCATCAATGAGGCGTCGCTGTCAAGCAAATGGTGGTCACACGCGTTATTAATTTTGTTATTTCAATTTCAAATAACAGTGACTTTTGAGTGTGCTGAAATTGACGTTATTCGACGTTGACATTAATGTGTTATGAGATGTTGTTACGAATACATGTGTTAACAGTATTACAAAAAATAAAATTTGTTCATTGTAATTTTTAAATGTTTTTTCATATATTAAATAATGCACAGTTTCTTTTTTCCGCTAGTATATTAAGTTAGGTGTGATAATTGTGATGTAGTTTTGTATACAAAATGTGTTGCAATACACAATTTTCTATACATTTTTTTTTATTTAGGGATGGAATAAGCTGCTTTAGACTTATCTATCTAGCCAAGCTCATACAATCTTGATTACACTATTCAGATAAAATAATATTTTAAATGGTTATTTAATCTTTTTATTCAGATGTGTTCAAAATAGCCCGTCCGTATGGAACATTTATCGCAGTCATCTTAACATACATAGCCAGCAGTTTGCTTCATGTGAGTTGTTTGAAGATAGATATATGTACACCTTCTGTATATCATAATCTAAAACCTCCATACATTACACTGTATGTCTCATCATATGTTACAATAACGTAGCTCTATTTGTTTTATTTAACAGTTTTAATCTGTTACACAATACAATACAAGCTCACTCTCCTTCTCTTTCTCTCTCTCTCTCTCTCTCTCTCTCATACAGTTAGGCCTGTATAATCTGACCCCTGTGTAACCAGATTATAACTTCCAACCATATATCCTTGTGAACTCCTCATACTTGGCAATAGTCTTCATTTACCATACAAAACACAATCATTCCAACAAAAGCGTGTTTCCAACTAAATGTGTAGTTTATTTCATTTATCATTTCAGGGTCTCAATTTTCAATTAGCAGCTGTTCTTTTATCTCTTGGATTTTATTCCTACGTGGAAATGAGTAAGTTTAATGCCATGAAAAATAATAACAGATAAAACTAATGAACAGATTTCCTCCTTATAGATAAATGAAACAACCGATTACCAGGTAATCATTGTGCATAAAAAATTGTTGATGCACACAGAGGAACTTGATCAGGAAACTTTTTGATAAATTCTTACCTATTGGAGTGTGCAATAAGCTTAATGGGTTACTGTTTATTTATCTAGCATTTAGAAGGAAGTTGTCAAGGATCTTTGATGCTTGTTTGGAGGCCAGGTCCTGTCGAGAAAACTGCCCCCACATGTACAAAAACGTAAGAATATGTCTGCTTTTCATTAGATAAAAACAATTCCAGTTTTAGATTAAAAATAAAAATTTCCATATGTCATTTACATAGTAAATTCCAGAGAACTGTAATTCACTATTTCTTGTAGATGATGAACTAAGATGACGGTTATTTTATATAAATTGAAACGTTAAATTGTAAAATATAATTATTGAATGTTAAATTATATGGCTATTGACACATGTTAATATGAATGTCGAATGTCAGTATCGATATGAATTGATACATGTATTGACACTGGTACGCTATATACATCTTGCTACATGTTACACCTGCCTCTGACAGAACCACCCTTACATCTGGATCACTAACCTGGGCTTTGGCTGTCTGGCCGTGTTTCACCTAGCGTACCTGGGACTGATGTTTGACAGCAGTGCAGAGGCAGAGAAGGTCAGTGTGGGAGGGGGATGTGTTCTCTGTGTGAGAGGGGATATGTGTTCTCTGTGTGGGAGGGGGATATGTGTTCTCTGTGTGGGAGGAGGAATATGTCTTTTATGTAGGGAAGGGGAAAGACCTGTTCTCTGTAGGAAAGATATTGTCAAGAAGTTTTTATATAGTTTTTATATAGAAAATTAATTAGATGAAACTCAGCAATGCTCAACATGTACCAGTATACTAGGCCTTTTCCAGAAGAGAGGTATACACATACTGGTATTTATTACTAGTGCACAGATTCAGTAGGAAGTGAGAATCACAGATATTCAAGTGTACAGACATGTTCATCTACATGTACATGTAGATGCAGGCGTCTCAATGAACCTTTTTACTATATGCATATACAAGAAGTGGTCTGTGATATGATAATTCTTTTGTTGACATTTCAGGGCTATAACATGTCACACACACTACAAAAGTGGTCGGACCTCGGATTCCTGAGTCACTGGGTCATCCTAGGAACCTATATATTCCACTTGATGGTCTAGACATTGGACGAGAATTCACACTGTTAAAGATCTGTATTTACATCAGAAGGTAGCCATAGTGCAAGACGATAGGACCTACAATTATCGATAACTGTCAATGTGTGGAAGTCCAGTAGAAATATCAATATAATTTTACCATTATCTATCATGTCACTGAAAAAGATGCCAAAATGTATGTGATTTTTATATCATATATTTATTAAAGTAGTCAATTAGGTGATGAATTGCTGCAAACAAATGGACCAAGATCTGCCATTATTTCATACAAACATAAGACCAAGATCTGCCATTATTTCATACAAACATAAGACCAAGATCTGCCATTATTTCATACAAACATCAGAGAATGTTTATACACATAAAGTTTATTTCTAAATGTGATAGAGCATCAAATGCTCGTTGGTTTTAAGTCACTAACATTGTTCATCCATTGTCAGTTTATTTCATGAATCAAGCAAGTTTTTTTGCATTTAAATGTCTGTGTATGTAGTATTATGTAAAACATTGCTCAGTGAGTGAAGTAGAATCTCTCTATGTATCAGTTATCTGTGATCATTGAAGGATATTCAGTTTGTTTTGTATTTACATGTACGTTGTTGTTATCAAGGTTTATATATTAAATTAAAATGGTCACATTCAAGCATAATAATTGGAATATTACTTTGAAATACAGCACTTGTTAGGAAACACCATTGTTTTGCTATCTTTGCCTCCAACGAAAAGTTGAAATACATGTACATTAATTACTGTAGATTCCTAATTAAATGCAAGGAATTTTAAATATCCAGGTAAAATCGTGAGAAACAACCCTTGCGGATTTTAAAATCTCGCTTTTATTTTCTGAGAGATTAATACAATCATTCATTATTACGAGTGAGATTGTGAAATTCCACCAAAGGGACAAAATTCACGGTCTAGGACGAGGCTTTGCCGAGTCCTAGACCGTGAATCTTGGCCCCGAGGTGGAATTTCACTATTCCACACGAGATTATAATGAATGATTATTTTTCTCGCATTATTTTATATTAAAAAATGATGTCTGACAACTTTCTGTTATGACGTTCAAAAGATTACATTTGGTTTATCCCTCTGCATGCTTCAAATAGTGCAAGTCAAAATGAGAGCACACGGCAGTTTTTTCAATAAAAATATGATAAATTGTAATTAATTAAGCAAAACAGTTACTTGATGAATAATCTCAATCCATCATTTTGCATTTCCCTACAGCAGACAATGTTTGTTTACGTTTTAAAGCGGCATGGTAATACAGTGTAAGACAGAAAAATCTCGCACTGCTGTCTCACACTGGACAAACCGATCTCACATGATAATCCGAGAAAAAACTATAAGAGATTAGGATAAAAGTTCTGCATTCGCGATTTTTAATTCTCGCATTTTAATACAAAACAGCGGGATCGCGGAATTAATTACTCACGTAAATTCAGGAATCTACAGTATTCATTTTCTACTTGTTACTTACATTTTAAAATAGCGATCCAGCTGTCACCATTATGACCATTGAAATCCATATCACTGCATTTTGCCATGACGGTAAACCTGGTTAGGTTGTCCTGTGTTCTTTGAAGATATAAGTAAATCTCTTTTGCAATAATTTGAGCATGGTTATGACACACATATCTGCCACTGATCATACCTTGAAAGCCTTGCACATTTAAACATTTTAACACTGTAAAAAAACATCAAACAGAGCAAAGTGCCTTCAGTTGCTGGATGTATGAAATATATGAGCTTCGCAATACATTTATTTTACTTTGCCACTGCTACCACTTTTGTAGCTATGCTTTCGTTCTATGACTTTTGATGCTTTATTATCCCCTCGCGCAACTTGTTGCGAAGGGGATATAGCATCGCTACTGTGCGTGTGTGTGTTCGTATGTGTGTATGTATGTATGTGTGTGTGTGTGTGTGTGTGTGTGTACTCCATTTCAATTTTCTAGTAAATTCCAAGAAAACCCTCTCATGAATATCCATCAAACTTTGTACACTTCTTTGGCATGGTAAAAGGACAAACCCTGTTGATTTCAAAATCAATTGATTAAGTATTTTTTTAAATTATCGTAAAAAATGAAGTTAAAAACATGAATTTTATGTACGACTTGACAATAGACATTTCCGGTAATTTTATGTACGACTTGAAGTTAATCGCTGGTAGTTATTCTCTAGCCTAGTACAGCCTCTTTACTGTACACATATACTGTAAACCAACTATTATTCGCGACGACTTTATTTCCTGATTTACCCGAGATGAACGGGTTCGCGGCGACTAATTTTCGTGACCAAGCCGTATCCACACCTGTTATTTTTATTACAAGTATAAGGCAAATACTGGTCCGCTGCGAGAAATATTCGCGACAATGAGGCTCTCGCAAACCTCGCAAAAATTTCTCGCACGCGAATAAAAGTTGGTTTACAGTACAGGTAACAGTTAAATCCTGGTTCTGGCTCCTAGTCACATGCTACATGTAATCATAGTCAGTTGACTGTCACCGTTTGGTCTTACTAGACTTATTGTCAATATACTATTAAACTGGCTCTATTTGTATTCCCTTTTACTTGAGCTTTAGAATAAGAGAGTAAGGTGATAATAAAAAAAACACATTTAAACGGGCATTTTGAGTTTTTTTAAAAAAAAGGAAATCATTTAAAATTTTCAAAGGCTCTTAGATCTTGTAATATATTTCAAGTACATGTATGGCATTAAATGTGTATGTACCGTAATTCAAAATCTTAGTCCATTGATATTAAAAGTTTTACAAATAATTATATGTGTTGTATACACTAATCATGTGTTATACTTAGAGGGGTACTGTGGGTACATGTAAAGGGGTATGTGTGGGTACATGTAAAGGGGTATGTGTGGGT
>WFKH01003881.1:4193643-4205642 GCA_016163765.1 Magallana hongkongensis | reverse complement strand
AGAGAGAGAGAGAGAGAGAGAGAGAGAGAGAGAGAGAGAGAGAGAGATTTTTGGTCAGGTTTCAATTGGATAAAAACGCGGACGATTTAAGATACAAAAACCACCGTATGTATTGAAATGATATGAAAAAGAAAGCCAGTAATATACTATCTGATGATATTACATGTATACGATATGTGATAAAGAAATGCGATTTAAAACATATATAACACCTGTGCACCCGAGGCCAAGTTTATTGAAGTATCATAATTGCATGGGCCTAGACAGAGAACGGTTGGTGTAAAATGTCGAATGCGACATTGAGATAATCGTAGAGAATTGAACAGGAGAGGAGGGATGATGTTTTAGAGACATTTACCGGTATGCCCATATTGGGGGGGGGGGGGGGGGTTATATAAATATAACGTATATACTGACCTCTCTAGACTAGTGCAGGTACTAGAATGTTCGGGGGATATTCATGCATATTTAAAATGAAGGAAATTTAATAGATTAGCTAGAAAAGGGGCGATGTTCATACATTTCAATGATTACTTTAAAGAAAAAATGTTTAGATAAGATTTAAAGTGCATATCAACGTTACTATTTTTCAAGTTAAACCCAAAATTCTGCTCAAGTGCCATGCTGTGATTTCCATTTTATTTTGCCTAAATGTACCTGCTACCTCTCCACTTTTTGGTTAATAATGTTACAATCCTCTAAGCGGATCAAGAAAATTTTTCCGGGGGCTAGAGATAATTTTTGTTCCCAGGGAGAGGCATATTTTTGTACTTTACAATATGATTTTTAAATTGTTCGGGGGGGGGGTCCGAATCCCCCAAATCCCTTCCCCAGGACTCTCCCGTATCCGAGCATGGACCCCCCCCCCTCACATACAATAAATACATGAATACCTCATAAAAAATTATTGCAAACTAATATATCTACAACTTGCCACTTTTCAAGGGCCCGGGTTTTCCGGGAAAAGCATTTCTGACGGATATTTTTTTATGCTATGACCATCATATCATTTCCTACATGATTGATCTAAGCATCAAAAGAAGAAAATTATTTGTATTATGAGTGTTTATCCTGATATCAATTATTATAGCTTGAATTTAGGTCTTTAAAGCATATTGGCTGTCTAAAGGCATTGCATTTAGAACGACTTTTAGTCATAGACAGGTATACTTTGCTTTACAATTGACGTGTACTTTAAAGCAGGGACGTATATATACTAACGGGATAGGCAACTTCTACATTCGCCATGTTTACTTCCCAAACTATCACGCGAGCCTTGACAAATTTTTAAAACTTTGTTTAATCACAGTAAAATATGTCGTTTTTTATTAGATTATTTATTTCCTCTTGTTAAAAGGGATAGCTTTTTCATACATTTTTAATCATATGTAGTTAACTAATTTAGATATAAAGAAAATAAACATCGATTTTTACGTACTCTCGGAAATGGGGCAAAAATGGGTCTTGGGGTTTTGAGAACTCCGTCGTAATTATGATCAGATCAGGGTTATAAAGTACAAATAACAATTCTAGAATAATTTCAAGATAGGTTTTTAAAGGTTTTATAACGATATATCAGGTAACATCATAGATATATGAAGTTAAAAATGACCTAAGAAATCACGTACCGCGTGATTTCGGCGAGACTTGTGAGAGTTGCCTATCCCATTAGTATATACGTCCCTGTTTAAAGTAGACAAGACAGAGTTGAGAATCACTTAGTCAAGCTTATTTGATTTTGGAATTTTTTTTTATTTATGATGTACCTAGAACGAACATTGTTCGATCAGCTGGTAAAATATCCTCCATTCGTCACCTTTGATTTTTCGCAGCAAAATGCAAATAAGCATCTGAAAATTTCACTGTGTATTCATCATAGAAGAACATTTTAGCAATGGAATATGATGACTCGTTTGACGATTATTACGATGATTCCATGTATGATGAGGAGGATCTTGAGAAGATGCTGGCGGAGTACAGCGACTTTGATTATGGCAGTGAGATGGAGTATGGCCGCATCTCACTGTGGGAGCTAGGGGAGAACTGTCTCTACCCCACACTGCAGCAAACCGTCCACATGCTGGCCCCACTGTACCTACTGTGTGTCACCACCAGGATAGTTTGTGCTGTAGGGTACTCCCGTATGTATCATAGCCAAAATATTAATGCCTAATTTACATCACTTAAAGCTTGTACTGTCAGAGATTTTGAAAGGGGATGTGGAATCATATTATATATATAGGTGTTTAACTTAAACGTGTTTTTTTTTTTTTAAAGTTTACAGAGTATTGCTCTTAATAAAAAGTGCCTTATTTGATATTGATTTTATCTGCATGGATATTAGTTCAAATATTTTTTAATGTTTATAAAGTATGCATACTATAGTCTGTCCCAAGTTAATGTTTCCATCACATTATTTTGGATGATTTTTTATAAAAATACACATACCTGTGAAAGAAGTACAACTGAAATTGATGAAAGAGAAAATATCCAAGATATCTTCATTGACACATTATCATTTTTCACTCAGAAAAATTCACAGTGAAAACAAATTTCTTAATATGGAGATTTATAATGGGAAAAATCACATCTTTTTTCCATTCAGAAGTCACTTGGAATACCTAGCACAATTTTTCAACTTTTAATATCTTCTGGGTACTTTCATTGCTTTTGCAATGCAAAATCCCTGTAGACTTTAAATTTTTGCCTGTGTAATGAAACCTGAAGTGGTAGAGGGGGCATTTCAAAACAGATAATCTAAACATTTTTTCATTTTAGTGGAAGTACATAGTTTGGACAAAAAGGTATTTATGATTATCGAAATATTAAGCAAAAAAGTGGTGGAAGCAGAAACTTGGGACAGAGTATAGTAGTTATTTTGGCAGATGTTTAACCATTCTAAGGAGACATTTTTGACATGCAATTTTGGCAATTTCAAAATTGTCCACTTAAAAACTATACTAGGCATGTAAAATTTTGATGACTTCACTTTCAACGGCTCTGTATCAATTATAGTTATTAATTTGTTTTAGCTGATGATGCGGAGCCCCCCATTCCCCGGTGGTTATTAAACTTCTGCATCAGCATGGGTGGACTGGTAGTTCTACAAATGTTCTTTGGTAACAACATTGTCTACCTGCTTGTCTGTGCTGCATCAGTGTATGTTATCCTACTCCTGGCTTCATGGAAGTGTCAGAATGGGTCTGGAGTTGCTGTGGCAGCATTCATATTTCTGTTTATTGTGATATGGTAATAACTATAGTCCAATACACCATTAATAGGACTAGAGAATCTGCATGTTTTAAAAAATCTTAACCAGTAAATGCACTGTTGGGTACAATTTACTTAAGAACAAGATCTTAAAAAAGATAAATTTTGAAAGAATTAATTACAGGACATAATATCTAGTATATTGATTGTAATATATTTTGTTCATTGTTTCACTCAAGCAGACTTAGCAAAAAAATTAAAAATTAAGATATGCACAATTTTTTTTTTATATGCAGTAGTTGGTTTTTGCAATAAGAGAAACCTTTGTTTAGTGAATTCTTTTTCTGTCTATTTACAGCGAGTTGTTTCTTGTGGAAGAAAAGGCCTGGCACGGTGTTAGAGGTAGGAAATAAGATAAAAAGGTGTGTATTTCTTTCTGTCAGTACATTGCACAGCATACACCAGTACAGTGTACTAAGGACCTTTATATTCTACAACTCCATGCAGAACTTTGTTTCTTGAGAATACTACAAGGACAGTGATTCCACCAACTAGGTTTTGATGGTGTTTTAGCTGTCATGATTTACTAATTCCTTAGTCATACCTTGATGGAGAATGCTAACAAAAGGTCTATGGATGGCAAAATTTTCTATCCATTCATCTCCAATTACATGCATATCTTGTCTAATGAGATGAATATACTTTCACAGTGGGGAGGTCCATGAAAGTTGTTATATTCATCAGAGTTTTGAGTCTAACTAGAATTGAAACTGTAGGACTAAGATGTCTGCTAAAAATACAGCAGCTACCATGCTCATGTACCAGGTATGTATTTTTGTTTTTAGTATTCTCGTACTTGATGAATACCGGTATGTTTCCGTTGACCCATAAACCTGAGTGACACAAATACTTGCCATAAAATGGATATAGGTAGTTGGTCAGGATTACAGTTCCTCTTGGGTTTCACATCAGTTCTTGATTGTTACTTTGTCACTCAGATGGTGAGGCTCATTAGATGACTACGGAGCAGGTCAGTTGATCACACTGTTTTTATCTGGTTCATTACTAACATTGACTATGCCTCCAAAAACTACCTGGTCAAATTTCATCTGCCATTGTATTTCCACTGCATTCTTCCCATATTTTTTCATTCACTGAATGTAAGTAACATTATCCTGTAAAGTGTGCCTAGGGATTACATAGTTACAGTATTGTTAAAGAAAAAAAAACCTTTTGTAAGGTATTCTTATTTCTGTATAATCAGGGTTTTTTTTGTGAATTCATATATACTTGTACGCATATAAATTTCAATGTTATGTATAACTAAATTACCTGTGCATGTATAACTGACCTTGAAATATGGAGATGAGTTATATAGGCAGTGCTTGTTGTCTCATCCTTTTATGAATTTCATGTTAAGATATTTTTTACCGTAACTTAAATTTATGAAATTATATTTTTAGGTGCTCAGATTATCCTCTCTATGAAAGTTATCGGACTTGGGTTTGATATCTCTTCAGGAGTTATTCCCCTTCCATCTGTCACAGATTACATGGCCTACATATTTAATGCAGGAAATGTGATATTTGGACCGTGGCTATCATTTCAAGATTTTAAAAGCATCTACTCCACAAATGTGTCAAAGTGCCTTGTAAGTGACATAGAATCGAGAGAGAGAGAGAGAGAGAGAGAATAAGGGGAGGACAAAAAGAGAGAGAATAGAGTGAGAGAAAGAAAAACAGAATGAGAGAAATGACAAGAGAGAAAAAGAGAAAGATGGAGAAGCTTCATGACTCTATGTATTAAGTTATCTACATGTATTACTGTAGTCTATTTATCTATAGTCTATTGAAGGTAAAACAACCCTTGGTTACGGTATTTTATTGTCAATGTAAATAAGAATGATGTTAAAATGTTTTGTTCATTTAACAGTCCTTGGATTGGACGACAAAGGTGATGAAATCCAGTGTGTTCTCCATTCTCTGTCTGTCCTTCTCAACTTGTTTTGGGTCATGGATCATTCTGGATGGCAACTACAAGTGAGAGTTAAACTTCTCCTTTACAATCTGCATACAACGATTGAATTTGTTGTTGGTTTTCTATAAAAACTTCACAGACTGAAAATTGTCTGTATATGCAGTGTGCATTGAGCAAATGATGCCAAAGTTTATTTTATTTTATTTGTTTGTAAATGGGTGCAAATTTTATTTGTTTGTAGGTGGGTGCAGGCTTATAGAGATGCCCAGTCCTTCAGATTCAGCCATTACTTTGTGTGCTTTGTCTCTGAAACTACAGCAGCCCTGGCTGGTATCAGTCCCGGTGATATAGAATAGTAAGTACAGCCTAGAACAACAAATATACACTCAAATCTCATTATCCCAAACACCAAAGGACTCACGAAAAATCTGAAGATATTGAGGTACAATACCTTAAGAATTAGTGGTTTGAACTTACAAATTTTCTTAATATATAGATGTTATTTGAGATGTTTGAGGAACCTGAAGTTCAGCTGTATGCTAATCATTTTTTCACACTTAGTGTTTAGTAGAACACATTAAAAATTTAGATTGCTTATGCTTGTAGTGGAGTTACTGTGACCAGACCTCTTTCTGTGGAACTCCCAAGGTCACTGGTGGAGGTCGTTACCAACTGGAATCTACCAATGCATAACTGGTTAAAAACCTGTAAGAACTGGGAATTGCGTTTCTAATATACTAGCGGAAAAAAGAAACTGTGCATTATAAAATTTAGTATAATTTTTCTATATCTATTGTTTGTATTTATAAAATTTATACAATCGATAATGGTATTGTTTTTGACAATATCGGATGGTAACCGTCCGGGTGCACAGACTTTTTCATGGTTAGTGAGCACCTGTTGTTTATTGAAGAATTTGTATGCACGAGTTTTACGGGCCAATACTGTTTGGAATAAGAACTGTAAAGGATTTGTTTAAACTTTTTTTGTTAAGGAAATCACTTTAGTTTCAACAAAATTTACCCCTATGTCATGCCACGACTCAACGAAAACCAACGTAATCGTGCTGTTGGGATTCTGCAAGATGGAATGGCACAAAATACTGTAGCAAGACACTTTAGAGTTCATCGGAACACCATCCAGTCATTATGGAGACGTTTTCAACAATCTGGCAACACCCAGGATCGACCGCGCTCTGGGCGACCTCATGTGACGTCACGTCAACAGGACAACCACATTAGGCTTGTGCATCTGAGAAACTGTTTCCAGACAGCAAGTTTGACTGCCCGTAGCATTCCAGGGTTTCGACCAATTATTCCAAGAACTGTGCGTAATCGTCTGCGCGAGCAAAACATCAGACCAAGACGTCCAGCGGTGCGGCCAGTACTGCTTCAACGTCATGGTATCGCCAGACTAGCACACGACATCTGCGATTCAGAATACAGGACTGGGCCAATATTCTGTTCACTGATGAATCCAGATTTCATTTGGATAGCAGTGACGGCCGTTGTAGGGTGTATCGTCGCATTGGGGAGCGTTACCAGGACGCTTGTGTTGTGCAACGTCGACAATTTGGTGGAGGTAGCGTTATGGTGTGGGGTGGAATATCAGCACATGGAAGGACCCCCCTACAAATTGTCAATGGAAATCTCACCGGCGTACGCTATCGAGATGAAATTATTCAGCGTCATGTGATACCTTCATACAGAGACATCAAAATCACATCACTCTGCAGCAAGACAACGCAAGGCCACACGTTGCACGTGTTGTCAGGGACTTGTTTGTTCAACAGAATGTCGATGTCTTGCCTTGGCCAGCTGTTTCCCCCGATTTGTCGCCGATCGAGCACGTCTGGGATGAAATGAAAAGATGTTTACGCCGTTTACCAAATCAGCCAGTGACATTGGCTGATTTAGGCCAGGCTTTAACCAACATCTGGAACAACATCCCTCAAGCATTTCTGAACACTTTAGTGGCATCAATGAGGCGTCGCTGTCAAGCAAATGGTGGTCACACGCGTTATTAATTTTGTTATTTCAATTTCAAATAACAGTGACTTTTGAGTGTGCTGAAATTGACGTTATTCGACGTTGACATTAATGTGTTATGAGATGTTGTTACGAATACATGTGTTAACAGTATTACAAAAAATAAAATTTGTTCATTGTAATTTTTAAATGTTTTTTCATATATTAAATAATGCACAGTTTCTTTTTTCCGCTAGTATATTAAGTTAGGTGTGATAATTGTGATGTAGTTTTGTATACAAAATGTGTTGCAATACACAATTTTCTATACATTTTTTTTTATTTAGGGATGGAATAAGCTGCTTTAGACTTATCTATCTAGCCAAGCTCATACAATCTTGATTACACTATTCAGATAAAATAATATTTTAAATGGTTATTTAATCTTTTTATTCAGATGTGTTCAAAATAGCCCGTCCGTATGGAACATTTATCGCAGTCATCTTAACATACATAGCCAGCAGTTTGCTTCATGTGAGTTGTTTGAAGATAGATATATGTACACCTTCTGTATATCATAATCTAAAACCTCCATACATTACACTGTATGTCTCATCATATGTTACAATAACGTAGCTCTATTTGTTTTATTTAACAGTTTTAATCTGTTACACAATACAATACAAGCTCACTCTCCTTCTCTTTCTCTCTCTCTCTCTCTCTCTCATACAGTTAGGCCTGTATAATCTGACCCCTGTGTAACCAGATTATAACTTCCAACCATATATCCTTGTGAACTCCTCATACTTGGCAATAGTCTTCATTTACCATACAAAACACAATCATTCCAACAAAAGCGTGTTTCCAACTAAATGTGTAGTTTATTTCATTTATCATTTCAGGGTCTCAATTTTCAATTAGCAGCTGTTCTTTTATCTCTTGGATTTTATTCCTACGTGGAAATGAGTAAGTTTAATGCCATGAAAAATAATAACAGATAAAACTAATGAACAGATTTCCTCCTTATAGATAAATGAAACAACCGATTACCAGGTAATCATTGTGCATAAAAAATTGTTGATGCACACAGAGGAACTTGATCAGGAAACTTTTTGATAAATTCTTACCTATTGGAGTGTGCAATAAGCTTAATGGGTTACTGTTTATTTATCTAGCATTTAGAAGGAAGTTGTCAAGGATCTTTGATGCTTGTTTGGAGGCCAGGTCCTGTCGAGAAAACTGCCCCCACATGTACAAAAACGTAAGAATATGTCTGCTTTTCATTAGATAAAAACAATTCCAGTTTTAGATTAAAAATAAAAATTTCCATATGTCATTTACATAGTAAATTCCAGAGAACTGTAATTCACTATTTCTTGTAGATGATGAACTAAGATGACGGTTATTTTATATAAATTGAAACGTTAAATTGTAAAATATAATTATTGAATGTTAAATTATATGGCTATTGACACATGTTAATATGAATGTCGAATGTCAGTATCGATATGAATTGATACATGTATTGACACTGGTACGCTATATACATCTTGCTACATGTAACACCTGCCTCTGACAGAACCACCCCTACATCTGGATCACTAACCTGGGCTTTGGCTGTCTGGCCGTGTTTCACCTAGCGTACCTGGGACTGATGTTTGACAGCAGTGCAGAGGCAGAGAAGGTCAGTGTGGGAGGGGGATATGTGTTCTCTGTGTGAGAGGGGATATGTGTTCTCTGTGTGGGAGGGGGATATGTGTTCTCTGTGTGGGAGGAGGAATATGTCTTTTATGTAGGGAAGGGGAAAGACCTGTTCTCTGTAGGAAAGATATTGTCAAGAAGTTTTTATATAGTTTTTATATAGAAAATTAATTAGATGAAACTCAGCAATGCTCAACATGTACCAGTATACTAGGCCTTTTCCAGAAGAGAGGTATACACATACTGGTATTTATTACTAGTGCACAGATTCAGTAGGAAGTGAGAATCACAGATATTCAAGTGTACAGACATGTTCATCTACATGTACATGTAGATGCAGGCGTCTCAATGAACCTTTTTACTATATGCATATACAAGAAGTGGTCTGTGATATGATAATTCTTTTGTTGACATTTCAGGGCTATAACATGTCACACACACTACAAAAGTGGTCGGACCTCGGATTCCTGAGTCACTGGGTCATCCTAGGAACCTATATATTCCACTTGATGGTCTAGACATTGGACGAGAATTCACACTGTTAAAGATCTGTATTTACATCAGAAGGTAGCCATAGTGCAAGACGATAGGACCTACAATTATCGATAACTGTCAATGTGTGGAAGTCCAGTAGAAATATCAATATAATTTTACCATTATCTATCATGTCACTGAAAAAGATGCCAAAATGTATGTGATTTTTATATCATATATTTATTAAAGTAGTCAATTAGGTGATGAATTGCTGCAAACAAATGGACCAAGATCTGCCATTATTTCATACAAACATAAGACCAAGATCTGCCATTATTTCGTACAAACATAAGACCAAGATCTGCCATTATTTCATACAAACATAAGACCAAGATCTGCCATTATTTCATACAAACATCAGAGAATGTTTATACACATAAAGTTTATTTCTAAATGTGATAGAGCATCAAATGCTCGTTGGTTTTAAGTCACTAACATTGTTCATCCATTGTCAGTTTATTTCATGAATCAAGCAAGTTTTTTTGCATTTAAATGTCTGTGTATGTAGTATTATGTAAAACATTGCTCAGTGAGTGAAGTAGAATCTCTCTATGTATCAGTTATCTGTGATCATTGAAGGATATTCAGTTTGTTTTGTATTTACATGTACGTTGTTGTTATCAAGGTTTATATATTAAATTAAAATGGTCACATTCAAGCATAATAATTGGAATATTACTTTGAAATACAGCACTTGTTAGGAAACACCATTGTTTTGCTATCTTTGCCTCCAACGAAAAGTTGAAATACATGTACATTAATTACTGTAGATTCCTAATTAAATGCAAGGAATTTTAAATATCCAGGTAAAATCGTGAGAAACAACCCTTGCGGATTTTAAAATCTCGCTTTTATTTTCTGAGAGATTAATACAATCATTCATTATTACGAGTGAGATTGTGAAATTCCACCAAAGGGACAAAATTCACGGTCTAGGACGAGGCTTTGCCGAGTCCTAGACCGTGAATCTTGGCCCCGAGGTGGAATTTCACTATTCCACACGAGATTATAATGAATGATTATTTTTCTCGCATTATTTTATATTAAAAAATGATGTCTGACAACTTTCTGTTATGACGTTCAAAAGATTACATTTGGTTTATCCCTCTGCATGCTTCAAATAGTGCAAGTCAAAATGAGAGCATACGGCAGTTTTTTTCAATAAAAATATGATAAATTGTAATTAATTAAGCAAAACAGTTACTTGATGAATAATCTCAATCCATCATTTTGCATTTCCCTACAGCAGACAATGTTTGTTTACGTTTTAAAGCGGCATGGTAATACAGTGTAAGACAGAAATATCTCGCACTGCTGTCTCACACTGGACAAACCGATCTCGCATGATAATCCGAGAAAAAACTATAAGAGATTAGGATAAAAGTTCTGCATTCGCGATTTTTAATTCTCGCATTTTAATACAAAACAGCGGGATCGCGGAATTAATTACTCACGTAAATTCAGGAATCTACAGTATTCATTTTCTACTTGTTACTTACATTTTAAAATAGCGATCCAGCTGTCACCATTATGACCATTGAAATCCATATCAGTGCATTTTGCCATGACGGTAAACCTGGTTAGGTTGTCCTGTGTTCTTTGAAGATATAAGTAAATCTCTTTTGCAATAATTTGAGCATGGTTATGACACACATATCTGCCACTGATCATACCTTGAAAGCCTTGCACATTTAAACATTTTAACACTGTAAAAAAACATCAAACGGAGCAAAGTGCCTTCAGTTGCTGGATGTATGAAATATATGAGCTTCGCAATACATTTATTTTACTTTGCCACTGCTACCACTTTTGTAGCTATGCTTTCGTTCTATGACTTTTGATGCTTTATTTATATTGTAATGGGAATTACCTGTGCAACGTACTGTTTAACCACTGGTAGTTATTCTCTAGCCTAGTACAGCCTCTTTACTGTACACATATACTGTAAACCAACTATTATTCGCGACGACTTTATTTCCTGATTTACCCGAGATGAACTGGTTCGCGGCGACTAATTTTCGTGACCAAGCCGTATCCACACCTGTTATTTTTATTACAAGTATAAGGCAAATACTGGTCCGCTGCGAGAAATATTCGCGACAATGAGGCTCTCGCAAACCTCGCAAAAATTTCTCGCACGCGAATAAAAGTTGGTTTACAGTACAGGTAACAGTTAAATCCTGGTTCTGGCTCCTAGTCACATGCTACATGTAATCATAGTCAGTTGACTGTCACCGTTTGGTCTTACTATACTTGTCAATATACTATTAAACTGGCTCTATTTGTATTCCCTTTTACTTGAGCTTTAGAATAAGAGAGTAAGGTGATAATTAAAAAAAAAACACATTTAAACGGGCATTTTGAGGTTTTTTTAAAAAAAGGAAATCATTTAAAATTTTCAAAGGCTCTTAGATCTTGTAATATATTTCAAGTACATGTATGGCATTAAATGTGTATGTACCGGTATTCAAAATCTTAGTCCATTGATATTAAAAGTTTTACAAATCATTATATGTGTTGTATACACTAATCATGTGTTATACTTAGAGGGGTACTGTGGGTACATGTAAAGGGGTATGTGTGGGTACATGTAAAGGGGTATGTGTGGGT
>WFKH01003881.1:4143638-4170051 GCA_016163765.1 Magallana hongkongensis | reverse complement strand
CACACAGTCTCAGTCCCTGCAATAATTTCAACCCCCAACAACAACATTATAATGATGACATAGCACATCTCCGGGTATTTTTATGTTTTATTGTTCAACATTGAAGAAAAAAATAAAATTAAGATATCACAGTATATACCTTAATGGAATTATACACAAACATCAAAACACATATGAAGAGACTTTGACACTTGGTCCATTTTTCTGTCTGAACCACAAACTTGATGTACATGTACATGATTTTCTACATCATGCAAAATCACTAGCATACAGACTTCTGTACAAAGTGGTTCAAGTTTTCTATTTTAAAATTGGCAATGAATAATTTCTACACATCTGTGTGTTTTGACAAAGTTGGAAACCACCATACATTATACCAATGAACACTTGAGGCCAACTGTTCTGACAATACTTGGTACACATGAACAATAATAAATAACACGTGTACAGTTTAGATTGTTTAGATACTTGGTACACATGAACAATAATAAATAACACGTGTACAGTTTCGATTGTTTAGATCTCAATAGGCTTAGGCACTGGTTTTCTGATATGTCGCATGGTGGATCCAGATTCTGCCGGTTTGAAGGGAGCATGTTTCCCATAAGGCCGTGGGATTGGCAGTTCGCTGTCATCGTCGGGGATGTAAGCGTTTGGTCGCGGTTCAGCGGTGGTGGTCACTCCGCCTGCGATCTTGTACTGTTCCTCCTCCTCCTCAGCCTGCCGAATAAAACGAGGTATTATAAAATCATAATCATATATACCTTAAATATTGCATCACAAAAAAAAAAAGGTTGTCATAACCAGTCTACCAATCTACCAAAAATTTTATGTCTGAAAACTAGATCATCTAAATCAATCTGTTAAAAATAGTTACTTTACAAAACCAGATCATCATAATCAATCTTCCAAAACTGCATCACAAAATGAGATCACCCCAACTTGCATAAGTATGTCAAATAATGTCACAAGTTCTCTCATTCCACTATATGAATACAATTTATTCCTTTGAGGCCAGTAAACTTACAATGCATTCTCAACAAAATTAAACTATATTTATATTTTAATATCTGTAAAATCATCAAAGAATTTAGACGTACCATTCTGATTTCTTCCTTGTCTCTTGATCTTCTATCCTCGTCTCGTAATATCTTGAACCATTCCGCTGCAATCTCATCACTAGGCGCCTCTCCTTTCTCCATACGAATATAGCACTGTTCTAAGTCCGCCTCTTTCTCTTTTAGATTTTGTTGTAATTTTAAAGCATTTGCTTGATTCATTGAAAGTTCAGACACTAAAGCCATCATTTTACGTGTCGTTTCTTTAATTTTCGCTTGAAGTTCGTTAACCTAAAATCCAGACAATGGAATATGTTATCGTTTGATCTCTCATATTGAAATAGAAAAATTCCTTTATTATATTTATGGCAAAAGTTTGGTAAGCAAGAGTTTTTGTTTAATTCATAGAAATAAATTAAGAGTGCCTGGCATGTTTATAACAAAAGGCATGATATTTATAGCGGATTGAAATGGAAATATCAGAGCATTCATTATCTGATACTTCATCATAAATGCATGATTAGTGGAATTGAATGCATTTAGTGGAAATCAATATGAAAACAATAAATACAAACACATAGAAACTGTAGTCCAGACTTATAAATAAATTAAGATTAAGCCAAGTACAAATGTACAGATATCGAATTGGGTACTTGACATACAAATGATGGTGGTTGGGAAACCATTGTAATTATTTCAATATACATGAATACTATCTTTGTCTACCAATAATCCTATCTTTATAAGATACCATTTACACAGTGATAATCCAGCTGGTGAGCCCATTCATACTGACCTTCTTGGCGAGTTCTAACGTATCCTCCTTTCCTCCTTCTGCTTTATTTTTTACTCTGTCCACCAGGCGGTTAACTTGTTCAAATATCAAATCCTTCTCCAACAAGTGCTCCTCTTTTTCTGCTAGCCTAGCTTCAAGCTGTAAGGAATAATTAAATTTTAATTCTAATGCAATCTTTTTTAATATATGTGATCTTGTAATGCAATTGTTATAATCATTAAATTTTAATTTTCATGTAATCTCTTTAAAATGTGTGATCCATGCAGTTTCCAGCTCAGTATTCACTAACAATCATGAGAAATCATTCAAAGAAAAAGAAACATTAAAGCATAAAGCTAATAATCATAAGATAACACTGGATAGTCCTTACGTCCTCAATTTTGTCCTGGAGCTTGGCGGGTGGAAGATCTTTTCCCTCCAGATAGCGGACCCGGCTCTCATCGTACGGATCCTCCAGCTGTTTCTCCAGCTCCAACATCCTGTCCTGGCACTGCTGTAACTGGATCTGGAGTGTCACCAACTCCTCCTCCAGGGACTTCTTGTTGGGCAGCTCTTTCCATAGCAACTCCTGCTTCCTCTTCTCCTCGTTCAAAGCCATCTTGATGAACCGAATCTCCTCTTCTCTGGCTTGTAGGTCCACATTACCATTTCTTATCATTTGTTCTAAAGGATATCAAATAAATATTGATGTATTGCTAGTTTTTATGGTTCAGCTATTTTACTTGAACAAATGTTCATTTATCATTAAAATGAACTATTTTTAAATTCAGGTAAAGAATAATATTTTTTCAAACATTTTTTACCTTCAATGTTTACTTTTTCATAAAATATGCAGACTTCCTCCTCTCTCTGGATAAGCCTCAAGCCTCTGTATAAAGAATAGAATTAAAAAAAAGAAATCAAAACAAAGTGAAATAAAAACCTAAGTACTTCAGTATTGATAAAGGTAGGCAATTCTTCAACTGTTAAATACTTTACAAATTGCTATCAATAGATAAATAAGCTTAGAAATTTGCCACAAAAATATTCCATTTTCACTTTTTCCATATTTACCAATTGTATTCTGACAAGACTTGAGGTCATATAAAGATACACTAAATAAAAGCTACAATACAGCTACATGATGACCCGCCAATGACACAGCTGTACACAGGTGGGCTTTCTCACCTGTCATTCCTCTTCTTCTCCTCCACGGAGTAGCGCTCCCTCAGCTTGCTGCTCTCGTCCTCACCCTGGTTCATCATCATGTTCAGCTTGGACAGGTCCATCTTCTGCTGCTCCACGGTCGACTTCATCTCGGCATAGATTGCGTTCTGCTTAGCGACCTCGTTACGGAGACCGTCCCTCATCACGATGCTGTGCATGTGTTTCAGCCGCCGCTTCTGAAGTTCTCTGTTGGGAGAAGAGTTATATATAGTTGAGATATCTAATCACTTATAATGCTGGTTATGTTACATATAACCTTAAGTCTGTATAAGCTTATTGGCAGAGTTATAACATAATGATTGTTTGAAATATATGCTGGAATAACCACCCATCAAAGTAAATATGCCTAAAAATTTCAAATTCAGATTTTTATAGCCATAAACTATTATTTGGTAAAGAAAAATCCCCAATTTCTATTATAATTGAAATTCAATCTTATTTGAATATATGTTTTCTGTTTTTCTGTACTGAGCTTTTCATTTGAGGAGATTTGAACCTTGACCATTCTGCCCTATAAATACTGAAAATTGAATAAGAAAATAAAGATTGATAGACACAACACACATACAACAAACGTAAAACATGAAAATAACACAAGTATTGAGTACTGACTTGTCTTTCTTGCTGACTTCAGTGCGTAGAATCTCGATCTCGTTCTGCAGGATCTTGATCTTCTCCTTCATCTCGGCAGCCTTCTGAGTGCTGGTCTGGATCAGGTTCACACACTTGTTCCTCTCATTTTTAATCACATCATACAGCTTAGCAAAGTCTTTTAATCTGAATTTAAAAAATTCATAGATAAAGCATAATTTGTATTATTTTAATGTCAGTAAAATTTTGTGATACAGTAAACCAACTTTTATTGTCAATGACCTTAGTTTGCAATTTTTAAGAAATAAACTGGTTCATAGTGATTAATTTTTGCATTGAAACCTAAGTAAATAATCTATCATAAATAAATATTGTGTTCAAACCTTAAGCTTGGCAATGCAAAATTTTCTTGGACATGAATAGTAAACTAAATCATCATTTAATCATTGACTAATGTTTCACTACTGAGTCACTCACTTGATCATCATTTCCTGGTATTTCTTCTTGTGGTCCACTATCTGTAATTCCTTGGTCTTCTTATCCTCCCGTGCTTTGTGGTACCTCATCTCTGCCCTCATGAAATCTCGAGCCTTCTGTTCTCTTTCATCAGCCTATAATAAGTACATAAAATATGTAAAACACACTACTTGAGCTTGTCCACCTATAATATTTTCATCCAGTTGATAGAAACAAAAAACTCTAAAGTACCATTTTACTTAATCTTAATGCAATCAAAGGGAGATAAATCTGAAAAATTTAATGTAAAACAAGCTTTCCGAATCACAAGGCTTGAGAGCCTGTAGATCTATTGCTCACCTTGATGGCGGCGAGCCGAGTGAGCTCTACCACTTCTATGCGGAGGTCGCTCTGTTCGTACAGCAGATTCTGTTCATCTGCTGCACTCTTCTCTAGCTTCACATGTTCCACAGCCGTCAGATTATTCTGAAATCAATGCATCAGCGGTTGCAATCAGGATCTCACATGTCAATTAAAATGCAACTTCTATAAACTAGAGCAGAAAAATAATCTCTTAGTGAATGACAGTTTACATTCTGTGGCTTACCTGTGTGGCTAATGCCCTCTTGGTCTGTTCCACTTCTTTGGCTAAATCGTCTTTCTTCTTTTGCAAACTGCCATCATCTTTGGGCATTCCTCCCACTTGTGATAACACCTTTTCATGGATTGTTTTTGTGTGAGCGAGATTTTCCTCTGCCACTTTCATCTGAAGCTCTAGTTTTTTTAGGGCTCGTAAGTCCCTCTCTTTTTCACGAGTTTTACGTGATAAAACATCATGGGTATTTTTCTTCTCCAGTTGTATGTGTCTCAAATTCATGTCTAAGGTAGCTCTGTTTTGAAAGAAAATTGTGGATAAGTGAACAGACTTCTATAAAAAAAATCATTCATACTTCCCATTTTTTTATAATGTGCTGTTTTAAATTTGTTATCCCTGATATCCCTTTTTAATGCCACTATAGACAATTGCTGGATGTATTTGATTTTTTGTAACACTATATAAATCTAAAACTGAAAATGCATGCAGTATCTAGATCACTGGCATGGTTTGACTACTTCTAACTTTGTTTACCCTGTACTCTGACTATTCCACCCCCATGATTACCTGTCGGCATTCAGCACCGCCTCCTTATCCTTGGCATACTCATAATCCTTCATCAGTTCGGCAAGCTCACGTTCCCGCTGAGTCAGTAAGTCCTGCTGCTTCTTCAGCTCATTGGTTATCTCGTAACGCTCCTCATCCATCTCGTTATGCTTCTTCTCCAACGTCTGGACCATCTCTAACGCCTCCTGGTACTCGGAGTCCATGGCTCGAATTTTGTTGTCTATCTCACTATTGTACAAAAACAATGTTGAATTTATTCAAATATCTAAAAGTCAGGTATATGCATACTTTCTCTTTTAATTTCAAATTTGTTGCTCCATGAACACCTTGTATAATGATACTATATATTAAACTAAATAAGGAAAATGGTCACATGACTCACTTTTTCTGCCGGGCTAGTTTGTCTGCTTCTTTGGCCAGTTGGTTTGGAAGTGTGTTGACTTGAACTAGCTCAGCCTGTAAAATTGCATGTAATCCTTATTATATAGCAATACCATACACATGTACAGATATACTTCATTAATAGATAACAGTCTTTACATACATAATGTACATAATGTACTGTTATTATACTGATGCCCATCTCTATCCCTGACCTTAAGTTTCTCCATCTCGTCCTGGGACTTCTCCACCTCCTTCGCCTCGAGGAGGTTCTCTCGCTTTGTGTTCTCTACATCCTCCTTCAGCGTCTTCGCCTCCAGCTGACGGTTGTTGATTTCCTTCTTCATCTCCTCACACGCGGCCTGTAGCTCCTTGATCTTCTTTTCTATTTCCTGCAACAAAAGATCAGAGAATATATGGATGATACCCAATTCAAAATGTGGTGATGGATAATTTATGAATTTGAATTTAAGGCAATAGATGACTAAACAATTTTAAACCAGTAATCAATGTGTAATGTGGTGATGGATGAATTCAATTCATTTATGAATTTTAATTGAAGGTAATAGATGTCTGTATACATGAATTATCAATGTATCTGTATATATTGTCATTTGAAATTTACCCCTTGCTTGGGCATCCTGGCATATTCTCTTTCCATGATCTTCTTCTCTTCAGTGAGACTGAAACAGACACAGATAAAAATAAATCTATTCTATAACAATTTTTAGACTGTATTTCATCGGTACTGAATTATTTATTCATCATTTGTATATTCCAAATTATAAAATCCTGACCTATAGTTTATAGATTTACTGTTTTATATATATACATGCATGAATTGTGCAAGAATTATTCCAAGTCCCTCTTCATTGCATCTCCTCATCATCTTCAATTAGTGTTTCATTATTAAATTCCCTCATGTTTATGATTGATTGACTGATTCATCATTACATGTACTTACATTTCCAGCCTGTATTCCACCTGGTATTTCCTATCCTCAGCCTTCTCCGTCTCATTCCTGAACTTGAGGTACTGCTCTCTGAGCTTAGTCACTTCATTAGCATTAGAGCCCGCAGGGAAGTTGTCTCCCTTTTCTAGTTCACTTCTTTGTTTCTCTAGAGTCACTGTAAACTCTTTGGCCTTTTTCAGTAAACTTGTTTCATTTTCTCTTGTTCTAAAAAAAAGCAACAACACATGAGGATTGTAAAGATTCTCCTCTATAAATATCTATGTTCATACATTACTAAACATTTTGACAAATATTCAAATTTTTTAACATACCTTTTTAGAGTATCATGTAATTCAGTATACTTTGACTTCAAAAGAGCTACTTTAGTTCCTGTGAGTTTCCCCTCTTGGAAAAGCTGCAATATGAAAAACAAGCTGTTTTTATTACCAAATTAACACATCATTTGGATGCATCAATGTATTACAGCATTGCCTATAAATATGGAGAATATACATTAATCACTGATATCATCTTTGGAGGCAAACATGCATTCTATTATTAGAACACAAGAAGAGGGAAAAATAATATTATTAATATTCACATCTATTGTATGATATTAAGGTGATGGTGGTTGAATGCTACACCAAAATTTTATTTTATGAATCATTAAAGAATCATTTCTAAAACATGATTTCGTAGTTCAAAGAAGGATATATGCCCTTCCTTATTTTATACAATTTTTGGGGTATTTTTTATGAGAAAGTGGAAAATCTGTTTTGGCTGCAAGTAACACACTGTAGAATTTGAAATTTGGTGTGAATAAATGCATGATATTAGTATCTAATAAATCATGTCCAGTAAAGTCAGTAAGACGTTTTACTTCTTTTAATAAAAAAATATTTGTGAAAATAAAATTTTTAAAAACATCTTTTGTTCATATTTTTTAAACCTATGGATAAAATCTTTTAAAGAGATGTGTCTTATAGAGAAGAAATATAACACAATCATTTTTAAAAAAGAAATTGAAACAAGTTATGAGTTTTTAGAAATATTGCCTATTTTCAAAACTTGACCGATCCCGATTAAAAACAAACAGATCCCAATCTAAACTACAATTAATTTAAAGTAAAAATCAACAATGTTTCTTCATTTGCAGCCAAGAAATCAATTGAATTTAATTTTTTTTCAGTTAATTTACAAACCATATTACAACCAAACATCATAGTTTTTGGGTTAAATTGCTATATATTTAAATTTTCCATCATTCGAGTGAGGATCATATTAATTTTGATCGGATGTGGTTCAATTTTGAAAATACATGTAAGCAATATTTTTTAAATTTCGTCAATTTGATTCAATTTCTTTTTTAAAAATGATTGCCTCACATTTTTTCTCTACACATCTTTTAAAAAGATTTTATCCATAGGTTTGAAAAATATGAACAAAAGATGTTTTTTATTTTCATAAATAATTTTTTATTCAAAAAATTAAAACGTCTTATTGACATTACTGGACATGATTCATTAGATATTAACATCATGCATTTATTTACACTAAATTTCAATCTCTTCAGTGTGTTACTTGCAGCCAAAACAGATTTTCCACTTTTTCATAAAAAATACAAAAAAAAATCGTATAAAATAATTGAGAGCATATATCCTTCTTTGAACAATGAAATCATGTTTCAGAAATGATACTTAAACGATCCATAAAAAAAAAATTGGTGTAGCATTCCACCTCAATTGTTTCTATCATGAATAAGCATATGTGTACCACACTTAAAGAGCACTTACAGTAAGCAACAGAAATTTAAACAACAGAAACTTGTCAATCACAATGTAGCAATTTTTACAGATGTAGGTAATGATGTAAAGCGATAACACAAGGTTAATATACATGAGGAAAACAGATCTAATTCAGTACAGAATTGTACCCACCTCCTCCAGACACTGAAAGGCGGGGCTGGCAGACACCTCCACCTGACTCTCCTCCTGCTGAATGACCCGTGGGGGAAGAGCGCTGATGGCAGGGGCATACTTTAATGGCTCTTCATCTTCTTCCTCTTCCTCCTTATCCCTTCCATCTTCACTCTCCTTGTCACTCATCTGTAAAATTAGTTTGATTTTTCACTTCAATAACTGTTTCTCCTAGCTCTTATTCTAAATAGGTTTTTTTTTACCTCAGCTATTTCTAATGAATAATTCATATTTGAATCAAATAATAATTAAAAAACCAATATAATATTGACTTAATACAAAATTAAAATTTCCTGATGAGGATAGGATTCTGATATTGAGTTTATTAATTTTACATTTGGCATAGTTTAATTGCCTGATAATGTTTGACCATATGGTATACATGTAGTTAAATCAAAGACTCTATAATATGTAATTAAGGGTCAAATATTTTCAACCAAGCTTTGTCTGTGGATTGAAAGTTTCATGCATGTCTTGTAATTGAAATGCATGTTAATAAAATAATGACAAACTTATATGAAAATCTGAAGTAATGACATCGGAATATTTTTGATTGTGGCTGTGTCTCAAAGCATTTTCCCTATGTTTTTAAAACACCTTTTAATTTATTATGATTTCTTTTCATGCAAATGAACTCATTGATAACCTAAATCCAGTTAGAGTTGAAATGATTAATAACTCTAAATATGGATTTCATATATATCTGTGACAATTGCATTCAATTGCTATCCATTTAGTTCAAATCATATGTTAATCAATATTTAATTTGTAGAACCATAAATAAGTGTAACATGAAAACAAACTTAATGTGCATGAACGTCCAAAATGCATATGCCATGATGTTTGAATAATTCAAAAAGATATCAATGATGGGACCATAACGATACCTGTATCGTATAATCTAATGTCTCTTAGAAATGATTTTAAAATATGCATCGTATTTCGTGCAGCCAGTGCATCGTATATCGTGCAGCCAGTGCATCTTTCTAAAATTTGACACAGATAGCCTGACCCGGTTCAATGATTTGTCGATAAAACGTTTATCTATAGCAACTTCCTTTTCATTAATGACCCATGAAAGACTATACCTTTGTTCTCTCCTAATAGATGTTATTCCCTATGCAGATATTGCGTGTAAATGGCCAGCCTAGGCGTTAAATTCGAGCCATAACATAAAATATGCATGAAATTCCGCTTAGCGGATATAAACACGATTGTTTCTATGGCCTTTGCGCATGAGCAGCTTGTTTCTGGTAAGCATGACGTAAACTGTGCTTTTTTATCGAACGACATAAAAAGTCGTTTCTTATTTGTTTATTTTGTTATGATATTTCTTAAAATTGTTAATGTTTATATAAAAAAATATTTGAAAATACATTGTCGTAATAATTTTGGAATAATTTCTGGTAATCGTTTATCTACGTTACCAATATGCTTGAAAGTCAATGTTGATTTTCGCTGTATGAAGAGTTTGTGATATCTCGATTGTTTCAGCGTGGTTTGTGTTTCGTCTTGTTTTATTTTGTTTGGCCGGTAACAGTGAAAAATGAAGATCGAGGAGGTAAAAAGTACCACAAAGACACAAAGGATAGCCTCTCATAGTCACATTAAAGGCTTAGGACTCGACGAAAATGGGTATGCCATTCAATCCGCCGCCGGTTTGGTAGGACAAGAACTTGCTCGTGAGGTATCCAATCAAACTTTGTTTATTCCAGAAGTTTCTTACATTACAAATAGTAAAGAAGCCTAACATTTTTGAAAATTTCAAATATTTGTTAATAGAATTGGCAAGTAAAAACGACATAAGACAATTTGAACAATGACAAGGAGCAATATAAATTATCTTTACGCTAACTATTTTATTTGAAGAAAAAACGTATGTACATGCTGCAGATGTCCTTCATTTGTTTGATTTGTTTCTTCTTCAAAATGTATCGTATTGAAAATATTGAATTGTGGCACAAGTATAGAAAGAATATTCTTACCGTGACCAGGCTACGCTCAGGTCACAGTACCAGGCTACGCTCAGGTCACAGTAAGAATTCATCCCATATACTTGCAATGTAGCAGCCACGAAGCGGATCTGCTTCGCATCGATTTTAAATTTGTTAAAAATAATCTGCAGGGGAAAAACACATTTTAATATATTACAAACCTTTTTAAACATGCATATATAGTTAAATCCACAAAATATCCATTTAATGGGTCGTACCAAGGCATTTTGTTAATATACACGTTTGAATTTGCCTGCCATTTTGTTGGAAAATCGCACTCGGAATGTCTCGGATTTTATCATTAACATGGCGACCGTATTTTCAAACGTGATGTTAAAAGTAGCAGTGATTTCGTTGCAAAAACAGTAAATGTGGTAAAATGGGATTATAAAAGAGCACATTGTAGGTATTTGAGACTTATCATATGAAACTTTAGGCGAGATACAGCTCGATATATTTTTTCTATTTGCTACGAAGCAAGTATATGGGACGAATTCTATCGTTAAACCGTGTCCGTAGGACATCTGTCATTTTAACGATAGAACATTCTATCTAGCACAAGTATTGTAATATGTATTGTATCGTGAGGGGGGTGAATCGTTTCAGCCCTAATGAAATTAATGTATTGAAAGAGGAAGAAAAAAATCTCAGAATCACCTTTCTTGGCCCGGATACTGTAAGCCAACTTTTATTCTTGTGCGAGAAATTTTTGCGAGGTTCGCGAGAGCCTCATTGTCACGAATATTTCTCGCTGCGGACCAGTGTTTGCCATATATTTGTAATAAAAAACAGGTGTGGATAAGGCCTAATTGCGAATATAAGTCACTGCGAACCAGTTCATCTCAGGTAAATTGCGAAATAAAGTCGCGAATTTTAGTTGGTTTACAGTATTCCTTAATAAAGATAAAACTTGTGCTAAGTATACAACTGTTTACGTTTCAAAACCAAAACCTGCACCGGCCCAAACGTCACACTGTTTATGTATTAATGTTTCTTTTCCAACTCTGAATAATGAATTACTTTAAATGCTCTCATTTGTTAGAATTTCGAGATGTTGAGAGCATTTTGGGGATTTCCATTATGGTCCTTCCCCAGTTGGTGTCATCTGACTTTTTAAATACAGGGTACTCTACTGAGAATTACTATAAGCGTATAATGTGTATGCTTTCCGATCAAATTTGTACAACATTCCACTTTCAGTCATTATGTCATCAGTGTGTAAATCTACAAACACAACCTAATTTATCAAGAAAAATTGTCTCTGACCTCGTAGCGATATGTCATACAATCTAATTTTAATCAGATTGCACCTCCACCAATGAATCAAAACTATACTCCATGTACAATCTATACACTGAATGGTATGCTCTTTTTTTAGGCAGCTGGCGTAGTGGTGGAATTGATCAAATCCAAGAAGATGGCAGGCCGAGCAATGCTTCTAGCGGGACCCCCAGGGACAGGAAAGGTAGAGCATAGATATAAAGTAGTTAAGTCAGTCAAGCTGGGTTTAGTATTTTCTGACCAGTAGTCATTTTCTTTGTTCCTATGATACAGCAAATAGAGTTGAACTTTGATATCTCAAACATGGATATCTGAAATGCATGTACTATGGATATGTTAAACTGCTTAATCTTAAAGTATTGTTTCCTTGACTTGGAGTCTGGAATATTAAACTTTGATTGTATTCTGATAGTGTTAAAATCACTGTTGTGTTGTACATAATAAATTCTTTGTAGACTGCCCTGGCCTTGGCCATTGCTCAGGAGCTGGGAAGCAAGGTGCCCTTCTGTCCAATGGTAGGAAGTGAAGTGTACTCCTCTGAAATCAAAAAGACTGAAGTTCTGATGGAGAATTTCCGCCGCGCCATTGGACTCAGGATCAAGGAAACCAAAGAAGTGTATGAGGGAGAAGTCACAGAACTGACTCCGGTGGAAACAGAGAACCCCATGGGAGGTAATTGGACTCCATGTTGTCAGATCAAAAGGGATATTGTTGTTGGAAATTTGGACAGCTAATTTTGTCTCAGTGGTTGTTGACACTTGGTCAATGACCTTCAAAACTCCGCTTTAGGCATCAAATTGAATAGATACATAATATGATATTTCCCACTTTTTACTTGATGATTTGGTGTAAACATATCAGGCAATACTCCTAAAAAATTAAATGTAAAATTTTATATTAGTTTACCTTGATATCACATTTGGTTTTCTTTTTTTCCTAGGATATGGTAAGACAGTCAGCCATGTTGTGATTGGTTTAAAAACTGCAAAGGGAACAAAGCAGTTGAAGCTTGATCCATCTATATATGAGAGCCTGCAGAAAGAGAAAGTAGAAGTAGGAGATGTAATCTACATTGAAGCTAACAGTGGAGCAGTAAAGGTGATTATCGACCAAATGTTTATAACTCTACATTAATTTAAATGTTGATACTTTTGTAGGAGGCTAATATTGCATTTGTTTTTACTTTCAATGGGTTATAGGATGCTGGAAAATTAAACTGACTCACAGTGATATTGATATACTGTGAATGCTATTTTTAGACAATGCATGTTAGACTCTGCATATTCTTGAAGCAACCCTTATTTAGAAAATTTTCAGATGATGTAAATTCTATATTTCTTTGCTCCAATATTAGAAGTAACACCAAGAATTCTGTAAGGCATAAATGTGATAAAAAAAATTGATTCAATATAAGAATGATGAATAAAAAGAGTCTTAAATATTATAGACTTCAGTGGTCAGTATGACAATTCAAATTAATGAATATGAGCATGTTGACCACTAAAATGGGTGGGTAAAGGGAGGCAACTCTTGCTACATTTGAACATTACCTAAAACAATGAGGTACTTGTCGGTGCATGGTGCATTCATTATTGCAAAGATTACAACAGGAATCACTTGCATGTACAATTGTCCTGGTATTCTTACAGAGACAAGGTAGATCTGACAGCTACGCTACAGAATTTGATCTGGAGGCAGAGGAGTATGTGCCCCTCCCAAAGGGGGATGTCCACAAAAAGAAAGAGGTCATTCAAGATGTCACACTCCACGATTTAGACATTGCGAATGCCAGACCACAAGTAAGGAAAAAATAAATTAAAATAGCAGGTGTTTTCTCCTGAAAATTCATTTTTTAGTCAAAAATCACATACTAAAGTAAAATATATGAGACAACATATAAACTTATTGTTGTATGGATATGTGACAATGTAAAATGAAAACTGAATTTTGGATTGGGATTTTAGGGAGGACAAGACATCATGTCAATGATGGGACAGCTAATGAAACCAAAGAAAACAGAAATCACAGGTAAACCATGAATACCACCATCATTTACTGAAGATTTAAATTGGACAAACCTTGTCTTTTTGTTGACCTTTAAAATAAACAGAATTATGTAAACTAGGAGAAACTGTAATGTAAAGAACAGTCCTTGTTTTTTTTTTTTGCAGACAAATTAAGGAAAGAGATTAACAAAGTTGTGAACAAGTACATTGATCAGGGTATAGCTGAACTGGTGCCAGGGGTTCTGTTTATAGACGAGGTTCACATGTTGGACATCGAGTGTTTCACATACCTCCACCGTGCTTTAGAGTCAACAATCGCTCCTATTGTGATATTTGCCACCAACCGTGGAAAATGTACCATCAGGTAAATCTACATCCTAGATAGGAACTTAGTATATTTTACACTTGAGACAGCACACAATAAATATTATCGTATATAAACTATTTACTGGGATGCTCTCTCTATACATATATTTAAGGCCATCCTTAAAAAAATGTTAGTTTGGAATTGCCGCCTGGAGGTTTCTAGACCCAGGAGGGAGGGAGGGGATTTTTTTTTATTTTTCAAACTTGAAGTTTAACTAATTAAAAAAGGGTAAAAAAAAAAAAAATTTCCATATAAAAAAAAGTTGTTTATTTTTGCTAATAAATTTATCAGCGGGGGGTATTTCAATGAGGCGGGAGGTAATTCCAAACAAATAGTAATTTTATTTTGGCCTAAGATGATATTTAATTTTTATGCCACTTGATCATTTTTTCCAAAACCGGTACATGTATTCAGACTGAATTTAAAATTAAGCTGAATGATAAGAAATTTGACTTGCTCACCTTTAATGCTGCATGGTTTTGCATAATTTTGTTTATTTCCTTTGTCAGAGGTACAGAGGACATTGTGGCCCCTCACGGGATCCCCCTGGATTTACTGGACCGTGTCATGATCATCAGAACTCTCCCCTACTCCCAGGAAGAAATGGTGCAGGTAAAGACGTCTATAAAATCTTGGCTATGGTCCTGTGAATTGCAAAAAGAAAGGAATATGTGCATACAAACACAACAGCACAAACCTGACTGTTTTATCCTTTCTCTGAATTGACATTCAAGATGAAATCAGGACAAGATTATATGCTCTCTTTTTACATCTATCTCTTTCTCTGATACTTACCGGTAGTTACATGTTTTGAGAATTCCAAGAAAATGTTCTCAATCACCAACCCCATAAAATTTGAGATTTCATCTTCTGCCACTATACTGTCATGATAATTTTACTTTTTTGTAGATCCTGAAAATCCGATCCCAGACCGAGGGAATTCAGATAGACGACCACTCGCTTGCTCAGCTTGGTCAAGTGGGAGTCAAGACTACACTAAGGTAAGTAACCCAAATTTTTCTGTGGTCTTCATATTTATTACATATTTGTGTTAATAATTAATAAATGTCTTAAATCCTTTAAAATTTTGAACCAAGATTATAATACTGAGTTTTGAATGTTAAGCAAAATCAATATATTGAATACACGTAAAAACACTGTATGCAAGATTTAGGACCTTGCAAGTATATTGTGAGGCCAGTAAATGTTTATGTCTGTGTACGTGCTTCACCTCTTATTCATGTATATTAACACTACTGTAGTTAATGCTCCCTGCTATTACTCTGTATCATATGATCTATAAGGAACACAGTTGTCTTATGTCTATACAAGTTCCTTACACCTGCTGTTATTTATTGCAGGTACTCTGTACATGTTCAATGAGGTAAACATTACATAACAAGTCCTTTATACTTACCAGTACTGTTATTTATTACAGGTACTCTGTACAGCTGCTGACCCCTAGCAACCTCCTGGCCAAGATCAACGGAAAGGATGCCATTACCTCAGAGGAAATCGATGAAATCAACAAACTGTTCTATGACGCCAAGTCCTCCGCAAAGATCTTGGCGGAACAGGAGGACAAGTACATGAAGTGAGGGAACTGTGTTCATGGCGTTAACTTGTGAGGACAATGTGTGAGGACATTATTTCATTGTATGAGGACAAAGGGGAGGTTCTGTTGACAACATCCTGTGCGAAGGGCCCCTTTCTGAGAAATCTCATCAGAGAGTTCTGTTGCTTTGTTCTACAGAATATATTTGTTGTTCCATTATTTGTACATATATGTATATTGACATTAAAATTTCATTCACATGAAAACACTTCTAGTATTTGTTGTTTTGAAAACTCAACCTTCTGAATCTGTTTGCAATGTTCTGTGTTACTTTTCTAATATACTATAAAGTTTCACAATGGAATTCTTTTGGGAATATTTTAATATGCCTTGTATACTAAATCTAGGACAGCCAACTTAATGCATCGTTTTAATCCAAATCTTTTCCCAATATTCTGTACATTTCTTCTCTTTCAAATGTGCGGTTACGTGCAAGTTATTTATAGCCTTATATCAATTAAAATCTTAAAAGTAGAAACCAATACTCTTGCAAAAAGATAAACAAAATAATATTCCTTTTTTCTCCATTTTTATTAATTTTCTTCCTCACATATAACATAAAAAATTCTGTAATGAAACACAATCATTCTTCCAGTCATAAATCTAACTCATGACCACGTATACACCATAACCAATCTTGTGCTGTCAACCTGACTAGCAGCTCGGTGAGAAATAATTTTTCTTGGCCTGATGACGGAAGTTTTATTTTGACCTGGATAAAGCTTTCATACAACGACATGTACTTAAACAACCATTTCATTTTGCAACTGAGATTTTTAACAAAAACCTGTTTTCATAGCATTGTTGTCAAATTTAACTCATAAATTATGTCATAAATACTTAAACACTAAGAATAACTATGTACAATTCAAAAATAAATACAGCTGTTCGAAAATATTCACCATTCCATGAATAATTCAAATTCAATTTTTGTAAACTTGTACAATAATTCACATTCACTTCACTCAGGAATAAAAGTAAGTGATGCAAGAAATGTATTTTAAAATCCTTAAAATGAAATGTTTTATTTGTTGTATGAAAACACTGATGGAGAAATGATTTAATGTCTGTAAACACTAGTCTTTGTTTAAAACAACAGCGTGCTCATTCCACCCATCTCACTCTGCTCTTTGACGAAAATTTCAAAATACTGGTAGATAATGGTTACAGCTAATAAGATACCGGTACCACTGCCAATAGCGCCTGTAAAGAGAAAATAACACAAAATTAATGTATCATCACTACTAGCATCCCATTTATTGAGTCCTTGCCCATTTTGCAGAAAATTGCTTCAAATTATCATGGTAGTCGAAACAGTTTGTCAACCAATCAACTCAATAAATTATTACTGCTAGAGAGAATTGATCTACAATATCTGAATTTTGCTTGTAACATCCCACTTACCTAAGAAATCGGCTAGAACAGAGAGAGCTCCGATACAGAGACCACCGAAGGCAGCTGCTGTGGGGATGTATCGGTTCAACTCGTGGATCATAGACTGTTCTCTATGTCCTCTCATCACCATCTGCTGATCCTTCAGTTGTTTTGCAACCTACATAAAACAGAGATGGAAGACTGTATTATCAATCATTAAGATTTTTGGGTTTTTTTTTAAATTCTCTACAACTGATTAATACCTCTGTATTATATGCATAAAATTCTGAGAATTTATTTAAGTATATGCATAAATTTTTTGAAAATATTCTTAGCTATGTAAAATGCTTAATTTCAATCTTTTGTATAGAACTTTCAAGCAACTCGCATATGACACCTATTTCATTGATCAAATGACTTACGTCTTTAGCGCTAGAGCCCGACACATCAATCCAGGTCTTGGAGAAGAAAGCACAGGATCCCAGCATGAAGACCATGTAGAGCACGGCGTGAATTGGGTCCTCTGCCACGTGGGAGAGGGTCTCTGGGGGAGACAGGTAGTAACAGAGGCCTCCAATGGGGTAAGATCGAGCGGGTCCGCCACCTCCTACATCCTGTTACACACAAAAAAAAAAAATTTTGAATTCACTTGACATCCTGTCGTAACTTAATTTTTTCATCATCAGCAATACAATGCAAAAATCACAGAGAACTACTTTCTTCCTTTATTTTAGCTACTTACAGCCCAAACTCCGAGCAAGTTGATCAAGAAATTTCCACTGAATTTTGTTGCCAAGATCTGTAAAACAAAAACAATGCAAATATTATACGATTATTTAATTCTGAAAAATATTAAAATTTGCGATTGTCACTTAATGTTTTCAAAAGGAAACAAGCTGATTGTCTTTCTGTCTGATTGGTCCATCAGATGATATGATTTATATACAACAAATATGTCATATTTACACATGAATTATGTTTTACGTACCTGTGAAATAAGGTAAAGATTTGATACAAGAGCTGACTGCAGGATAATTGGGATATTTGAAGTGTAGAAGAGTTTGATTGGATAGGAGCTGTACTGTCCCCTGTAACGGGCCGATTTGATTGGCAGGTCCACACGGAATCCCTGGAAAACATAAAACAGTTTTATTGAAATCAATCACTACCTACATGTTCTCTTCATCTTTTCTATCTGATAATATTGAACACATTGTAGTCCAACCAAATTACTGTAAACATACATGTATTACATTTGGATGTGTATTCTATGTAGCGCTTTGGCGAAAAACGGTGTCGGCTAAATCAAGTACATCGCCAAATGTCAAATATATATGTAGATAAATAGGTATATTCAGAAATGCGCTAAATCAAATCCACACTAACTTGTTGAAAAATCCTTTTTTGCCAAATATCATACATGCTATATAATATGTTTACAGTAAATGAAACCACTTTATTAGTCTGCAGAATACAGTATCAGGAATGAGAACAATCCGAATGCATACAGCATATTGTAACTCTCACAATATCCAGAACTGAACCCTCACAATATTCTGATCCAGATTTCCAGATCCTCAGAATATCCAGATACTGTCCCAGACTTACCTGGAAGTAAATGACGATGCCAAACACTAGGATGGTGGCCAGCAGATTCATCAGGTTAGGGAGATTCTGTCGGTAGAAGGCTTCTCTTAGAGCTCGAACCTTGTCATTCTTGGTGGCCAACAGATGGAACAGGGCAATGATGGCTCCCTCAAACTCAGTTCCTGTTGGAGACATAGAGATACAGATATATAGAAGACAGCACAACATTTCTGATTTTTTGGGGTCAATTCTTGTTTTATTTCTAAAAGTAAGGTTTTCTCCAATGGAGTAAATCCTTTTTTGATGACAAACACACAAACAAAAAATTTGGAAGCAAACTGAAAATGCACCAGATAAATGCCAAAAGTAGCTTGAGATCAAGTAAGCAAATGGCATTACTGAGAGATACAATTCTCTACGACACAGGGATTTATATAAATGCTAATACTCCCTGACAGTTTAGTTATGTCTAACATTATTCAGACTGACCTCGTCCGGTGTTGACAGTGGCTGGGCTGAAGGCCTTCCACACAATGGTCTCACAGATGTTGGTGGCGATGAAAAGGGAGATTCCTGAGCCCAGACCATATCCCTTCTGAAGCAGCTCATCCAGGAGAGAGACAATCAGACCCGCCACAAACAACTGTCAATTACAAATACACAGTGAAACCATTGTGAATTGCAGTTAATGGACAAACATGTGTAAAGTGAAGCATGAAGGTGTACACAAACTATCAGAAATTTAAAAAAAGTTATATATAAATTGGCAACCTCTGTTAACACTTCATGCTTCAGAAAAACCCAATCTAAAACCCAATCTAAAATAGTCATAGAACAATCAGTAGCCAATCACAATAGAGACAATGGAAGGTGTGCGTACCTGGATGATGATAAGAAGACAGACTCCAGCGCCAATTTCTGCTGGCTCGCCGTACATGCCTGTCATGACATACACAATGGCTTGTGTCACTGTCATCACCATGGCAAACACTGTCAAATGAAAAAACGCCTCAATTACAAGTCAGTTCCAACAAATGGCTCAACTATAAATGCTTATCTTTTTCATAAAACGAAGGACAGACATTTAATGCTTGTTCTGGTGCTTACATTTCTGGGCTCCGTTGAAGAGGGCGCGGTCCTTAGGGGTGTCACCTACTTCAATGATTTTGGCACCGGCCAAAAGCTGCATGATGAGACCGGATGTAACAATGGGCGAGATTCCCAACTCCATCAAAGTTCCTAAAACATAACAAGAAAGAATGTTTATGGTAAATAGTTTGGAAGGATGTCTGATGTACAGAGGAACTTCAAGATTAAGAGATGTTTCACATTAAGGCTGTCAAGAGTTGCAAGATTTAAGTACAAAAGAAATACAAGAAAACTTTAGATTACTTATGAATACAGGTCTGTTCTGTTGAAATACTCATGACAAATTTAAAGGTTTTCAAAAATAAAAGTAACTCATTATTTTTGAGTTTACCTCTGTTTGAGGCCATGATGACTCTCATCCAATAGAAGGGATCTGCCGAGTCTGAGGACATAATACCAAACAGAGGAATCTGTCAACAGATATCAACAATAATAAACTTGGTGAAACTCAAGCTGCACATGTAATGCAAGAAAATGAATAAAACAAGTTGAATGATGTGGATTGTAAATGACTTTGTTACCTGACAGCACACCAAAAAGATAAAGAGGGTGATGGCAGTCCATAGCACTTTTTCTCTAAATTGGATCTGTGAAAAAAAGGAAATGTTTCAGTCAATTTCAAAGACTTTATTCTTAAATGATTAAACAATCCCAATGACATTCACATGTATGATTTCTGTTCATTTAGTAATTACCAAATTGGGTTTTTATATTCAAATTGAACCAAAGGAAAACCTTTGCTAACAGATTTCCTGACTTAAATTCCAAGTTGATAAAGGCTCAAACAGTTTTTGATCATTTTTTATAGTAAGATAGAAAATAATATGTTTAAAGCTGAAAGTTTTATGACATCTTTTAATTGGAGAGGTTACAGAAAGTATTTCATAATCATGATAATTTACACTGGAAAAAAAATAATTTTCTTTGAATTGAAGGACACTGTGTTCACTTCCTGATGAAGCATGTCTTCAGGGTTCTAACCTTGACAAGAACAAGCTACTACACCAATTACATGGGCTTTGACTAAATGTGAACTTATCAATTCTAAGCCCTGGGGAATAAATGTTGGAACTCAAATTTCATGTTATCCACCAATTTACAGCTTAAGGGTCTCAGATAGAAAGGAAATAAAAATTATTTGATGCCCCTACTTTTATAATCTATAATAAGGAGATTATGTTGGGAAATTTCTGAATCATTGGATGCAGTTTAAAAAGTAAAACTAAAACAGCTTTTCACCAACCAAAAGGATGTACGAATTTTAGACAAACCATTGACATATTGAGTAATAAGGAATGTATACTTCAAAATGTTAACAGTGAATAGAATTACCAAAATACTAAAAAATAAACCGATATACATTGAAAATATTAAACAAAAATTCAAATCTGTTATCAAAAGTCAAGTGCTTAGATAGATTTCATGATTTCAAAGTTAATGTTATAAATGAAACCATATTATAAGGTATCATTTCCTTATACAAAAATCCACCAAATTTGTGAAATGTTGCAACACCATATGGATTTTCAACAAAATCAAAACTCAAAAGTGGAAGCCTACCTTACGATCTGGTTTTGATATTTCGGGTAAAACCGCACAAAACGGCTTCACGAACTCAAGAAATTTGACTGAAAGAAAGAAGATGATGTTATTGACGATTTATGTTTGATGTAAACATTGTTAAAAAGTGTCCACGTCGACACGTGAAATCTGTCATCAATGTAATTCTTGTTCAGTTTCGATTTCAACAAAAAAATATTGATGCTAATTGAATAACATTACTTACTTCCCATCTTGGTCGTTCCCAATATAACGACCCGACTGTGTTTTCTTCGCTAGCTGGGGATTCAGTTGGTCGGGCTTTACACCGGGATGCCAACTTCCACTATCTTGAAAAAGGACACGTTCACGTGACTTTAGACGAGATCTCGAATGTGACGTACACGGAAGTAGTTCGGAAAAGAATTATAGGTCAAATCCGCAATAATCGGAAATCATTCAACCGAAGAAAATGTTAACATCTTTTGACTTTAGGACATTTTAATTTTATAAAGACATTGGATGACTTAAAAAAAATAGTATATTAGATTATGAACATTTAGTTAGATTTGCTTTTTAATGGCAGCTTTGAAATGTCAGTAGTTTTTTGGTTTTGTTTTTTTTTTTTTAGATATAAAAACACAACAAAAATTAAATACAAATGAATAAAAAAAATAAATAAACAAAAACCAGGTTTATACATATAGATGCAATCATAACCCTTCTTCAAAAATTTTTAATCAAAACTAATTAAATGTATCACTCCACTCAAATTTTAGCCAATTTAATTCAATTCAATTCAATTATTCTCTTAATAAACCATATAAATGGTACAAGAGGTACAAGTCATACAAACATATATAAATACGCTGTATACAGTCTGAATGAGCAAAGCTAGATCATAAGATTTGTAGAGAACAGACAATCTCATAAAATTTAGTTATGACAATACAGAGTTGATATTTGACAATAAATTACAGAGGTTTTTTGTGTTTTTTTTGTTGTTGTTGCTAAAAGTCTTTTTTCGAATCGAAGATAGTATGTTACATTCTAACGGGAGGTCAGTGAAACTCGTCCCCAGTTTGATTATTATTACACAAATAACAAATTTCTTCATGACGTTGTAAACTGTTCCAAAGACCGACCTCTATTGGCCGGAAGATGGTGATTGCTTGGTCTAAATTTCACAAGAATGTTTCTAAATTTTCTAGGTGATACATTTAAATATTTTTTTTTACATACAAACTTTGTTTTAAAATTCTGTAAGTGATTCCTTAACTAGAGTTGTTGATATACATTGACCCTTTTCTCAGGGTTTCCAAATTCCAATTGTTTGTATACTTTATAACGCGGAAGTTGATCGACGTTTTACAACCCGAGTGGACCCAGGGTACAAGTCTCACTGCTATTATTGCAGATAAATTCTCTCGAGTACACCTAGCGTACGATTGTATTCCTCTTGTAAGTCATCGAAACACACTCGACCATTTCTTTGAACTCTTTTACTAGAATGGATCGCAAAATGAGAAAATATAACAATTGATTTCGACAAACACCTTGAGAAAAGGTAATAAAAGAAAAGGTATAAGGTAAATTATATATTAGTTTAAGCCCTTCCCCTCCCACCGCCAGGTGATGAATTACAACCAGTATATTAATTACGCTTCCATTCCCTTGGGTTATGTCATACATAAAATGATATTTTTGAAAATAATTGTTTGTCGCAATAAAAAGAAAATCTTAGTCGATATACAAAGTATATACAAAAATACGTAATATATGGGCGTAAGAAAATGAACTGCGTCATAATAGTCTGACATTGATCTTTTCTATGACCTTGGCTTTGTAGTTCATATTAAACTGTTCTAGATTGAAAAAAAAGCAACAAAAAAAAACCCCAACAAACAAACAAACAAACAAAACAAAAAACAAAAAAACAAAACCACCCCCCCCAAAAAAAAAAATAAATAAAAACAAACAATAATTAAAAAACCACACACATATATTAAGGTAAGGTTTGCGGCTTGCATTTTTTAGGCACTGTACAAAAGTTACATACCATTTTGTTCACTATACTAAAGTCTTTTTTCTCATAAAATTCAAATGGTTTTGCCGGACCCGTTTTATAACTACAAAAGGTCAAAGTTTATGATTTTAAACTGCCATGTTAATGAAATGTAAATAATTTCGTGAAAATATGTACATTTTATGTGTGACCATTATGGGGGTTATCTATGCTTAAAATGTTCAAAAAAAAAAAAATGCCACTATTTATATCATGATTCATTTTTATTAATTTCTAATGAACTATTTAAAAATAGAATAAAATGCAACAAAAGTCAAAATTTTGGACTACTTTAATGTAATCGAAAACATCTTATTTGAAACCTTTCCAAGTCCACCGATTTCAGGAAAAACTTATCTTAGTACATGTGTAACCTGGTATTTCTAAAACAATATTTAAAACCATATGTTGCGGACTTCGTTTTTGTGGAAATTGATAAAATGCTCAGTGTTGTGTCCTGTTATTTTTTCAATGTAAAATACAAAACACCGCGAAATCAAATATTACGTCACATAAATTTTGACGTCATATCTGAAATAAAGGGTAGTTTGAGTTACGTCATAATGAAAATCTGTGAGTTATCTCCCGGGTACCTGTAAAGTGCGAAACGAAATAGAAACGAAACGAAACGAAACGAAATGAAACGAAACGAAATCTACCGAAACGAAACGAAATCTACCGAAACGAAACGAAACCTACCGAAACGAAACAAAACGAAACGAAATCAAAACGAAACGAAACGAAACAAAACGAAATCGAGCAAAATGAAATATATATAGCCATTATGATTTAAAATATATTTTATAGTGTATATTTTAGAAGAAACAAGTCTCTTTTGAAACGCAGCGAAAGTTTAAAAAAAAATTGCGCGTATGTAAACGTGCGCATTTGTAAATATGGATTACACTTTTAGATATTGCTCATTTTAGTGCAAAAAACACTTTAGACTGTGCCTATATATGTAACCCAAATTATCACTTTCGGGTTTTTGTTAATATAATCCATTTGTATGTATACTTGTATACACAAAATCGGATTTCACTGGTGATTCCTGGTCTGCGTTTGTCCGACACCAAACTATGTAATAGATCATATTAAGTAAAATTTACGTGATTAAGAAGGGGCGAAGCGAGCGCGGCCCCCTTCCTAATCAGTTAATCGCGTAAATTTTATTTAATATGATCTAACTTACTTAGAACATAAACCACTTTCATTGGCTGATCAAAAGTTCTGCGCCAATCAAATATTATCTCTCTTTTGTTCAGGGCTCTCTAAGCTGTCAATCGGGTATCGTCAAATGTGACGTCGCTGTGAACTTCGAGAAATTTATAACGATTAAAAACATGGTCTGCGTTTCTTTTCATGTTGCAATATACAAATATATCATCCATATTCCATATTCTTTGAATATATATAAAATACATAGTTACTGTCTTGAAATATAAGCTATATTTGGGCGAGGGTAAGAAAACGTGACAGAGGGCGAGGCTTGCCGAGCCCTCTTCACGTTTTCGACCCGAACCCAAATATCGCTTATATTTCAAGACAGTTATCATGCATTTTGTTTATCCTGCAACATAATATCACATTTTACGCCTCAAACGAGCTATTTTCGACAAATTTCGCTGCAATTCTGCAGTTGAAACCATGACGCCATGGCGTAAACGAAGCAAAAAAGATGACCTCACCATGCATCTGAACGTCGGATAGACGCACGAGGCTATATTGGGGCATTGACCGAATATAGCTTTGGTTTATTGGGTTACCTTTATTCGGTCAATGCAAGGGGAAGTTGCAGGATAAATTTCAATAGTTTCTATCTTTTTTTCTATTTTTCAATTCTCATTTGTTGGATATTATTTTAAAGCTAAATTTTTAGGCGTTGTGAATCAATCAAACTACCGGCAAGTTAAATCTGACAAAATCATATAAAAAAAGTAAAATCATATTTTCCATGCTTAAAGGATATGCAAAGGCATGTATAACAGCTTTTCATGATACACTGATAAAGAATTCTTTAACAACGACTTTCCAGGGTGGAAAGACACCCGATCTTTCCACAGGAACATTTACCCATGCAAATTTTCAACCACTTAGGGGTAAAGATTAAGAATTCAATAGTGATGTCAATTTTACTCGGACAGCTTAGTCGAATAATCGGGAGCTTAAGTCGAGAAATAGTCGAGTACTCGTTGGTTTATTTAAAACTGTAAAATAATGTTACTGTCACATACAACGCATCATTAAAGGAACAATATTTAAAAAAATATGATTATCTGTTCTAAATGTTTATGATTCTAAATTTTTTGAAGAAATTATTTTATCTTAATATTCTTTTCTTGTGACCCCGCAGATGTTATTCAAATGTGTCTTTTCCGAATCCTAATTATTGACTCGTGCCTAATCATTATAAAAAGAAACTTCTTGAGATAGGAAGGGATACATAGGCATGTAGCTATCCAATGTACAGGAGACACAGAGGCAATTTACACATATATCCCATGAATTAGATATTTAACATGTACAGAGACATTTAGCAGAGATATCCAATGGATAAGGAATACAGATATTTAACCGAAATAGTTTTGTAAAGAACGACACAGAATCAGTTTACACAGATACCTCATGGATAAGGGATACAGATGCATTTAACAGAGATATCCCATGGGTACGGAATATATTGAGGAATTTAACACAGATATCCAATGGATAAGAAATACAGAATGAAATAATACAGATACCCATGGATAAGGGATACAAAAACATTAAACACAAATATCCCATCGCTAAGAAATACAGAATAAAATAACACAAATATCCCATGTATAAGGGATACAGAAACATTCAACACAAATATC
>WFKH01003881.1:4119817-4135328 GCA_016163765.1 Magallana hongkongensis | reverse complement strand
CGCGCCATCGTCATCGCATTATCGCGTCATCGCACTATCGACCCCAATCTCGATGGCACGATGGTGCGATAGTGAACTGCATGGCCCTATCCGGATTCCATAGTTATTGGTTGGACATAATACTTTCTTGCTAAAAGTCTTTTCAAATCGAAGATTTGATTGATTTAAACATATATTTTATTATGTAATCAAACATAACTGGATTGTGCAGCAGGCATTGCCTACGTAAGCCTTCTCCATGTTCGAATCGAGGATAGTACGTTACATTCTAACGGGTAGTCACTGAAATTCGTTCCCATTTAGTTATTATTACATCAAACTATCTCATGACGTTGTAAACTGTTCCAGCAACCTCTATAGGTAGACGGTGGTTGCTTGTTCTGAATTTCACAAGAATATTTCTAAATTTTCTAGGTGATACATTTAAATATTCTTCACGTACAAACTTTGTTTTAAAAGTTCTGTAAGTAATTCCTTTACTAGAGTTTTTGTTATCACAAAAAAACATATCAAAATTCGATTGGGATTTTTTGTATCAAGTGAGTGTATTTAGCTGGAGTTATTGCAAAGACACTATATGTACATGTATATATCAGTATATAGGCCTATCATATAGTAAATTGAAATTAAAATTGTATTTTCTTGTCACAAACACGATGACAATGACTGGCAGAGTCAAGTATACAAATAAATTTTATCTGTAAATTACATATCTAAACGATAGAAACATTTCTCCAAGAATACTCGATCTATATTCGACCTATCTACAAGTCATTAAAATTTTTCCGTAAATATCCGAAAATTAGTATTTTGTGTGAACCGAAATTTCCATTATTTGAATCAAATTTTATTTTAAATTTTTTTAAATATTTATTACTACGAATAATTCACTTATTCACTTAATGATTTAAACATTATCAATCGTTATGAAAAATATATCCTTTTTTTATAAAGATCGTGACGTCATTTTGCTAAGGTAAACAAAAATGGCGGAACATCGAGAGGACTGAAGAAGAAAACGTAATAGGCCTATTTGGTGGTTTTAACGCTAATTTCTTAGATTTTTATGATATCATTCATGAATTACATCCGTCTAACTGACGGACTTTGAAATCATTTATGTAATTTCCAGGAGACATTATGGGACAACAAAACTCAAAGTATAACAGCTCATCCGAAGACCCAGAAAAGGGGGTCATTCCACAGAATACAAGGAAGATTCATGGCTTATCCAGAATTCTAACAGCCAAGGCTGAACATAGAAGAGAAGTGGCCATCCAAGGCTGGGATAAACATGATCAAAACATGGTATGTTTAGAGTTCATGCCAACATTTTCAGATGTTCAAAAGTACCAAATGTAGGGAGTTCGGGCAAATGACCGAGGGAAGTAGATACAATGTAAATAGCAGTGTAGTATTTGGGGCTATATGGACTATGGATATTGGCCTTAATAGCTCTGTGGAAGAGCTCCTGGCTTAGAGTTGCATGGGTCTCGGGTTTGATCGTCCAGCCATGTAATTTAATTGTATTTATATGCTCATTCCTCTTTTCTACTACAGATAGTGCCAAGGAATTTCTTGTTCAGTATGTATGTGTGTTCAGAATGTAACTGATAAGTCCAGGCAAGGTAAACTTGTGTTGTGTCTTTGGAGTCAAAGACTATTTAAGAGGAATGTAGTAATTGGGGCTTTATGGACCGTGGATATAAGCATGCTGGGTAGCTCAGTTTTAGAGCTCTTGACTAGAGTTGCCACTTGCCAGGATCCTGAGTTTGATTCCTGGTCCAGCCTTATATTTTTATTTTATTTATATGTTCAGTCCTCCTTTCCTACTTAAGCAGTTTGAAAAGGCAGTTAAAGAATGTAAATTCAGGAAATTAAACATGATTACATTGGAGAATGTTTCTCTTTATAATCAACATTAGGCTATTGGCACACTTTTTCATAGACAGTTAATGATAAACATTAATATTTGTAAAAACATTTTGTGCCAATGAACGAAATCATCCAATTTTATTTTTTAATTTAAGTATTAAAGCAATGTCAGAAAAATCTTAATTTAACAAAGTATGTTTTGGATTCTTTTCAGAGAAATATGCAAATGTTAAAGGGATTGTTCAAACAGCTCGACCCCTCGGTGATGAAAGCAGTGGGAGAGGTCAGGGGTGAAGTGCAGCTGTCCTATAAGTATGACTTCAAGCGCCATCTGCTGTTGGTCAAAGTTATCAAGTGCAGAGAACTCAGAAGCAAAGATTTACGATCCAAAATGTCTGACCCTTATGTAAAGGTATTGTATATGTGAATGAATAAGCATTTTAAAGTTCTATTCAGAGCTAAATGGTTATTATTGTAACAATAAAAGAAGAGAATACTTAGTAATTATTAGAATAAGACTAAAATGCAGATGTATTATTTTTCCTTTGTAGTTGACACTTATGCCTGACAATGAAGGCATAGGGGCGAGAAGGACAGCCGTGGTTAGACAGTCTAATGACCCGGTGTTTGACGAGATCTTCGCCTTCCCTCTGGAGGAGACGTCACTCACTGACCTCAAGATGGTGGTCCAGGTGATGGATGCTGACATAATGGGGCAGGACGACTTTATCGGGGAAGTCATTGTGGAGATGAACTCATTCAATTTCAGGGAGACACCATTTCACACTGCTTGGTACTCCCTAAACATGGAGGTATGAACCAAATGTTAATATGAGTTAGTAGATTTTTTTTTCTGATAATCTCACTACTAAATACCCTTATATAGAAAAAAATTAGTTTTTAAAAAGAATAATCACAGTCAAATGCAGTTTTGCTGTTTTTTATCCTTTACAACTAGCTAGATAAATTTACCCTGTAAAGATGTATAACTGACTTTGTGATGATGATTTTCTAGACTGACCTTAATGTGGCAGGAGAGTTGGAGATTTCAGCTGATTTCCAGCTTCCTTCCAGCCTGTTTGTGACAGTTCACCGGGCCACAGGTCTGAGTGCTCGGGACGAGGGTAAATCTGCCGACCCGTTCGTTAAACTGACGGTAACAGGGACATCCTCCATGTTTCAAACACAGGTATGTCTACCCTTATCTAACAAAATCATGTCCCTGTCTTAATGGTATTTATCAGAATTGTATTATAATTGTGTATTACAGTGTGGTATTATTAAAACTGCTTAAGAAATTACCTTTAATTCTGAGATAACTTTGTTTATTTAGAGATTTATTAATGATAAGCTTGTATGTAGTGACTTGTGTATGGAAAGAAATATTCATGATGATAAGGTTCCCATGAACGTTGTGAGTTTTATTGCTCACAATTTGAAATTGGTTTACAGAACATCCCAATTATTTTAATTTCGGATAGTTTTTAAAATTGTCTTCATTCAACTATATATGAACTTGTAGATGTACATGTATTATGTTTCCCATTTCAAATATGTCTTAATTATCAAGACACAACAATGATGTTCTCTTTTTCTGTACTTGTTCGTAAGATTTAAAATTAGTTGATTACTGGTACTTTAACTAATGGCTAATATGAAGTAATTCAAAATTCTCAAAACAATGTACATGTAGGTGGTGAGGGATAGCCTGAACCCTGAGTGGACTGAGACATTCGAGTTTGATGTGACACAGGAAGAACTCGGCAACAGGTAAGGAAATAGATGGAGTTCACTCTGAACTCTGTAAACTCTGAACTCAATAACTCTGAAACAGAAAAAAGTTATGAAATAGAACTCTACTGGAGCAAAATTTCAAATATTCATTACAGTACTGTGACATCCCCTAAAGAAATTTGTGCAGGTTAAATAATGTTGAAAAGCGTATTTTAGCATGTTAATGCCATCCACTACTTGCACTATATAAAGTGTGTATTGATAACGTAGAACAGCTTTATATTGCGTCATAAGCAATTTTTTATTGAGTTTTAGTGATTGTGACGTAATATTGAGAATTCGATGTTCGTAACAATCACTCCTGTTAGGTGGGCGATATATCTGCGCAAAAGTGAATTGGGTCCATCGTCCTTAAATACAACTACCAGGTAGCCAAATGTTGATATGTCATACTGTATTATTCAGGTACCTGATTCTCCATGTTATTGATCAGGACAGGGTCACCAGTAACGACTCGCTGGGTCAAGTGGTCATTGACCTTCGAACTTTTGACCCAGAAAAACGTCTTCACCAAACTTACCCTCTTGCTGACTTGGTAAGATTTCAAATTAATTTCTAAATGAAGAAACAAAGAAATAGTTAAGTGTAGTATACTGGTGTTGTGAGCAGGAAGTGTGGTAATTTAGGTCAAATTAGGAGTCTGTAATGGAGTTATGAATTTTGGATGTGATGTCATAATTTTCATGATTTTTCCTAAGATAATAATTATGTAACAACATTGAAATACAAGGGAAAGTTTCTTCCTCCATTGTGTATTTATTACCCTTCATTTGTCTCCCTCAGAGAAACACTGAGCTGCTGAGGACCAAGTGGGGCCAGCACGCCACCGCCCAGGAATTCAAGGAGGCTCTCATTGCCCACGCCGCCTCCAAACACCCCTCCTTCCTGTTCGCTGAGCATTCTGGGAAAAAGGTGAGACATTATCCTGAAAAGTAAATTGTGGAGAAACGTATTGTGGAATCATTCATTTTCATGGAGGTCAATTTTTGTGGATTGTCAACTTTTTACTGGTTGGTTTGGGCGTAATTTCATGAATTTACTTGTTTAATAAAGTGAATTAATTATGTGATATATAATTCTATAATAACATTATGTGATACTATAATTCGTTGATGATATAAATTTGTGATGGGGGTGGGATGCAAGAAACCCACGAAAATTGAGATAAAGGTTGCTCAACACATTCAGTATTTATTTTATCAAATTGATGAATGATATGCTATGTCATGTATGAAAAATCTGGCGAAATTTTGAGTTTTGGGCTTCTTTTGTGAAACATTATTTTTTGCAGTATAGTACTTTGAGAAATTTAATTAAGTAATTTTTAGGTTGTTTTCTCTTGAAAGAAAACAATTTAACTTATTATACTTTTATGTTAAATACTGAAATCTGATTGGTTTAGACGCAGTTAATAATTCGTTCTATTACCCTCAGCGTTAGCAACACACTTGGCAACGGGTAACATAACGAATTGTTACATGCGCGTAAATTATGCGCGTACGTTTCGCCGTAAAATTCAAGTCATTCATATAGAAAAGCAGTAAAGTTTTCTTTAAAATTAAGACATTCAGTATAATAAAACAAATAGTGCCTGTTTCGGAGGGTAATTGTCAACCTCCGCTTCGCGTCGGTTGACAATGGTTTTCTCGAGGTGTCAATTATTACTGTTACCCTCCGAAACAGGCACTATTTATATAATGTCAGGTATGAGACACAAAATTAATGTAAATAAATATTTGACTATCTAATACTATAAGATAAGTAAAGTACATTAGACACTCCAAAACATTGTTATGGAAAGAACCAGGTACAGTTTTAGTCATATTTTGCCCTGTTTTAGAATGATTTTTAAAAATATCACATAAAATTGAAATGTAACGTTTATTTACACAAGAATACCAATAAATTAAAAATCTATAAATAGTTACCTGATTAGATGTTCACTTAGTTAATTGTGACGTCACAAACAGTGCATTTTCCCGTAATTTTCATAAAAATGAGCAGAAGACACCAGTTCCTTTGTAGTTTTTTGAATAGAAAAATATGTCCGCAGCTGTCGCCCATGATGAAACTCACAAAATAACTTTATCATGTGATATCACATAAAATATATTAATTTCGTTGTGGGCGACGGCTGCGGACACATTTTCCTCTTCAAAAAAGTATGAGAAAATGTGCCATTTTTCATCATTTTTGACAAAATCTTAGAAATGTGCCTAAATGTTGAAGTCATAATTATTTTTTGAAACAAGATAAAAGTATATAACTTGGTACTTTATATACACACATGTTCAAGATTGTATATGTGTATTTTTATGAGATTTAAACAACTTTTGAATTTTAGGGCAAATATTGTAGGAAACTGTACCTTCTTTTTTGTGAAAACGGTTTGTTCAGGTTTTATTATTGCTGAAACACATATATTTACTACTATGTTTCCCTTTAAAGTTATATTTTATGCATTCATATGGTGGCATAGATCTGCCAACACTTGTCAGATAATTCTGTCAACTTGTCAGATGATTATGTCGACTTGTCAGATATTTATGTCAACTTTTCAGATCTCCATGTTGACTTGTGAGAAAATAATCATATTGAATAAAAACTCAATATTTTGTTGTCAAAGCATGTTAGTGCCACTAACTGCCATTTACTTGTCATCATAATATCTGACAAGTCGACAAAAAGATCTAACAAGTCAACATAATTATCTGACAAGTTGACATAAAGATCTAACAAGTTAACATAATTATCTGACAAGTCAATGTAAAGATCTGACATGTTAACATAATCATCTGACAGAAAAAACAAAATGGCCACAAGTTTGAAGAAAATTATCATTTATATTATAAGTTAACTTGTCAGATAATGATGTTGACTTGTCAGATGTTATGTCATCTTGTCAAATAATTATGTCGACTTGTCAGATGATCATGTCAACTTGTCAAATAATGATGTCGACTTAAAAGATGATTATGTTGACTTGTCAGATCCTTATGTCGACTTGTCAGAAAATGTTATGTTAACTGGATGGCACAAATTTGGGGTAGAAACGTTTTAGTGTTGAATTTTTAAACACGTGAATAAGTGACAAGTCGACATAAAGATCTGACAAGTCAACATAATTATCTGACAAGCCGACATCAAGATCTGACAAGTTGACATAATTATTTGACAAGTGGTGGCAGAGCTATGCCACCATACATTCACCCCATATCTACCCTGCTATAGTTATGTTGAAATTCAATGCAAAATGAAAAAAAAAATATTATTGCCCAAATAATAATCTACAAGCATATACCTTTATGCGTGATTTTCAAGCACACACCTATTCAATTCAAAAAGATAAGATTTGATATATCAAATATATAGATATTAAATGATAAAAATTTTTGATGATCAGATGTTATGTATGTAAAGGTTGTCTTTCTTACCCCTTAAAACTGGCACAAGACCAGCGAACTGCAATAATTATAGTATTTCGTCAGATGTTTAGAAAAGATATATAAAATATATAGATAGTTTGAAAATATCATATAATGGTACTTTAATTTTAACGATTAAAGTCTCACGATAAATTTTATCTCTCAATTTCCGCGTTCTCCAATGAAACAGGTGCCCGTACAATGCATACATCCGTACTTTGTACGGACATTTGTTTTGGACGAGACAAGTGGGAAACATTTAGAACAGATGCAAAGACCTGTTATCTAATGTGTCAAATCTAAACGAATATTCTGAAATTGTTTCATATCTTTATTAGTGTAATTAAGAGAGAGATAGAGAGAGAGAGAGAGAGAGACCCTAAGTTTTTTTTTAATATACAACAGGATAAAAATTAGTTGATGTTGATTTTTAGTTCAATGCGCCCTGGCGGAAATTTGATTTATGTTCACTTGTTTCAGACCTTATTCAAAATTTTACAAATTACAAACCATTCCAAATTTTACATGTTTTTTTTTCCACTAATTTAGAGCAATATGAGCACCAACTGTCATGTCGGAATTTCTTATTGTAGAATTGGCAATAACTACCTAAATGACCGACAGTATTATGGTGTACGAACTTCTGTTAGTCATATTTCTTTGGGAAAAGCTAGTTAGAGGCCGTATTAAAGAAAATTTACATTATTGTCGTCCCTGTAAAAAAATTACTTTGCTATATATTCCATTATACAGAAATATTTATCATTATAAAAAAAATATAACTATTTGTTTTCATCGTATTAATCATAAAGGTTTAAGTTACACATAGAATTATCGTATTTGCATGCTTTGGTAGCAAATTAAAATTCTCAAAAATACAGCTCATATTGATTTAAGAATTACATCATTTGAGTAAAAATTACCGATACCAGCGTTTACATATTAACTAATGTTACATTTTCAATGCAATAAAATTTTAAAAATTGTGCATCGATAAAGTAAATTCAATTTGCCATCAGATACTAAGAATACACCATTCAGTCTAAACATTTACATTGAAATTACTTTCACGTCTTATTGATAGAATAGAACAGAAAGTTATTATCAACGAAAGAAGGCGCGTGGAGCATTTACTAATCACGCCCCTCTCTCCAAATTACTCAATTTCTTTAAATCGCTATACAAAGAATTTTATTTGTAGAACAGAATACTGACCGCAGTATCAGGAAAATTATTTGATTTCAAAGCAAAATATTTAGTCGCTTCAAACATATATTTTTTACAATATCCACTTTGCATTGGCAGGCTTTATATATATCATACTAGTATTTAACATATCATACGTATTTGCAATATGAAGCAAAAGCTATATATTTTTGGTGCATCGAATTTTTTTGTTTAAAAATTATAAGGGACATCCTGTTGAATATATTTTTCAGTTTCAGTTAAATACAAACGAATTGAAATGTGTAATGATCGAATTATTGAATTTCAAGGTCATGATTTCCTGTTCTTAAAAAAAGTGTAAAGATGGGTTCTACTTCTAACTGTGAACCACCTCGGGTGACAGAATTTCCTCTGATCAAGTGGTCCTTGACTTCCAAGCACGAAGAGACTCGACAACGCGGCAAAGCGCTTCCCTTCTGTATCACAGCTTGTCATCAGAAGTATTTTTCAGAGTAACTGTATAAAAACGAGGAACAAAGTTATTGTTTTTTCCGCATTGTTGGCCAATCATATGACTTTAACCCGGTTTTACAATTTCATTGGTTACGCTCTTTCGTGTATCTTTTTTGAAGATAGATGTTTCTATATTTCTATAGATTTGTGAGAAGATATCGCGTCAATTAAACTATCTTTTCACAGAAAAATGACGATGATGGTAGCACCATTCTCACATCTCCTTGCCCAGTATGAGGTGTTCAATTTTTCTTTGTTAAAATTAAGGACACAAGTTCGATGATTCCTCAATCTGCATTCGAAATTCACAATGAAATTGTTTGCAATATTATTGTACATGTAGATGTACTTTGCCCTTTTATTCACAAAAATAGTTACATTTTTTCTCGCTTTGAGCCAGATGAACCGGAAAACGAATCAAAAATATTACTAAATTGATATCCAATTTCACGTTTTAATTTCATCAATTTGTGATTTCCTGTAGTTTTATATGGAGTATTTAATCACCGTTTTAATCAATAACAAATTATTTATACAAGAGATGTACTGTCAGGACCCGCTGCTTGCTCTCTATACAGATGTGTACACCTGTACATATACATGTATAGCAAACACTCTCTATACAGATGTGTACACCTGTACATATACATGTATAGCAAACACTCTCTATACAGGTGTGTACACCTGTACATATACATGTATAGCAAACACTCTCTATACAGATGTGTACACCTGTACATATACATGTATAGCAAACACTCTCTATACAGGTATGTACACCACATTTATCACCCGCCGAGCACACATATAGTACACGTAATACACCTGATGCACGAACCATGTGTTACGTAAATAATAAAAGATTTTCTTCCCGTATTATTTACTTTCATTTAGAAATACACACAGCTTGTTTAATTTTATACAAGTAAATATATAATTAGGAAATAAGCTCAATCGTGCCCATATTTCTCCCCCTTCAAACCTCCCATTTCTTTCGTGAATATGATTTGTCGTCTTATTGACCTTATTTTGATGAGTTCTAATTGTTTCTGTTTACATATGATGTCTTACATGTACTTATTTGAGAGAGGCCAATTCCTTTTTATATTCTAGTTGTGTCTGTTCGGGTTATTTTATTGGGGGATTATTTCATGGGGATTCATCAATTTGTGGTGGGTTTTCCTACTCGGACAGATGAGGGTACGTGTATTGCGGCATTGAAGTGTTGAAGGATTATCATAAGGGGTCCGCCTGATTGATGTGGTTTTGTGTCGGAGATGAGGCCCGCTGTAACGGTTCCTCACCCCTCATGTCCTGTCCCCACGTGACCTGACCGTGTTCCGAGAGCTGGAATCAAGGACCGGATCCCCATTCCTGATTACCAGATTATTTCAAGTCCCCACGTCCGTCCGCGTATAATTATAACCTCTCCGTAATCGGATAATCACTTTTAATTATTTTTATTTCATCGATTACCTATATTTGTATAGTTTTAAGTCCAATTTATTCACTTTGTTTAACTAAAAATTTTTATATATATATATAAAAAGCGCATACAACATTCATATTTAATTTTTCAGTCTTTGATTTGTTACAAGTTAAGATATTGTTTGATGCTTAAATATTTGCTTTTTATCACATTTAAACATTTTTTCCTAAATCAAAGTACATGTGAAGTCATTCTGTAGCTTTTGAATTTACAAAGTAACACCCGAACTCACAAAGTACTACATGTAGTACGCTGTTTAGGGTTTTATGTGTTGGTTGTGGTTATTTTCTGATTATAAGTAAGTTATTATAAGTAATTTGCTTTTATTTTTAATTTTAGAATTTTACAAAAAATATACTTAAGAATTTTAGAATAAGGATAAAGATAATTTATTTCCAATTTTGGGCCCAGAGGGCATACAAGTTTACAATTTTTAGAGAGAAATTCCTAAATGAGAGATTACACATACAAAATAGTCCATACATATATATGAACGTGCAGCAGTTGAGTAAATCCTGTGTTTACATATAACTGGCACACCATTAATATATTAACAGTATACATATCTATGTAGTCAGAATAATAGCTTATACAAATATACGAAGTTGATATCATAATGTTTTCAAGTATTTCACAAGTACTAGTTCACTTAAATTTCAAGGCATTCTGTCTTTTTTTAAAGCATTAATTAGAAATTTACTTAACTTATAATTATTGTTCTGTCTTCATTGAACATTAACCAGATAAATTTGTCTTTCTTTGTTAATAACATACAATTTTTGTTAAGTATTGAGATATAATGAAAAAATAAAATTTCTCTCTTTTTTATAGAATATTACATTAAATATATATTTAAGATACGCGGTAGAAGGTATATACTTATGCAGAGGAAAATAAATGACATATAAATATACAATAATAAACAATTTGTTTTATAAAAACACTAAAAAAAATATTTATTAAAAGGGACAATAACAAAAATCAACAGTCAATAAAATTGAAAATCCCACAGCATGAAGTTCGAGCAGACTGAAACAGTGTATTTTTCTCTTTAAACCGTTCATGTACATGGTCTGCAAAATAGATTAGTAAACAGGTAAAATACAATTGAAATATGAGGTTCGTTTTATAAGATTATGGTCAATGTTTTGAAGTAGACCTTATAACGAACGTGTACCACATGGGCATGTTAGAATAGATATATCAATTAGAGGCGTATATTTAGAAACGGCAATGACATAATTGAAACACTACAATAGAAAGTTGTAATTTTACCATTGTTAAAGCTTATCAGATTGAACTCATCGTCACATGACTGATTGGTTTAAAGTGCAGACTCTTCAGCGATATTGGTTCCTGCTTTACTCGCAGACAATTTGATCTGTAGGTACAGATAGACACAAAATCAAAAATAGAATCATTTGAAATAATGTCAAATTGTCCACAAATCGACATGTACACTCATTTGCTATTGTATTGTTTATGCGATGCTGAAATAAAAGAACAAACCGTTTGTTTATGATGCTTCATACAGTTACGTGGAAGTATGACAATCTGTTCTACCGATGTACATTTTTTCAATCACACAGAAACAAAAGCATCGAACTTTGAAACAGGAAAGGTAATTTATCTAAACACTTAGTCATTTTTACTTCCACAAAGTAAAAAAAAAAACCCTTTATTCCGCATCGGAATAACCTGTTAGAGGATTAAGATATAAGGTTTCTATTGCATTGTGCCTAGAAAAAGCGCAGCAATTTATCCACTGCAACCAGACACCTCAAGCTTTAGCTGTGAAGAGCTCGTAAAAAAACCTCTTTCTAAAAAAATGCAACATATTGTTTTTCTTTAACTGCTATAAAATTGTTTAATGACTTTTGGAAACAACTGTCAAAGCTAGAAAAGATGAAATGTCTGGAGTCACACCGGCGTCATTGATTTAAGCGGCCTATCTGGTCTGTCGGGTAGGGTCGGCATTGTGAGCCAGGGTGGAGACACAATGGTCTACATTGGACTCCAGTGACTCGTGGTAGAGCTGTAAGCAATGAAGGGTAGATGTGTCAACTTAACGAAGCGATCCGGCGGGGATACGTTACACTCCGCTCTCTTTTATCGCCATGAGTCTTTGTGTGGGTCGAATTAAGAGACTGAAAATGAGCTCCACGAATTTTTTTTTGTTCCTTCAGATTTTAACTTCAAAATGCCGACCGCAACCAACTGAGGTGAGGAGAAGGCAATTTGTAAAGTCAAATACACATAGTTGGTCAATGAAGCACCCACTCTGACCACAGAATTCACCCCGGGGGCAAGGGATGTATTCACGGTAGTGACTAAAGCTAGTCTACCCGGAGACAAGACTTTGATTCGATATGGAAATTTGAAATAGATAGATTTGACTAATGTCCGCATTTTGTTTTAATTACCCCGACATTAAAATAAACAGATATTAGTCACTCGACAGGAATTTAGATTTCCTCATTATTAGACAATAAGTGACGGAATAACGAGCGGTGATTGGTACAAATCAGTCCGCGGGATTCCAACCCCGACCAAGGTTTTTAAAGAACAAATTATAATCATCAGTTATATATATATTGACGGCTAAATATGTAATAAAACGCCATGATACCAATCTTTAAATATTGTTCATAACACCACAGTCCCTAACTTTGAATTAAAAAAAACCCCAAAATATTGTAAAATAATTTTAGCATATACAAATTTTTGATTGCATTTTTGATATTCAGACATTTTTTATTTCTAAATGATCAATTCATTTATTGGAGGAGTTAAATTTTTCTAACCATTATGTGATTGTCATGAAATATTTTCGCTCAGAGTTTTCGGTATTCATGCGAAAAAAAAAACGTCTCCACGAGGAACCCCTCCCCCAGAATTTAGTCAAATTCAATTCTTCATTTCAATAAGAATTTACAGATTTGACGGCAATGTTGGTTGAATGTTTGTTTTGGTTTTTAGATGTAGATCGTACGCATGTTTGTCCTTGGTTGTATACACATTGTATTAACTCGTGTCTTTTTAGAATACGGAAAGTATTTTTGGAGTCGAGATTAAGTATGCATTATATAAGTAATGTATTAGGACTAATCCACCCCTTTAGTCGTCCATGCAGAGAGCGATACCTTTCATTGCCCTTTTTTCTGCCAGTTAAACAATCACACCTCGCTATTGTCTTTCCGATACTTTTGTTGTCATCAAAGGAATTTCAAAGTCAGAATACGGGACATTTTGAGTGCATTATACTTAAGGTATATAATGCACTGTGGAATATTTAATTTAGAATATTGCAAAATGAAAAACAATATTCTGGTTGGTCCGAAGATTTTTAAATTTTGAATTTTGTTTCAAGGTTAATGAGAAATGAAGGTTTGTGGGTGGTCCGGAGCAAACAATGCACGTACCTGGGACTGCATGCTTAACAGCCTCGTTGTCAACGGGTCCAATATTTATAATCAAAGTTGTATTCCTGCAATTGCACACTTTCATATTCTTAATGTTCACCGATTATCATTTTTCTTAAATTAATATGAATACGGTTAACTTTTTTAATCTAAAAAATTTTGAGAGAGAGAGAGAGAGAGAGAGAGAGAGAGAGAGAGAGAGAGATTGCTATAATTCAAACTTTGACTTTTATTGCTGCAAATATTTGAAGTTTGCAAGAAAGGTGAATCTAATTGCTGCTAATTAATTACGGACATTGAAACTGATAGCTCAAAAAGCTGATGATAATTTCTAAGAGGCAGATAATTTCAGTAATTTTGTGTTAGGTATTCCCCATTCTGTGGCTTTGTGTTTTGTTTTATGGAACCGTTTAAAACGAACTCTTCGAAGTGTGATTAAAATTAATCATTTTCCTTTTCCACCGTTCTCTGTATAGATGGTGGTAGTTACAGCGCAGCGATTACATCAGGTGTCGGGAATTAATTCACTCCGTGTTAATCGGGTCCGGGGCGGTCTTTTGTCCCCAAGTTATTTATTTGAGTCTGTTTTAACTGATAAAGGCCGGATAGTCAATGCAGTCAGTGACTGCAGCATCCGTGTCAATAGGTTTCACAATATCGCCAATTTTATGAGGGTTGTCAAGATAGCAGGTTGTTTTATTTATAGCATTTTCCCGTAATAATTGTTTTATATTTTTTCCATACCCACATATTCTTGGAAAAAGACGAGTTGGGTATTTTTTTATGCTATCATTATTATTTATCAAATTTAAAAAAATGAGTGAAAATTAAAAAATCTTAATTATGATCGGAAAAAATGTTTTTGAAGATATCGATTGTTTGAGGAATGACATGAATAATACGGGGACATAAATGTGATTTGTGGTCGAGGTACTTGTTCTAATGAGGTAGGGAACGGGGCTGTCTGGTCGTCCATAGCGGGCCCCGATACGGGACGATGATAAGGCAATTTATTGTCATTCATTGTCACACAGATCAAATAGCCCAGACTCAATATTTTTCTTTCATCAGGTGGTCAACGTCAGCTGTAGAAAAGCAGGTGCCCGCGGCAGGATACGCATCATTGACGGGATTCCGGTCAAATGACGCCTGCGCAGCCAGCCATCCGTGTCTTTTCCGGTCGCTCCTTGCCTCTATGGTTGAGATGACTCCTCTGTTTTTCTTGGCTGTGATATACTAGCTAATATTTATAGTGTAAACAACAGAACTTTGATACATGTTTTTATTCTTAACCAGTGTTAACCACATTCGTGTGCTGATGTTATGTTTATTCTTTAACAGTATCCGTCCGAAGTTTTTATTTGATTTCCATTCCATATCAACATTTGATCAGTATAATATGTAACTACGTACTATGTTTTCATTAACCGTATCTGTTTCAAAAGGTGTTAAATATTTCAATTGGATTGAAATGATGAGCACATAGATAAGGAATTGAAGTATGATATTGTTCCGTCCTTGTTAAAGAGATTGTTTCTGTTGTTTGGTATTTAATTGAAGATGCATGTAGCTCTTGATAGTAAATTATGCGGTCTTCCACATAACTTACTGTTTTGTATAGAAAACAATATTTTTTTTTCGAAACACGTTCTAACATTTTTTTTTTTTTTTATAGCTTAGCAACATTATTTTGTTGCATACTTTTATTATGCTTTTTTTTTCAATTAAAGTAGGGTTACTTTTTGGTATACAAAATAACAGCGTCGATGGGCTATTATGTCTCTCTCTCTCTCTCTCTCTCTCTCTCTCTCTCTCTCTCTCTCTCT
>WFKH01003881.1:4108861-4119807 GCA_016163765.1 Magallana hongkongensis | reverse complement strand
TCTCTCTCTCTCTCTCTCTCTCTCTCTCTCTCTCTCTCTCTCTCTCTATGATCAGCGAGTTTACATGTAGGCGTTTTAGTGAACTTAAACTCTGCTCCTAGTATCGATATATAATTCATAAGTAATTCTTCGTCGTTTTTGTTTTATTACATTTGCTCTGTATGTGCTGATAAGAAACTTTAATGTCTTCATTTTCACTTTTCCTCCCGATCACCGTCTCTCGGCGTTTGATGGTATTGATGTACCACGAGCCAGATCGATAATTTACAGATAACTTCTTCTGCTCCAACTTTATCCAGCGCGAAATCTGCTTTAATTCGTAATTTTATGACTTTTAAGGTTTCATCCGTTATGCTTATGTTAATATACTGATCCTATCGTCGGCTGTACCCGTCTTTCTTCGGAAGAGGTTAATAATATGAGATTTGACGCGATGATAATTTTTACAATTGATGAACAAAGTAGCAAAACGCTGATAATTAAAGTTTGCTCGCTCAAAACAGTTTACGATCTTTAAACTGAAAAAAGAAAATTTAACTGATTATCTGTTGAAATCATTTAAAATGCATCTTTGCAGACATGTTTAAATCTCAGATTGGTGCGAGGTTCACATTAAAATTCATTGCAATTAAGTTTGTCTACTGACATGCATTTGATGAAACTGAATCCTTTGAACGCGTTTTATGATATTCTTAGCGTATTTTATCTAAATTAAGTTGGTTGTATACGGTATGGGCAAGGTATACTAGCCCCCTCTCTCTGACTCTGTGTACGGCGTTGATCGCTAGATTTCCCGATATACTAGTGGGGTGTTAGTGTTTCCAGACGCTGACCGGAGGCCGCCATTAACGTCGTTATATAAAAATGCCGTCATGCAGGGAGACGTTTTATCGCTATTCACATATGTTTAATATTTAAACCTTTGGATATCGAAATATTTTTTTGTAAGAAAGAGAATTGAATTGATATATCTTTTTATGTTGTTGTTGAAGTCAGTTTTATTTCTGTTTACATAAAGTGTAAATAATGACGGGATTATGTGAATTTAAGAGTTATTATAGAAGTTTCTTATGATAACTGAAATGTGGAATTTTATGTATTATGAAACATTAAGTTTAAATAAGATGTCAGAAATATTTAGAAAAATTGCGGTATATATTTTTTTAAAGTTTGCTTGATTTTTTAATGTTCATTTTCGGTACGAAGGAATGTTTCGTTGGTAACATTTTCCTATCAGATATCTCGATTTTTATTTGGTCTTGATGACAGCCACTTGAGGTCTCCAATGTCTGGATTGAAGCTCGGGCCGCCTGCACTTTTTAATGCTTTTTCCAAGACTTGATATTTTGTTCCTTATCTCCGATAACGGCGATGACTATCTTGCAGGGTGCTTTTTTGTGAAGTTTTCTGCATTTTGGCACTCTGGTGTATAAAGTCTTAGTTCTTTATCTGATCGAGTCTAATCTTTAGGTTATGATATGATATCGCTGAAATCTCGATGAAATCTCGCCACATTTTAATCAGTGCTGTGCCCACTGGGACCAGATGCAAATGACTAACCCCTCTTGTGTCTACACTGACCCGGACAGTAAAATATATTAGTTTTTTTTCTGGTGATGAAGACTCGATATGATTTTAACATATTTTACAGCTTTGTTAGATCACGTTTGTTCCACTATTTAGATTTTTGACCATACTTGATGCAGTAGATCTGCAAACTTTTGTTCCGTAGTAAAGCATATATACAAGCAGCTGGTCTGTATTAATACAATATGTACATTGTAATAAATTCTGTTTATTAGTGTTTTATAGCTTGATGCAATAAAAGTCTTCAACTGAATCTATACACATGTTTGTGTTTGTTTCTTTTGACCTTACATTTATAGTTGAATGACAGTTCTGTTGAAATTTGATTGAAAATTTAAATGATTGTAGAACTTTTGTTTTGACGCAAATATAATATATATATATATATATATATATATCGTCGTAAACCAACGATCAGAAAGAGAAGCCAAACCAACCATGGGTTTCCGAAGTTAAATTCAGATTGAAATAAAACTCTTTAACCAACAAATGGACCAAAAACAAATTTGTTCCGACAGGAGGGTTCCGTGTGGGGTAAATGATGTCGTCTCGGGAAGGCCGCAGACATGACGTAATCAACCCCCCCCCCCTCGCGAGTCTGGGTGTCCTACTGTCCTACATTCCTAGTGTCCTTGTAGCACGTCTGTCTGACCTGATTCCAGCAAGACAGATGTCAATCCCTGAGAGGTTTTGCTGCCTTGTTAACTCTGTAAGTTCTCAACTGGATGACAGGACCAAAACAGTAACCTGTGAACAAATACATCCCGAGAGGTGTCTGTTGTCGAAATATTTTAATTGCAAACAATAGTTTTTTATTCAATGTATACAAGTTAGCAAAGAATACACAAGTATTATGCAGATGGTTTCAAGCTGGAAAGAAACCTATGTACGACTTTCCCAAAAAGCGGTCAAGATGTGCTTTATTTATTTTTTATGTAGACTAATAGAAAATTGGAGTTGTTTTCAAATTATATTAAATGGATTCAGTAAGGTACTGATGCCTTCTACAAATCTAACAAAATGTAGGCGAATATACCATGAGTTCTTGCTGTACTGGGCTTTGACGGGGAGTTCAAATCGTTTAGCAGAGCAGAACTTCTCGGGGTTGTTGGGTAAACTTTGGGGCCAAGTCTTGGTTAGCTTTCCTCCTGGGTGTGTTAGTTTTGCAAACGAGTGTTTATGTAATATTTTTTATGTATTTGACATTCTTGGAATTTGCAATTAACCCACTATTTCAACTTAATTTTCCATTTTTCGACATTTGATATCTTGTATTTTTGAAATTAAGTCGTACAAATGTTCTGGAATTATAACATTTAAACTGGTTGTGATCCTTATCTTGGTGAATTTTTTTCCTTATTTTTTTTTGTGTGAAAATCTATTTGCCATATATCTAAGTGTTTCTAATTTGTTGGTTATACGACTCAGGCTTATCAAAGAATCGCCACAGATCCATCTCAACGATAGTAAAAACATAACTTTTACAATTTGATAAAACTCGTGATTATCAAACCCGGGTCTTATCTCGACCCAAGCAGTAAAATAGTTTCTTTTTGACGGGAATGCCTCAGACTTCACGGGAGACTGTTCGGGGTACGCGTTGTCGGAGGGACCCCTCCTTTCTTGCTTGGTTTCGGGTTTTCCTGCAAAATACCTCCCACGCTATTTAGGTCAGTTCAGATATGAAATATGATTAATTATTACGAATATCATATTTTTTGAAAATATGTGTAAATTTGAAACACAAAGATAAACTGGAATAGTATTTCTTGTTAATCTGCTTTATGACCTACTGATTTGTAGTTACTAACCAATCTTGTTCCTCCATTGGCCAAACACCAAGAAATTTAATTAATACTTAAGGAGGCTTGATGGTCAACAAATTACCCATCAAATCTACCTTAATTAGATATGTTTTTAGTCCTTAACTATTATTTACTAAAGAAAAATTCCATACATGTTTATTTTACTTTTGAAATTTTAATTTGTTCCCTTATTCTTAACAAAGCTCTTCTTTTCAAGGAAATTGATATAGTCTAGAAATGGCCACGACCATACAACCCTCCTAAAAGTTTTCTTCCTAAACCACCAACTATGATTTGGTGCTTTGAGACTTGGCTGAGTTGTCTGTGTACACTTTACCTCATATCGCTCTGTTCAAGCTTGATGAAACCACCACAGAAAACATTTCATCAGCTTTTCGTCGATTAGTGATACCGATTTGAAGTTCTCCTTTGGCCCGGCCATAGAGCACACACTCCGGCCGAGATTCGAGCCCTATCGCCTTGATCAATTTTCGATACATCTGTGATTAATTCAGACGGCAGCACGTGCGCGTCTCGTGCGATGATATTTTTCACAGTTTATGTGAAATTGTGTCCTTTCTCAATGGGTAAACTAACCATATTTCTCAACATAATGAAACTCTGTACATTAGACTTGGGGAATGACAGATTGAAAAACTGCAAATAAATTGACCATAAAAATAACAATTAAGTTCGGAAAGCTAGTGATGCATATCAAAAGGGAATGGTCATTTGTATAACAAAAAAAAATCATAAATGCTAATATCCGCTGCCATGCTGTCGGGGCTAACAAGACAATGAAAACACAGGTAAGAGGCATGTACCTGTACAAAGGGTGGGGGGAGGTGCCCGTGGGGCTCACCAGGTTGTATATGACAGCCTGTTCTACACAATATAAATGATGAGCCATTATAATTCAAATTAAAATTGAAATTATGTTAACGCAACGTTTACTGAATTTAAAATTGAAGACATTGCTGGGTGTGTAAATACAAAAGTTACCTAGCTTAATATGCAATCTGTCATTTTTGTAAATTATGAATTTAAAAACATCTAATAAATTTAAAATATGACGACAACCTGTTTAAAATATAACAAACTAGAAAAATATGCATTACTTGTTATCCACTGATGTTATGTCATCTGGTAAGCCAAATATTCATTGACAAGTAATTAAGTCAAAAAACACGGTTGCGAAATTCCAGTGCCATTTCTTTAAAAAAAGTAAAGCTACACGTTTGCTAGTTCTGTATTTCTATTATACATAATACATAAATTAAATTAATGTTTCAAACAGTAAGGTTGGATGGTGTTGGAACGAAGAAAGCTAAAGGTAGACGTTACACAGTGTAAGACCTTCAACTTATTGTTCTGACACAATCGATGATTTTTATCCACCAAATCTCTGCATTCAAAATATTCCACAAGGTAAACTTTTTGAGTTATAACTCTATGATCCGTATCATAAGGGATGCAATAAACACTGCAGATGAAGGCCTCTTTTTTTCTTGGCCTGCTGACTCCCTGACAGAGAGCTGATGGCGTAACATGCCTGCCGTCAGAGTTATTCATTCTCTCACCAAACTGTTTTTGTAATATATGCCCCCAGATTACAGATCTCGTATCGTGTTTTATATCAATTTTATCTATCTTATCCGAATTTTATCTTAATGCTGATGTGGCCAACACTCTGTTGATAAGCCATCGGGCTCGACATCTGGATTTAACTTTTAAAACGCTTTTGACACCTTCTATTTTTCAAGTTCGGTATTAAAAATATTAGTTTTTATGAGGTACTTGAATTAAATTTTGTTCTTTGATTAAGCAAAAATACAACAGAGAAAACATTCAGACTGAAATTTAATTCGCCCTTTTTTGAGCGCCGTGCACCCAAGTTGCTTGAAATGTGTCAGAGAGTGCATCACGATTTTATAAGTGGGATTTATTCAATTTTTATTTTATATTTATGAACATTTCATATTCGATGTCATGTACAACGTTTTTGATTATCTAGAACCAAAATTTAAAAATGAGTTCTAGCATATATATGTTTTTGGCCGTATCGTGCTTGTCTTCTGTCTCTGAAATTGGTCTTGTTACCTTGATGCATACACAGTGTTTGGAGAGAGAGAGAGAGAGAGAGAGAGAGAGAGAGAGAGAGAGAGAGAGCGCATGTATAACACCATACTGTATTTATATAAAACCGTTTTGTCAGAAGCATTTTACAGAGTCGAGTTGTTTGTTATCCTCTATACATCCTTATCTTATAGTTCTTATCGAGAAACATGTACATTTATTTCATAATGTCAGCTGTTTTACTGAACGTGTTTGTCGATATAGGGCATCTTCAAAGATCTTATTTATGGTAGATATACTTTTCTTATCAGACCATCCAATTCTTAGACAATTTGTCGTCAGTATTTCTCGCAGTGTTGATAGCAAACAAACACACGTTTGGAGAGTAATTTGGAGCGTGATTTCGATCAATCTGATTATCACGGACCAGGATTCAAGATTTCCTATGCTGCTAACAACCTTATGCTATTGTGGTTTAATGAAAAGCAAATAAAAACAAACTGTTTAAACTGAAATCTAAATTGCAAGAGGCTGCTTTACTTGTATGGCGCGCGTGTATGGTAGATATAACCAAGAAATACAAAACAATCAGGTATGGTTCAGAAAGTTTATAACCCAAGTCCTTTGCTTGACAAGACCAGGCCGCTATCTCCTATCTCCTTCTGCAGGACTTACATTATTTGTATTTGAATTATTTATTCAAAACTGCAGTTTGCGCATAATGATAGTTTATAACTTTGGAGAAATAAATATTTTATGTTGTAGGAGTTTTCCTGAAAAACAGCATTGAGCAAAATTACACATTGACATCGTTTCGACAATCCCAGTTCCAAGTACGAGTTGCTCCCAGAGACTGGTAACCTTATTCACAAAGGATTACACAGCTCTCTTCAAATTTAGAAATATATTTATGGAGTTATTCATTTTTTACCAAAAAATTATAGTAATGGTTGTTTGTACCTTTTCTTGTAAACTGAATGAAAGCTGTTTTTGAATCTAATGAATGACAGTCAGGAATTTGTACAATATAAAGCAAGCATCGGGTGCTTTATGTTTATATTGCTGCATGCAAGTGAATTCAATGAAATTCAGTGATAGCGTTGTTGTCTGTTTACGACACTGGAGAGAGGTCAGTGCGTGTAAGTTGTTTTACACGATACCCCCACCAAATCTTAAGGAATGGAATACAAGTTAACACGACAGATGTCGGACAGACTATGATGTCTTTTATTTAGACCAGTCATTGAAACTAGGCGAGCAGGCGTTTAAGTTTATGCGTATGACGCAAGTGAATCTTTAAAAATAATTCTATATTTGAACAAAAACATAAAAACTTTCAATGTAGGGTCACATTGTTTTCTTCTTCCAATGACATTGACGGTTCTGACATTCAGCACTTTGAATTCTCTCGTCAGAGATCTTCTATTATGGTTGTATTAGTGAAGAACTCGTTCGATGACAATAGCAACGATTAATGTCACCAATCAGAGAGAAAAAAAACCGCCCGTTTATTCCACCTCATATAGTTGACTCTGAATTGTTCTGCATTGTACAGTAGAATAAAGTCATGGTCACACATTTAGCAGTCTAGATTCTCACTTTGTCACGTTGTCGTCTGTTTGACGAGTCACGTGACTTGTCACTGTTTCGTACCATGCGTGCTAGCTCCCTCCCTTACACCACTTGTTCTAAGACGGACGGGTAGCAGGAAGATTTCCCAATGGAGACTTGTCAAAGTCTGGTAGTCATTCGTTGAGTTAGGGTCACCAGTGCTAACCATAATTATAATCATTAGTATCTACTAAAACATATTCTGACAGCCATTGATTTATTGATATTAAAACAATATTGATATCAATGCCGCCGACCTTGTATTTTTGATATAAAATCTCTGCAATATGCTTTATCATGCATTGTCAATCAACATGCATGCTTTTTAAGACAAGATGTTATACATTTGCTTACGTTTCTAAAATAAACAATTATGATAGAAATTTTTATTTGGATTCTATACTACAAAGCGAAGGCAATTTTTTTTCTTTTTAATCAGTATCTTGAATTGATAGTGATACTAGTATTCAATTAATGATTGAAATATCAAATCATTATGCTAAAAAACTAGAATATACACAAAAACATTTATCCCGTAAACGAAACTCAAATTTGTTTTTCATCTATTAGAAAGCGTTTTGTATAGCCCGGTATATACACACAAACATTAGAATTGGTTCATCTTATAAAGACAATGGAACAGTTAACTTCAATAAAATGACGAATCATGATGTAGAAAATGTTTTGCAAAGAAATGTTTTGCAAAGAATTTCTGAAGCACTTGTTTATTTATTACTGTCACTTAATTCTCCCCTTTTGATTTTGCACCGCTCTTAAAACCGTGTAATCGAAACGAAAATAAAAACTTGCTAAAAAAAACCCTCTCTGGTCAATAAACATAGGTGTCATCTTTGACAGGTTTGGGATGTCAAAGACTCCCCCTGGCATTCCGACGGATGACGAAACCGGTCCCCCTTCCCCGTGACCAGACACCAGTTTTCTGGGTCGGAATATCCTCAGACGATGTTTATTTTCAAAGATAAAAAAAGAGCCACGTGATTATTTTCAAGGAATTCAATAACTTGCAGAATCTCTCTCTAGTTTTCTAAAGTGATTATAAAAGTGAATTGCAACGAACAATTCTCCAACTTTCTGCGTAAGTATAAAGAATACCAAATAATAAATGCAACTTGTTATCACATGCATGAGGGACCATTTCCACAATTTTGAACCTAATTATCGTTACATTTGAATTGTTCGTACAATATTATCAAAGAGTTATTTTTTTCGACGAACTTAATAGAATAATTATATTACTGGTAAAATACTATTCAGAGAAATTTGATAATTGAGGAGGCGAGTTAGTGTTAGTGTAGGCGAGTTAGTGTATTTACATATGTGGACTCTATGGCTACCCGAATGAGTTCTGTAATGTACTCCTTGATCTCTCTGTCTGTCCTTAAGGAGAGTTCTCCAGTTTCTCAGAGTTCACGTTCTGTCGTCTGCTCCCGGGTTTCCCGCCATTGACTGAGGAACTGACTGCCTGACATTGTATGAACTTTCACGTCGTCCCTCAATGGAGGCGTTGACAAATGATTAATATTTTCATGTTATCCCTCGTCATATCTATTACGTCGTGTTAGGGTGTTCATATTATTGATCAGATTGCCAGTTATCGACCTTGAATCGATAGGGGAAAAGACAATTATTATATAACTCACTGTCAATTTTAAAACATCTTTCTATTGGATCATATGCCAGTTCTGAAATAGATAGTTCTCTACTTGAGCAAAGGCCCACTATTTAAAGGATTTGTTCCTTGTAATTCTATACCAGTTGCTTTATAACGGATCCTCTTGGTGTGTAATATACCTACAGCATGGCTCATAGTTAAGACAATTAGCAAGACGACATGTTATTAAGGACATTCTAATTATACCAGACATCACAGAAATAACTTGTACTGTAAAAGGTTTCTACAATTTCGAAATGGTTATTTTGAATGGACAAGGAAAGCTGACACTTTTTTCCTTAGCTTGGTTTGCCAACAGTCATACCTAGCGTTTACTCTAACAACTAAGGAACATTTGGATAAATTTTTAATAGTAGAAAAAGAAAATGGTCATGTATAAAAATCTAGACTATTGCCATGTCTTTCTCGCCCGTCAATTACGAAACACTGCAGCTATGGTTCTAATCAAGGATTGATGCTGTGGTGGACAGAATCAAAATCACCGAGGTCCGATCAAAGCGTACATAATGATACAGAAGCTCGGGAATTGCCATTCACTTGATTTGACTTTTTTCCCACAAGAGTAAAAAATGATTGACATAGCTTGTCGATTTCGTCAACCATAAGGACCTGATAGTATCTGGCAAAAAGGTTCACAGTTAGAATGAAAGCTCTATTGAGCGTAGACCAACATCGGAGAGAAACTCAAGATCCAATCTTTAAAGGTTTTGTGACAAAGACTATAAGTGTTAAATTAAGCTGAAATCGGTTGATAATTCTAACTTTTTTTAAGTTGATTTGTTTTAATGTTTTTAGAAAATGTTTATACGGGTAAAACATTCACGGATAATGCTATGATATTTCATTGAAAATTTAAGAAGATAAGAAAGAATTGTGAAGCAAAATTTGATATTGTTTATTACGAAAGACGCCAAAATGTCTGAATGAAGAATTTTTCTTAAAGATTTGAGGGATTTGTGGCAGTTTTCTTAGATATATATTTTCTAATTTACAACACTTTAACTATCTGTAAAAGATAAGACTCTAACAGACAGACAATGTTAAACCGTAATGTAAGAAACACGAGAAATCTCAAAGGTCTTTGTTTGCTTTCTTAAAAACTCACACATATAGTAAACTCGACGATACAACCTCAATACCCACGCGGCTTGTCAAAATCGGCATACTTGCGCAACTCTGTATTAATTCAAAAATGTCAGTTATGTCATAATACCAGAGATAGTACAGCCGATTTTTTGTCTCCTTTTACACGTTGGGCAATCATGCATTCTATTTCTGACGTCTGCCTCAGAGGTCAATTATTTACGTTCTCCCCCGACTGATGAAAAAGACCATCAGCAAATAAGTAAATAAGATAAGATGATGGAGGATCGGATCACATCCACGTTTTATTTTTATTTGTGGAGACTTTTTGTAACGGTTCTGTTCTGTCTCCATCATCGGGGAGATGGGGTAAACGCCCCGTCATCGGATATTAAAACAAGACCTGTTCTTGCTCTGATGCAATATGGCGGAGAGCAGTATACATTGTTCGCGATAGCATCTTAGATAACGAAGATCGATAAAGAATCTGGAATAAAAAAGTGAGGTTTGTGTTGTTTTATTTACAAAATGTCGGAGAATACGTATACAAAACAAGTTTTGTGATTTTTTTTCATTTATGTTCACTCATTAAAAATATGTTTTTGTATTTGAGATGGAAAACAAACAAATTGTTTGACGTTGTAAGAAAAACAAGTGTACAACGCAACCCAGTCCACGCTTCAAGCATTGGTATCTATAATCTAGGATCTTCACGAAGACACTTTCAGTAATTGTAATAGCGTATATACATTTTATTTGTGTCAATTACAATAGCATGCTGGTGTCTCTTGTTGTGTGTTGTTGTTGTTGTTGTTGTTGTTGATGCTGACGTGGGTGCTATAAGAGTACAAGTACCAATGTTGTTATTGTATGATGTGAGAATTGGTGATGGCGGTTCTTGTTGCATGGTTGTTGCTTTTATTGCTATATAGTGGGTGATATTCGGATATCTGTGGTGATGTGATGATTCTTTAAATTATAGTTAACGTAGTGGTGTAACTAAGACAGTTGGTGTGATGACTTTGTTGTTGTCTTGGTGATGGTTGGTGGTTGGTTTAAATCGTTGGTTGTTGCTTTGTCTATGGTGTTGT
>WFKH01003881.1:4066672-4108851 GCA_016163765.1 Magallana hongkongensis | reverse complement strand
GTTGCTTTGTCTATGGTGTTGTTGTGTTGGTGGTTGTTGGTTGGTTTGAGTAGTTGGTTGTTGCCGTGCTCTGTGTTGATGTTGTTGCGGTGGTTGTGAGTTTGGGTTGTTAATAGTTGTTGGTGAATGGGGGTTGTTGGTTGTTGCTTTGTTTAAATTTTGTTGTTATTGTGGTAGGTTTGGGTGAGTGAGACTTGCTTGTTTTTGTTGTGTTTTGTATTGCTGTGTTGTTGATGGATGCTGTTTTCGTTGTGGTTGTTGGTTAAGTGGTAGTTATTGTTGTTGTTGCTTTGTTTATATTGTTGATTTTATTGCAATGGTTGTTGGTTAATGGGAAATTGTGGGTTGTTTCAATGTTTTATTTTGCTGTACTGGTTGTTGCTTACATCAAGGCGGTAGCTTTTCTGTCTTGGTGAGTGGTGTCTGTATGGACGGTGATGAATGCTCTCGTTCTGGTAATAGTATCGTTTAAACGTGATTTTATATTATAGAGACACAATTTGAGTCAGCCAATTATTACATAGTCAGTTTCTATTACACGTCACTGTGTTCAGGGAACTTCACTGCGACAACTGTGAATTAAACAATCTGGTGCGGGCGTTTAACTGACAAGCCACATTTTTCACTCAATGATTCAACACAAAACGTGTAGCTACAGAAACAGTTTTACAGCTTGCGTAGTTTTTTGGAAAGAGCCATGCCGTGTTGATAATCTTAAAGCATTTGATTGTCATCGTAATCAAATTATTTGTTCAAAACGTATGAAATACTCAAATTTCAAGTAAAAAAGTTAAGAAAGCGGGTAAGTAATGTTTATACATGTATGTTGAAGTCCTCCATCTTTATCCTATGATCAATCGAGATTATATTAAAAAACACTCACATATGGTCAATTAACGTCGGGCTCGATTGACAAGTCTATGTCCCTTCGTTTTTGATATTTTTTCTTATAAAGAAGGAGCTGATCTTCCATCAGATGTGTACACGAGATAAGCATCATTAATTATCATGGCGCTCTGTCGGCACTGACAGGCCAATGAGTTTCTATAGCACTTAGTTCGCAGTTTTCGGTATTGACGGACAGTCCCGGACAGTTCTGCGAGAGATCGCCCCAGATAACACGTCTTTCCAATTCCCCGCCATAAGCCGAACGGGGACTAAATTTCTTTTTGATTCGTGTTTTGGAAACGCAGCGGAAGAAATGGATTTCTCAAGGGAGTCAAAGGCATTTTACGGCAGATAATAGTTTGGGAGAAAAAACATTTTAGATTCGTATCTTACGATTTAAATGATGAGTTAAATGAAACTGTGAATGTTATGCTGTTAAAGATTTGCTGATATCTTGTTTAAAAGTCCTTATACCGTTACTTCGAGTTTTGTCTTTTTGACAGCGCGTATGGATTTAGAATTATTTCACACAATCGCAATTAATGCTCTGGATAGATTACTTATAGTTACATGAAATTCGCTCTCAGCCATTTTAGCGGAGATATTATCTTTGGTTTTAATCAGGAAAGAAATTATCACAATGATCATTTAAAGAGGAAATGCAATGTAATCACAATTGTTTTTGAAGTATGCGCGTGTAAATAAACTCGATTTGTTTACGTTTGAAGTTTGGAAATAGATTTTGACAAAAACAGTACATCCTAACACCAAGCGTTTCTACTCACCCCCATAAATAAATCAGCTTTCCAATTTTTTAAAACTATAATAATTGTTTTTGTTCGTGTCTATATTCTTTAACTTTCATTTTATTTTTTACACCGTTCATAATCTTTTTTAAAGAGTAAAAATAGTGGCATAGAAAAAAACGAGAACAATAATTTTCTGTATATAACTAAGATTTTTTAATATAAATGGGTTATACTATATTTATATATGACTTTATCTACAACAACTTAAAGGCAAAATTGAGTTTCAAAAGATAATATCAAATCAACTCAAGATTTTCATTACATTTCTATCCAAATACAATTTAAGCAAGTCCTCTAGCATTTTGTTGCTTTGGACAAATATTGCTTTGGATATGACAGGAAGGAAATAAATGGACAGAGAGCTCACATTTGCTGAGTAATTTGATTTAAACCGATTCCCAAACAAATCTCAGAAATAGCTTTAAGTTAAAATATTCTTTAATTAAGACAATTCTGTCACGTGTGGCTGACATTAAGGCGGTCATTTTCAGAACAGATCACGTGCCAGTCACGTGAAGCCTACTCATTAACCATCTTGAAAATTTCGTCAAGTATTCTCGTTTTTTATTGCACTTTTGGGTATCTGTGTTTATTTTCAGCACTTGGTGATCCCCAAAAGTGTAAATTAAATGTTGTTCTTCTTATCACCCGATTTCAATTTGCTGGAACGAACAATAACGGTGTAGGCAGATAGTAGTCAAACACAACAACAAGAAAGGTTTAACGGCCGGTATTACCTCTATTCAATCCAGCCGTGATAAATTGCGGGTAAAACATCGAGGAAAAACATCGTAACAATAAACTTTATAAACCGTAAAATATGAATTTAATTGGCAGCACGGAAGTTATCTGTAGATACCGCGTAGTTTTCGAGTCGACCACGTAGAGATCATAATTTTTCCGGATAAAGATGCCCTGTGCTTGCTGATAAAGGCTAATCGATCTCTTTTTAATAAGTTTTTTCCAATACCCAGAATTAACGATCGCCGACCAATAGATCTTGTTTCTGGAAGATAAGGACTAAATCATTGTTACTTGTCTTTTACTACCGGGGAATAATGTTCCGTTCAAATGAATTCCGACGGGAGACAAGATCAGGAATTCATCATATGTAAGAGAGAGTATTGAATGTTTGCCCTTAGATCAACAAAACATGAAGAACCAGATTGCGTTCTTATTCAATTAAATTATTAAATGATAATCAATCAACGACGAAAAAGAGTTAGAAATTTTGGCGCTTTATTTTGTCGGAAATAAATGGAGGAAAACTTTGTATTCATTGACATTTAAAGGGTGTTGATTTCCATGCAGCATCATTGATGAAGACATTATGACGTAATCATTACAATGATGATGGAAATATTTTAACCCCCCCCCCCCCCCCCAGGAAATGTTGTCCATATTCTTATACAGTCATGTTATGAAGAATAGATAAACCGAGAGCAGATTTTCTGTAGCCATCGAAGAAATAAAAGAGATTTCTCTGTTATCTGTTGCAGGAAATGTCCTGTTTACATGTTAAGGCATAAGATACATTTCGGCGAGTAATCTAGAAATCAGAACTAATGAGCTGCTAGGCCGCTATCGGATTCTGTGTCTAGGGGACATACAAGAGTTATCTAACTTCCGTGTTCACCTACGTGCAGGCAACTGCAGTTTGTATCTGGTTGCTGGGTGATTTATGGTCCATCTTATTGAGAGTTCAGGGGAGAGATACAGTTTTCAGGGGATTTGGGTTTCCATTCCTATCAGATACATTTAATGCACTTTTCCCAACTTTTATAATGCAGTATGATGGATGTTTACAACGAAGAAAATGGCAATGATAAGGAGTTGTTTCGCCGGAGAAGCCTTTTTCTTGGTACTTCCCAATCGTAACTAAACAGAATAATCTGATTGTATCGCTAACTATTATGAGCATAGGGGGAATATCTTCCTGCAGTCATTTCTAACTTTGCTTTGAAGTTTGGTATATTAGAATATCAAAATCTCGATCAGAGTTTGATGTGAGTTCTTCGGGGAGTTTTCTAGGCAATTATTTGGAGATGATGCTCAATATCTTTCAAAAGATGAACCAAATATGAAATTATGCTTGTTAAGATACAATTATAGATTCCAGTCTCCTAAACGCACTAATGACGAAGATCAGAGTACGAAAGCGTGTGCAAGATTGAAATCTTTTTCATATTAATGCTTGCATAACGTAATCAAATTAGTAAATCAAAAGAGAATAGAAGAGTGCTTGAAATGATTTGATTTCTACACCTGTTTTTATTAAGTTACACAATATTGCTTTAACTCCTCGCGTTTTGATTTATAAGAGGTCTATGAATCCTTCATACCAATATACATGCACAGAGTTCTGGGATAGATAAGACTGCATGGACAAATCAAGACAAATTATACAATAAGACTTCTTCAAAAGACTACGATTAATCTTTATCTGCCTAAAAAAAAAAATTTATTGAACATGACTGATATTATCAAGAAAACAAATAACTTTTCAAAACGACTAATTCTTTTAAATAAGAAAAAAAAAATAACCGTACTAAAATACAGTCTCTCCATAAGGTTTTGATTTCTGTAATAACTCATTTTATTTCATTGAAAATGAAACAAAAATATATAAAAGCGTATTTAATATTCATATGTATAACCAAGGTAAACACATACAATGAATCGGCATGATATAATTTTTCCATATAACTGGATTTTTTGCGGGATGATATTTTTCGTTAACTTTAATTAAAATTAAAATCTTGAATATATTTTATTACAAGAACATGGTGAAATAATAAATATCTTGAATCAAATAACAGAAAAACCAACCAACCAACCAAACAAACAAACAAACAAAAGCCCAAAATAACAAAATAAAACGCCGGAAAAAACCCATGTTAACGGTTTATATATACTAATATACTTTGATTTAAATTGAGTTGGATAAAGTCGTGTGATTGATAAGCAGTAAAATCTCATCAAGACTATTTCAATTACATAAAACAATTAAAAATAGATTGGGAAGTTAACAAAGTTAGATTTGAATAACAGAACAGTGGTTTATAAAGTTGTTTGTTCATGTTATTTTTTTCCCCAATTTTAAGCAATATTTTATGACAAAGCATCGTAAGGAAAACTAAGGATTCTGTCAAAAAAAAGTGTATTTTCACCCAAAGTGTATATACTAAAATTCCAACAAATAATTAACAAATACTTTGCAATAACTTTTGTTTGACTACAGCTGAAAAACTTGTTAAAGTTGATGGCTAACACAGAAAGTCTTCCCTTAAAGACTTAAAAAAAAAAACTATTTCTTATAAACTCCAGCAAAAATAACCAAACATACATGTGTAAATGTTGGTGCCTGAGAACGACAGCAATCATGAAGTCATATAATATAGCTGAAAAAATACTAATGGCATCAGAAACATTTCACTGTGCATTTTTGTTTTGTTTTTTATCATTTTTTGTTTTGTTTGTTTGGTTTTTTTAAAAATCATTTTTGCTTGTTTGTTGTTTTGTTTTGTTTTGGGTTTTTTTTTTTGGCTCGTTTTTCTTTTTTTTTTTGGGGGGGGGGGGTGTCTGCAGTGAACCATTGATTTAATTATTTTGTTTCAATGCATTTATATATAATAATCTTGTTAAGTGACCCTCGACACCATGTTTCATGTAAGTATGTGAAAGGTGTTTCAACTTGTTTTCCGTTAATGTTGACATTTTAATCAAATAGTTTAAATTTGCACGTACCTGTTTAAATTTTATGAATATGTTGATTATTTTATACAAATGTACATATACGTATACTGTATAGTGAAAAAAATTACTAATTAGATATTTTGCATTTTTTAAGTATATTTTATATTAAAGGAATAGTATGCTTGAATCATCGTAATCAATTTGTATCATTTATCGTTTATTTCCAATCTATAAATAAAGAAAATTTAATACATGATTTTCAGGGTATGTTATTTTTTTTTTATCAATGAATACATGTAAATAGTCGTGATAAATCAAACTGATTTAATTAAAAGTAAATTTAAGTAAGTTTTTTTTTGTTTAAAAAAGTAAATTTAAATGCAATCCGAATTAAAGGTGTTCAGATGGCTTGTTGGTTTAATTCTTTGGAAAACCACAATACTTAAATTACGTGTAATCTAAGTTATAACGGTGGCAGAAAATTTCACCGTGGTACATCCCCCGAGTGTAAGACTTACTTGTCAAGTGTATAAGTGCCTCGGTTTCTGGATAGATAATCTGAGATACAGGGATTCTGTTTAAATATCTGAAAAAAAATCATTTAAATCAATTTGATCAAATAGAGAGTTATGCCAAAATAGGAACAGCATTGATAAAATCAGGTCGAATTTCCTGTAAACTTTTATCCGGGGGATACTCGCCATTAGACTACAGAGCTGGGGTTCCCAGTCGGGATACCTCTGTATCGATAAAGCATTGAGGGGGCCGACCTCGGGCTTTCCTACGGATGTCTTCTCTAAGTGGTCATTTCCGACTTCTCCCCCTTTTTTAAAGTCCTTTTTACTACAATAGGAATATCCAATAACTAGCTTCGTTTGAATTGTTTTTAAAATTGTAAACATATATTTCAAGTACTTTAATTTACGCAGTCACAGTAATAAGTTTTTTTTTTCAATTTGTACCAAATTCTTTTTTCAACCATGATTTTAGCTTTCTCATATTCAAATTAAGAATTCTTTGTTTACTAGTATCCTTTGTTTTCTTTTTATATCAAAGTTTGAATTAATTTTCTTATTAATTTTTACATTGTTAATTTTGATTTTTGTAAAACTGTCTTTGGTACGATTTTTTTTTTTTTTGGGGGGGGGGGGGGGGGAGATGGCTTGTGTGTTTGGGTGCTGTGTGTGGATAATGTATGGACTACATGTATAATTAAAATATAAATTATCTGTGTATATAAAGCATGAAGTAAGTCAGCATTGGAACAGCTGTGCAGAGATAAACTGTCGGACAAACGAAACAAAGACCTCTTCACATTGCAGTCCCTCGTACATCACACCGGAAGTAAATGTAAGCGTTATTGTAGGACACTGAGTCGGGAACGGGCAGCATAAGTGTTGTCGGATAACAATTTGACTTTTTCACATAGATAAACACTATACCCAAAACGTCTGAAACTCTGAATACACTCCCATAAAGCATTTTCAATATATAAGGTAGAGAATGATTGCAAATGGTATCAACTACGTATGATATGCAAAATTGCAGTACAATTTACAGCGTAATAAAATTTAAGGGTGAAAGATACGATTTTCCAACAACATAAGATAGAAAATATAAAATATCCAATGAAACTTCTTTAAAGGAGACAAATACAATTATATTAAAATCTCCCCAATAAAATAGAAAGCCTTTTGATTTTGGTATGTAAAGTATTTAAGTAAAGTGTCCAATGAAAAAACTATCTCTGACAAAGTGTAGACCTAATATTTCATCCTAATAAAATCGCATATCTAAATTTTACTATATATACGTTCACATACTACACTCTGTCCAAAGTTTCGATTTTCGAATATCCAAAAAGTGAATTTAGTTAAGAGGGCTCGATGGTCGTGGCCATTTTAATACTGTATTTATCTCCTTTAGAAGAAAAGCTCTATATGAAAATACAGGAAAATACCCAAATTTAAAAGTCAAGATTTATGCATTTTTTCTTTAGCTAATAATAGTTTATAGATAAACAAATCATATCTTAAAATTTTAGGTAGATCTGATGGTTAATTCGTTGACCACCCAGCCTCTTTAAAATGTTATGGAAACGGGAAACTTGAAACAGACTATACATGTTTAATTATGTTATGTTGCACAATGTAATCATGATTTTCACATTTGACCTCGTTTTCCTCAATTTAGAAATAAATATGACATCACTACGTTAACATTTTCCAGCCATTTTAGAATTTTAAAGCAGTTTGTCTTCAGACTAAAATCTAACAGCAAAGTTTTGCTTGTTCAGTGCTGTCGACTATGTTTCTTTTAGAAAAGAAAGTCAAGAAAATAACAAAAATTGTCAAGAATATTAAAAAAAGGTCTCACCCTGATTGAGTTGCAAAAATAGCGTCATTTCTGACGTCATATAGTCAGTGAGTACAAATAAATATGACTTGTACAAAATGATAAAAAAAAAAAATAAATCAAATGATAGTCCTTTTACGAAATAATATATTGTTAAATAATATACATAAAAAACTTTTTTTCTTAAATGTTGATAAATGAGGGCCGAGATTGACTCATATTTCATGTAGTCCAAATTACTTAACCCAAGTGGCTATACTTCTCGGACCAATGGTCAATTTGTCACAACTAAAATAAAGAACAACTGCCGTCACACTGCGAGATGTGGATCAAGAATGGCGGGGAATGTTATGACATTTCATCAAAACAGATCCAACTAAGATTTTGAAGGTTTCTATGGAAACCTGCAATTGACGTAGATTAAGTCGGGATCGGGAATAGCGGTTAATACTCGGAAAATGGCTTCTCGGACGAGAATGCCGCACTGGAAAGTGATTTTATTTCATTTTCATTTGCCTATCTGATGGGATCTAGCACTGATGTCTGAAAATCAGATATGGCGGCATTTTGCAAATAAACAGACGACAGGCTTCTGTGCAGGATTTCTATACAAAAATTTTACTCCGTCAAATGCGTGTATCTGATTTATATGCAAATGAAGCTTTGCACGTCCAAAATGAAAAATCGAAAGCGGCAATGTTAAATCGACCTGATTCGTATCTCAAATGATGCGATCGATCTTAGGGTCATTCTGACGGAAACACTGATATTTTCGTCAGCTTCCGTGGATCAGCGGTACCCGACTATAGCATTTCAATTTAAGCAGCTTTCATTTTTAATATCCATACGTTATGCTGAAAATCGCAATTTCAACCTTTACCGGAAATGGGAGAACAAAATATTCTAAAAACAGAAAACATGAATAGCAACCAAATTTGTACTCACAAAAACATTATTGAGGACTTGAAAGTGTTTTGTTGGTTTTCTGTCCGAAATTCTTAATATTCGTTTTAAAGTCTAATGGCGACATCAGAGACAAAACTAGCATTAATTTCCATTCAATAATGGAAGTACAAGAGATTATTGTATTTATAGGCATTGTATGACTTTAATCTGTAGATATAGCTGTATGTAAAGCTCAATGGCAGATCTGGAAGAAGACACTCGGATTCATTACTCTTTATTGATTTCGTCTTCAACTTTAGGTAGAGGGATACTATTTATTATCGGAGATTTAAATATTGATATCATTTGCATAATCCGGGAATTACTTTTCTGACGGTCCGATTAGATTTTGTCTTTTCTGATGATAAAGTTTACTGCCGGTTATAACAGAAGTGCGCTGTGTTCCCGAGGGATGATGGTCTAGATCTACTAATACGTGTCTCAATGTAGATTTCTTATCAGGCCCGGGTTCAGGGAATATCATACGATGCTTATCAATTATACGTGGAATTTTTTTATTTGTTCTCATGAATTGTGTCAGCATTCCTTCTGTTTACACCAAAGTTGTTGATTAAACTTCAAAGTATTTTTTTTCTTCAAAATTTTATTAATAAAATCATCATTGTTACACACGTATTTAACACACAGAGCTAATATTGATGACATATAGATTGTAATGTTATTTCATAAAGCCGTCAAAATGATATTGCGTCTTCGCTAATCAACACGTCATGAGGCCAAAGTTCAATGGAATACCTTTGTATTTCCTTTTGTACTTGGATCAGAAAAAATCGTCACAGATTAAGATGGAACGTGTCGCGAACGAAAACTGTCATTTTCGCCAAATTACCTGAACATTTTTTGCAAACGTCGAATGAGAGAGGAGTGAAATTGCTTTTTAATTTCAAATTGAGTGAAATCAGAATCCATGCACACTTTTTGTACCGTCGTGTATTGCACGTGGAACTGAAATAATTCGTTTCGCTCCGTCGATTGGCAAACATCTTTACTTCCTGTGAAGGCCTGTCGACGTACGCGCAAGCGCTGTAAGCGGAAATAACACGTCAGACACGTGACGGGTAATTCAAACTCTCATTTAGAATATCATGTTGGGAGAGAATTAATGAAGGTTACAATATTTGTAATTAATTTGCTCTTGATTTCCCAATTCATGCAGTTAGATTATTATTTTCTTCTTTATTTTATTTCTGTGTTGTTTTGTACAATACATAGAATTTTCCTAACAAGACAAAAAATTATAATCGTCACGTCTTAGATAAGCTGGTCGGTTTGACATGATTTTCATGAAAATATTTTTTACCCTGGTATGAAACTTAGAATGAATGATATTAATTTACACGATTCGCATAAAGGAATCTACGATATTTGTAAATGTTTGAGATGCGAACCCCGATACATGGTGATATGGGGAAGCCGTAGAAAAAAAGATTTACTTGACTGCAGAAATAATGCGATAAAGAATCGCCCTCGACTCATGAGTAACTTCATAATCATATTTTAGAAGATTTCAGAAAAAAAATTATCATTTCCTGTAGGGATTGACTGAAAGCTTCAGCCAAAAAAGATGAGCTTGTTTACAAATTCGCAAACCCCGGTGCTTGTCGCTACATTACACTGAATGTCTGATATCAAGATGAAAAATAATTTAATGGATTTTATTTAAACATTGCTTTTCTGATCACCGGAAACACTTTGTCGTTATAAACCGTAAGTTGATTTCCTTTATTAATATTTTAATATTGTCTAATTTAAAGTATTTATCAGCATTAAAATTACTCTAATTCACCGGAAGCTCTCTAAAAGTTGTGGTCATTTAAAGAAAATCTAAATTGATGGTAAAAATGACTAAATGAGAAATAACCACGGCTCTTGAATTTTAAAATCTGTATTTCAATATTTGTAAGAAACCCTTTTTTAAGTACTGTACGTACTTGTATGCATCAATTTGAATTTAAAGAATAACAGTAAGAAGTAATGTCAAAATTAATTTGTCTTGGTGATCCATAATTCACTTATAACTTCAGACACTGCTCAAACATGAAAATACCGTAGAGCGGTGCGAAAATAGTCGTGAAATCGCAATAAAACTGTCATTATTGAATCCTCGCCACGTGCATCCCCCCTAATCCCTGCCCCGGATTCACCCCCTCTGAGCGCCATCCTCTTACCATATGGACATCAGGGGGTCCAGGGATAGTATGTCACTGCATGAAGAGAAACGTGTCATAGAGAGGCGCTAATCAAACTTGTAATTATTTGTAACTGATATCTCCCCCGACCACTATATCGGCAGTGAGAGCAGTCCAGTCCGTTACAGATGATGAAGGAGTCCAGGGTCAAGTTTTATTAGCGGGACAGGGGAAATAGATCGAGTGGGTCCGGACTAACCCCTCTGACCCCATCCGGCCGCCACAGACTCTGACTATTGGTCTGATATTCTAATACAATGCACAAAGAGAGAAGTAAATAATCAGATACTCTCTCTCTCTCTCTCTCTCTCTCTCTCTCTCTCTCTCTCTCTTATAATTAGGTGAATGATGTAAAATGAAGGAAATTTTAGCAATTCTGATTAATTTAGAGTATGATAAAAACACTACTTTGTAACTTCAGCTTGACTGGTAAGCAGATATTGTGTGCTTCAATGAAATACAGAAAACAAGTAATATAGATATGAAGTAAGGTTTCTGACACGACAGATCCTTCTTATGACCAACTGATCACGCTATTTCAACAGAAAAAAAGAAGAGCTGAACTCCACAAACCCCTGGCTGCTCGTAACTCATTAAATGCTGGCATTGTTTTTGCAGAGAATTAAAACATTTAAAGCACAAGGAAATATTATCTGTCTGGTGCTCATCTTTTGGGTCTTCCCTCTTCACCTTATCTCCAATATGCACAGGAAATACACAAAGAAGCTCCAGGCGGCCTTTTTCTGCCATTTTCCTGTTTTTTATCATTTTATGTAGTAGCAGTTCCGATCCTGTGCGTTATCATGAAATACATGTCATTTGAATTGGAGGCAATAAGTATTTTGTCGATTTATTTTTCCAAAAATATTAAAAAGAGAGAACTGTTTCTTGTTTCGTTCAAGGAAGGGGCGGTTGTTGCCATCATAAAAAAATGATTGAAATTTAGACGATTGATACTCTGTTTATTACTTAATGTATATGTATGCCATTCTGTTGATATGCTGGGTTTTTATTCATTTTATTCATGAAAATACGTAACAAACAATCCTTTAAATATTATTTATATTTCAGTTAATGGTTAACACAGACATTAAATTGCACTTTAGATTCATAAAATCATATGATAAAAAAAACCAGGAATTCGAATGAAAATCAAGAATTCGAATAGAAATAAGGAGAAAGTAAAAAGCAAAAAACGAAACAGTTCGGCGATCTGCCACCATCGAAGCGCCTGCAGCGACACTAATCTGCGTCGTTTCAACGCTTGAGCTCATGACGTGATATTTATTTGCTTTTGTGGGAGATTCTGACCGTAGAGCGAAATGTCAGGCTCAGAATCCAGCTTATTACATTAATCCCATTACAAGAGATTGGCTAACATATAAACAGACGTGCGGCTAACAAATACATGACAAGTAGTGCATGTTTAAACAAAAATCCACGGGAGCTTGAAGCTACTTCAGTATTTGTATAAAATATTTGGTGAGAAAGTTTCGAAACCTTGTTTTTCAGGACAGATACAAGAAATGTTGATGATAGAACTCTTATATGATAAATTGATAAAAACAAGGGAAAAGTGCGTATTTTAACGATAAAAAATATATGTATTAAAATACTGAATAATTCAGTTCTTTTTCATATCTATAAATAATTCATGTTATTTTATCTAAAATTACGCCAAATGACAAATATATTTTAACAAATCTGACATGATACATCTTAAAGATACAAGAACTTGAAAGGAAATATCACAATAATGAATCAGATAGGAGAAATACATCTCATAGTATCAAATGAAAAACTAAATTAAAAATGTTCCTGCAACAGAGAAATTCTCAGAAGTTTAACTGATATGAGAATTCCATGTTGGATTTGCGAAAAATTTTACGCGATTTTCTATTGATTTCTCCTAATTTCTTTTCGTAATCATTTTATATCATATACCGGTATAACTGCACAATACTATATCCATTTTTTTCCCCGTATGTTCATAATCATTTCATAAATATTATTTCTCTTTAAATAAATAGTCTAAGTAAACTACTCCCTGACTTTTATCCTTTTTCTCTACTATGAACAGTACTTTCTCGTGTCATCTTTATTCCTTTTTTACCTTAGTATACATTGCATTACATATTTCACAATAGCTCATCTTAAAATAATTTGCCTCATTCTTTATTCCTCGAAAACATTCTTATTTTGAATAATAAAGCAAATGACAATTTTTAAATGTATATCATGTATCTTCTTATGATGATATTTTGTATTATATATACATGTACTATTCATATACAGTGGGCCGTGCCCTTGCAAGATATAAAAGAACTCCATATATATCTATTAACTTTCATAAAATGATATACATTCTCTTGCTCTATCATTCTCATCATATTTGTGTTAATAGTTCTATTTTTCAATATTCAAATCATAACCCCCCAAATCTTGATACTTTGTGTTGCTATAGATGACTTCTAATGACATATATATGCCTGCGTCTTCCTTTCATTAGTACGTAATTGTATTTTCCTGTAGACGTTTGGAATGGGATAAAAACCTTGGGGTCGTGCTTTAGTTTGACACCAAAACCACGTGTAGTAGAGGGATCGGTGGACCACTTAGCTATCACGCTAATTATCGCGCCGACACTAATGTGAGGGGAAGAGGGATCCCCCAGCTCACACAGGGATGGGGGCCCAAACTAAGTGGAGCCGGTCAGAAAAGATTCTCAAAATTCTGACCCAATACAGTCTGTGATTAGATATTTTCACATTTAATGAAATAATAATATCTTTTAAAAAAAGAAGAGATAAAAGTCACACCAGTATCAATGATTTTAACACCCCTTTTTTTATAGCTGCAAAAATTATTTTCATCAAAACAAATAGAATACACGATTATGTTTCGTCACATGTTGTACATGTATTTACAAATGAACACAACGAAGAGATCTGTGTTAGTAATATTTTTCTGCCATTTTTTTTTAACCCTTTCACAATATTCAGAAATGTATTATGATTATTGTGCAATTCATAAATTCAGTAAATATTATCTGTGTTCGTAATAGCTCTTGGAGAAATGAAAATAATCATTCACTCACACTGTTCTTCTTCAATAATCTAAAGGAAAAACATATACATGTATCCTACTTTTGCAATTGTAGGAGAGGGGGGCATGCCGTTTTCGCGCCTAATTATTGGAGGTGATAAGATAATCATGCAATAATTACGGCCCCACCACAATTCGCCACACCCCGGCACACTTCACACGAACGGTGTAGACAATTTTTTCACCAAACTTGTGATAATTGGAAAAAAAGATTCACAGGGAAATATTTCACGGACGGAACATATTAATGACGAAGCGGCCCTGTCGACCAATTGCTGAAGTCCGCGCAGAACCCCCCCCCATTTCAAAGAACTTTCTGCGTAGTGGGGGTTATGCTACGGTTATTTCAAATTACTTGTAAACATGACTTTGTGTCCAGAGTTATCTTGATGATTCCATCAAAATCTGAATTGTTCAAATAGTTTTCGGTGACAACTACTTTGTACAGCGACCAGGGGCCATCTTTAGCTGCGCGCGATCAAAGACTGGCTATATCTTGATTAAGGTTGATTAAAATGTTGGACAGGTCGGGCCATTGTACAACATGCATTTTACACGTGTTTTAATAAAGTCAGTGAGATTAGACAATTTTCATCTCGCTTCCTTATGTCTTTATTTAACGCCTCAAGTCCGAGCCCAGCTTGAGAAATGTTTAAACCGCATGAGACTGGCCGCATTTCAAAGGAAAAACTGACCAACCTGGTGGTCATAAAAGTGTTCTTGTTTTTTTTGATAAGACTTTTAATTCCAAAAAATTAAAGACTTGAAGAACAAAAAAGTGTTAAAAATACCAGAGGAAAGTTTGCTGCTAATTAAAAATGCCTCACTTATTTGATTTATGATAGATAACAAAATTAAAGTTTGTAAAAGAAATTTCTTTTTTTGAAAGAAGAAAAAAAATAACTGATGAAGTTTTAATATGTCTCAAACAAATACTAGTACATTAATGTTTGTTACAGCTTCACTTTGTACTAGTAATTCGAGAGATAAACTTGCAAGCTTCTCGTCTGTTTTATATTATACATTTATATTCATAATAGAATAAATTCAGTGGATCAAATCACATGTAGAAATGTGATATTAAAACTTTATGAATAGAAAGATATATTATTTTTTACATTTTAAACACCATTTATTTTCATTTCATTTTTTAAACATGTGAAATTTGAAAAAGTAAAACATATAAAATTGACATTTAAAAATATTGTCAACAAACAATGTAGGTGCTTTGTTTTAAAGTTACAAAGTGTTACATTATTTTTGACAAACATTTAAAATGACATAAAAAAATATATATACAAAAATGTTGCTTTGTTTAAAGGTACGGAATGTTGCTATATTTTTGACATTTCTAGAAAATGGCATGGAAAAAGTACAACCTACAGAAGTGTATAAAAAATCAGATACAAAAAAATATAACAACATGAAGAGATCAAGATCGACTTATCAACCACGGGGATCTTGTCCCGCTCTCAGAAACAGGTGTCCGAGAAAATTGAAAAACTCTTCTAACACTTCAGAGCCCTCGAGAAGCACGTCATCACAGAACGGCAGGTTCTCGGGGGCTAGAACTTGTTATGTCAATGTCACGTTCACGATGGAGCTATCAGCCTCGTGTCTCCAAACTCGCAGAACCAGGGTCCAGGCATGACCTGTCATTTTTTGAGTTGTTTGGCAGAAATCAGCCAGACCGCAAAATAACGCTTCTCTGTAAACGAGAAAAAAATTGAATGGTCTTAGAGTTATTTTAAAATAGATTACACGCTTCGTTTTTCTTTCTTTCTTTCTTTTCAGTTTTTTTTCTTCTTCTTCTTCTTTTAAAAATATGTTGAAGTAACAAATTTATTGACAAGTAATTAAAAAATATTATCTTCATGAAAATAATTTTTCATAATACTTATCTTTTCGTATATAATACAGTTGATGTTACAATAACATTGGAAATTTTATAATGATGTTAGATTAAAAATGTTGATGTTTTTGTGTTGGAAATACAAAAACTGTGACAGTAAAAAAGTTACAAATAAAATACAAATCAAAATATGTAATTATTTCGGGATGATGATTGATTCGAAGTCGAGAGTTTGCTGTTAAATGTACTTTCTTTTTTACATGGGTTTGATGAAATATTATCCATTAAAATTATCAATGGTGAAAATATTTACAATGTGCGTACTCTGTGATGTAAGTCCATTTCTAGATTTCCGTTTTATCCCCTTTTTCTCGATAAATGCACGATAATATCATTAAGAAAAATATCTCAAAATTTACAATATGTTACACACAACTGATGGATTTTACTTTTAAGTATTCCCTAGGCTTGTTTAAATGTTTAGATGCTTCTCATAAAAATATCCAGAAAACAACACCCTCTAATACGCATGAAACAATCCGCGGAGATTTTATTTATTTGCATTCGTAAATACCGGCTTTTCTCACTAATAAGCCGTGGCACGAGTCGCCGCTAACAGGTCTTGATTATGAGTTGATATTTTCCAAATATCTCACAATATCTTCTTGTAGTTAATGCCCTTCTAATAGATATCGACAAAAAATCCCCCGATATCAGCCTTATTTCTCGTCCGATCGGTTCCACAGGTTAATCGGAAAACATCAGCATTTTCCACGGAATGAAGTTGGCCGATCATATCAAGCTCGGTAAATAAGAAAGCAGTTCTATCACAGATCTCGCTCTTTGGAATCGGTTGATAAAAGAATGGTGTGTACCTCTGGTGGTAATTGGTTGTAGGCGAATGCTTTTATCTGATTCCCATTTTCACCTATTTACCATGTAAACCAAGATATAACACTATCTCATGGATAGAAACTCCGAACAAAACTAAAACAAAAATCTCTTTTTTCTCTAGAGTTCATAAAATTTAAAACAAGCGACTTTCATACATTTATTGTTCTTTTAAATCTTTCTTTTTTCAGATATGCATATATTTATTTTTAAAGTTTTGTATTGTCTGTTAATGTTTACAAAGAATATAAACCCATATTTAATTCTTCAATAATATCTTCTTCATCTTGAGATAAATTTCATCTACAAATTGGTGTATTTTTGTATTTAAAAGATTAAAACGTGTGTTTCAAATTTACCAAAATTACGCTCAAAGTATTTGATTATCCTCAAATTATATCACATTTTTCTCTGCGGCAAAAATCCAATCATCTCATTGGTGAATTGTTTCTGGAGGCGGAATACTGAATATCAAGCCACGCCCCTCGCGGTTATTCACACCCTCGTCTTGTTACGGATGGATAAACTGATTGATATAATTTGTAAATAGAATGGCTTCAGGGGGCGGGGTTTAATTACTCAACAAATCTGATTGGCTCTCTAAGCCTCGTCTCGCCAGCGCACAATGAATATGTAACCATAAGGCGCCGACAAAAAATGGAAAAACTTAGTGAATTCGTATACATGAAACAAGCAAGCAAACCTATCAGCATATCGAAGTATTCTCTCTAACTGGTCGGATAAAAACATAAGATTAGAATACTACCAACATTTTGTGTGTGTGGTAAACCTGTGCGATTCTGCAGCATGCATTTGGGAAGCTTTTGGATAGTAAGTTTAGTTTTATGTGCTGGGTGCTTGAGCGCCGTGAATTTGGTCTACTCTCAATTTGAGGGTTTAGTGAAACAAGTTTGTAAAGCACGTGATCTGTAAGCGGATTGTTTGAGATAAGGAGACTTCATCTCTTGGACATTGAGTCTTATCTTCATCAGTTAAATATTTAATCAGATACTGTTAAAGCGAGGCAGTATTTAACTCCTTGACAGTAACTGTCAATTTCAATATCTGATTTTAAATTTCTTAATTTTGAAGATGCAAATTTAAATTATAATTCTGTACGATAATTCACAATACATTCTTCTTAATTTTTTTGTGCATTTGATTGAATGTGCTCTTAGTCTGTTTATTTATTTTCTTTATTTCATTTTTCTTTCAGACAAAACAGCAAGTGTGAAAATTCAGAATTTTGTGAAATATTTTACAGCCTTATAACAAACTTTAAAAAACATATAACCAAAGTCTGGTCCTCCTATATTGGATTTAACAAAGAAGGAATTTGGACTGTCTAAGAATAAAAAAGAAAAAACTTGATTTCTTTCTTCTGGACCTAAAATAAAATGGAGACAGAACAGCAGCACGCCTGGCTCCGGACCGAGGCCCCCAGGAACGCATATGAGTCCGTGGGGATGCTACCCTCTGAGGACGTAGGGGACATGTTCCCCCCGCATTTCCTGGAGTCCAACGCAGGGATGAATGGATATTACAACCAAGCAGCACGCGCAATGCACAACTACAGATCTAGTCATGGTAGGTACCCAAATTCTTCATTCAAAAATTTAAAAAAAAAAAAAAAAATTCTAGTTTTTGATTTAAAGAAAAAAGTATTTATTTTAGTACATTATTATTAAGATAGTTTATTTTAAAAAAATGTATGGTTTTAAAAAATATTTAAAAAGAATTTTGCAAATGTTTAAATGTTTTTCGAAAAATAAATATCTTGAAATCCAAAGATTAATAAGGACAAGTAAACTAATTGCCAGCTGTTTAGAAAGGTTCGGTGTTCACAACAAATATATAACAATAATATTAGGTTTATGCTCTGCCAGATTTCGGCCGGATTGCTGGGGTACTCTAGTTTTAAATTCACGTTAGTAAGTCTGGTCTGGTTGACGTCCCACTGAATGGAAATTAGCCATGCTCCTCTGAACAAATTCCTCTATACACAAACATTTATTTTTCTTGTCTAATGAAATAGATTTTGTGTCTTCACTTTTCGCTAATACCCCGAACTATTAGGAATGTACTAAGCCAAGACGACTAATTTAGCCTCTTATTTTTATCTCGGTAATAAGATTAAATTTCTAGCCCATATCGATGTGGGTATAAACATGTAATGAACACCCCGTGTCGATTTCCTTATGTTTGATGATAAATAACATGTGGTTCCAATTTAACTCGGTTTTCATTTTGACTTTATTAAGTGGATTATATATCATCGATACAGATCCTCTACCCTACAACATGTGTCGGTCCCTAAGTGTGTCAGTTTTCTTATTTTTCTGGGCACTTTATCCGTCGGAAATTGTCCCATACTTATCCATACAGAAGCCCCAGCTTATATTATACATCACTTTTAATACAATAAACAGCCTGAATTGGAGCCGGTTAAGGACATACGGAATTTTAAAATTAAATCGACACAGCTTTCAAATTTTCACAAGTACTTGGCGTTATTTTCACTTTTTCTAGCCGAGTTCTGACATCGCTCTTTCTGACGGCTGGGAGGTATTTCCCGAATTTGTGGCCAGGCGACATTAAGTCGTCCATCTAGGCTGTAATATGAAATTTAAATCTATAATATCCTCCTCTAGCTTGCCTCATGTGTTATTATTCAGATAAATTGGAATATATATGTATATATAACCACCGCAAAGTGAAAACTGTTATTTTACACAGATATCAAATTCCCACGTCTATTCATATAATTTCTAATTAGGAAATTCTGAGTTTTAAAACTTACGTTTTCTTTTTTTTAAATTTAAAAATCCGAACATAGCCGAATTGTTTTGAGTTGGCAAAAATTCAGAGGTTTGAAAAATATCTCAAACCTTCCTCCTCTCAACGTGAGAAAATAAAAACCTCGGTAGATAATCTAGATAATTCTATCTCTCCTGATTATCAGAGAGTTAGATTTTCAAAACATTGATAAGAAAAACGGCATTATATTCCAAGCTAATCTATTTGAAGAAATATGTTCAGCATTATTACCGCGGGATAAAAACTGAATCTGTTCCCCCTTTAAAGATGAGGAAACTGTATTACATAGTGTTAAACTACTCTAACTTTATTGGTACGTGGTAATTAGGAATGACACTGGTGTTGAATACGCCTTCAACTTCAAGCATCTTCGACACTCTAGAACAATTTTATTATCGTTAGTTTTGCTTTCCCATGCAGAGCCATTTCAAGGAATATTAGAACTGGCGTCTTGAAGACCATCAGTAGTAAAACGAACAAGAGTCAACTAAAGTAATTGTTTCTCCCCGTAATCAATCCGGACAAAATGAAATTCTAGACAAAATATTTACTTCAGTTGTTTTAGAAACGTGAGGTTCAACTCCTTCAGATGATGACTATTAAATGCCTATTTCCCACATTAACGCTATATTTATTTGAAAATAAACCGTCAAATGCAACAGGTCCGTGGCCTGACTTCCAGATGTTTTCAATGTCAGCTTCTTTACATTTACCAGATCGGCTTCAGTATTATAGGATTGTAAACGAGCTTGCAGTAGGCAAGTGTTCCCCACAGAGATCTTGATGAGGCCTAATCCCTGTCCCTCTTCTGTCATACGACTCCCCACCGGTCAATTAGTCGCACCCCTCCAGCCCTCTTCCCGATCCCTCTTTACAAGACTCACAAAACGTAAAGCCTCCATGTCTTGGTATAAAATTACATTTTCCCGGACCAGAGCGCTTCTGTAAATAATTACGCGCTTGTTAATTTAATCGGAAGACAATTTGTTCTAATTTACAACATGGAATTTTTACAAGGAAACCAAATCTAAAAGTGCTTTTCTACTACATTCTCAAATTAGGTTCCAGTGAACTGTACACGGCTCTGTAGACATCTCTGATACAGCGCTGGGAGCGTGGGATATCTAGATCTCAATTTATCTGGAATCTAAATTCAAAAAACAACTTTTTCTTTTCGCAATCATCACCTCATTTTCTTGTGTTTTTAATGCAGATTTAGCCCGTAATGTAGATTGACATCCCTCTTTTAAATAATAAAAGTATGTTAAACCTATAGAAAAACTATAGAAATCTATAATCCAAAATAAGGTTGCATTAATTATCACGGAGTTGCTTTGAAAGCTACCCTAAACACAATGGTTATTGATTGTAGTTAATTTTCCACGTCGGGCGCTTGCTCCGCTCTCTCTCGGCAGGACGATAGAACACGGCAAGAACAATTAATTACTAACTAACGGAAATTTTCTGCAAGTCGTAGTGGTTCATATACATGGGGGGTAATTAATAATCATATACATTAAATGGAGGAAAACTGGCGAAATTGATATTCTGAAAAACGATTCAGTTTTGATTTTTCCTATAATGTTTTTTCTCTTTCGATTTTACAGTTCCTGGCAGCAACTGCAGGCCGTATTTCCCTGCAGCCCTTCACCCGTTTGTCGCAGCAGAGAAGCCCATTCACGCCCACTCCGGGTGGCCCAGTATGAGCCCATACAACACCAAGCATCAGAGTCCCACAGCTCCCCTCTCCGTGCATCCCCCTACCTCCAGCTCCTTTAACTTCCCTCCCACTCCCCCGAAAGACGGATCCACCCCTGAGACAACATCTTCCACAGAATACACCCCAGACAGCAAGCCCCCCAAACCCTCGGACTCCCAGGAAAACGGCATCTCTTCCTTCATCTCCAGCTCGCATTCAACTGCCCACCCCATTCCCACGTATCCGTCGTACACGTCTGACTACCCCAGTTTCCACCCGGCAGCCAGCGTATTCAAGGCAACGTCAGCTCTGTCACGACCCAGGACAAAGGCCCGGTCAAGTGCAGGTAATTAAAAGTTTGTTTATTTATTAATTTAGTGTGATATGCAGTGTGTGCACTAATACTTACAAAAATTAACTCAGAGAAAATAAAAAAGAGTTTTGAAGGGTTTATTATATCCTTGTGGAAATTAATGCAGTACTTAAGAATACCAATTACAATGACGTCAGAAAAGGGCCCCGGATGAACATATTGTGAAAAGTAAACATTTTAAGTACAATGAACGGAAAAATACAAGGCTAACTGTTTACAAGTTGTCCAGCTCTTTTAATACTCGAAAAGCAAGATGTATTTAAACAACAGGAAATATATCAATTAACTCTGTGTTCCACGAAACCTAAAAATTTTCCGAAAATGTCGAATGCTTCGACCGTAACCTTGAAGTTATCCAAAACTTGCCCTGCAATTCTATTGTATTTTAGCAACATCAAATTCCAATGCTATCGTAACTCTGTAAATCGCTAGGAGAGGGGACAGGGGCTTTGTGACTTAAGATGCTCTTATTCAGTAGTTGATACGTTTCTGTAAAAGGTTTCTATTGGTGCCCGAGACTTAAGGATTTAGGGCCGCCTCGCGTCATACGGTCCTTATCATCCCAATCTATGGTTGAACCTTTTTCCGGCATTGTCAAGTGGCCGTAATGCTTGCAGTTTAATGATAATTTTCTCTCTTAAAGATCACTTTAATAAAACAATTGTAAGTATTAAAATTATCGCTACATGATATACCATATTGTTTACTGGTTATGAATTTGTAAATAAGAAAAGAAAATATCAAATTACAAAATGAAGTAAAGAACATTGCAAAAAACAAAGAAAACAGAGGGAAAAAAGGCATGAGAAAATTGTTCCCTGTCTAAATAATACTCAAGAAAATATAAACCTTTTTAAGCTTCCTCAAATGAGTAGAAATTTCAAATAAATGTTTAAATTTTGACTGACCCACTTACTATATCCGCAAATAGCGGAAACAGGTCGGGAAACGGGCCCAGAAGAGAGGGGTTCGCGGTTTACTTGCTGGCTGTTCCCCCCTCACTCACGTTCTTAATTGTCTGGAGTGGACAACGACATTTCCATAAATCCGAATGAAAGCTTTTTATTGTCTGATATAAAATGCAGATCTAGCTTGTTTTAAATATCTGTAATGTTACCAAAATTAAATACAGAAATAGCTTATCAAATAAATAAATATTTTTTTTTACAATTCTTACTAGACTTTTTTCAAGCCTTCGATATTTCTATCTTAATATAATAGCCGTGTGAAAACAATTTGTTTTCTCAGATTTCTCTCTCATCCAGTTGGATAAATAAAACGATTAACAAATCGTGAAAATAAAATTAAGGAGGAACAGCTTTGCAGATCAAGTGGTCTCCCAGTGGTTTGAGAGAGATAGAAAGAGAAGGAGAGAGAGAAAGAGAGAGAATTGGTTTGAACATTCTCGTTAATAATGGATTGGAGACTAGTTCACTTTTATTTTCTTTTTTTTTGAAATATGACGCTTTTTGAAATGAAAAAATCCGTAGAAAAATTTATAGATTTTTATTCTAATAAGCTTGAAGTCCGCGAGGAACAGGCCATTGAAAAGCATAATGTATGAGCGTAATTTGAGTCCCTTTGCTCAATAAATTTGAATAAAGTGTTCGCATTCAAAACACAGGGAGAAAAGACTGACTGTATAAACGATAGGTCTAACTAACCCTGGTCAGAATCAAAAACTGATGTGCGTATGTTGTAACAGAGCTCACAACAAGACTTTTAAAAATTCAGAGGTTTTTTGGTAGGGGATACGGGTGTAGAGAAACCTTGCACTGATTGTTGAAGCTTTAGTTTTACTGATCAAGTATCACTCGTTTTTTTATCGGGAGCGGCGGTGAGAGGGGTAGTGGACTCAGAAAAAAAACCTGAATCTAAATTTGGAAATCTGAAATTTTTAGGACTGGGAGGGCGAGCTAGTGAGCTGATATCCATGGTTTTCCCCGGCAGTGTGCGCCAAAATACTCAAGGTTAGAACACTACTTCAAACTTCAATCAATGGAGACAGAGAAAAAGAGAGAGAGAGATAGAGAGAAAATAGAATGAACGCCAATTACAACCAACAAAAATATAAACACAGTCATTCTATTCGTTTTTATTTTTACATCTACTAATCCAACCCAATGATTTTTGGAAACATCAATTAACTCAGCGAGGTAGCAATTTACAGAAAAATTCCAGCTGGTATGTAAGCTCCATTAAAAAGATAGGTCGCGTCAGGGATTTGCTGGCCATTATAGCGAGGGTGAGCTGAATGGCGATTACACAACACACCCCCGTCCTAAAGCTAATCTTATTTATTCCGATAGGTAAATAAAAAACTCCATAATTAGGAACGATTTGGGGATTACTCCATACATTGTTTTTACGGATTAAGAGACTAAAATGTAATCATATTTTGTAAGGCTCGGGGTTAAGTCAGCCTCTGGGTGGGGCGAATCCTGTCGCCGTACCCTGCCGAACTAATGGGGGGAGGGCCCCAGAGAGTTCACTCTCTTAAAGAAAATGTTAACGAAATAAAAATAAGTACGTGTATACAGCTATTTACTCCCTGAATGCTGTGTAAAAAGAAATATGGATTATAAAACTGTTAACGATACTCAGCTTGTTTCAAAAAATAATAATAATAGGTTATAAGTCAAGTATGCCTGGCGACATTCGTCTGATATTCTAACGAAAATTTTTGTCTAACCCTCCGAAAGAATACCTTTCTTCCGTTGCCACCGCCAGAAAAGCTTTCGTCGAGAAGTGTAATTGAGGGCTGGAGCTACTTATATAGTAATCAAATTAATACATTAATTCGCCACTTAGTATATTTATACTTTTTTTTTCTTCTTGTGTACTAATAGTCAACTCCATGACCATGCGGGATAAATATAGCTCGGTGTATTTTTATTTATTCTAATTGAGTTCGTTGTTTGTGTGTTGGTCTGAGTGTGAGTGCGATTTTCCTGTTACTCACGCACCTGATTTTATTTGACAGAGGGTCGGGAGTGCGTCAACTGTGGGGCTACCTCCACCCCCCTGTGGAGGAGGGATGGGACCGGCCACTATTTGTGCAATGCCTGCGGTCTGTACCACAAAATGAACGGACAGAACCGACCTCTCATCAAACCCAAGCGGCGACTGGTGAGTACAATTTATATAATCTCCTAACCCCCTCCCTGTAACTCCCACTGACATGATTATCGTGCAAGAAACAGTAAAATAGCTGTATTTTAAACCAAGAAAAAAAGCCCACAGTGTAAACTTTGCAATAGGATAATTTATGTTGATCGGATGCGCATTGAGTGGTATTGATAGGGATATTCTGTTCAGGCTTTTGATATAACCTTTTAATCGTTTCTACAGAGGGCGGACTTATCGCAGCCTGATCGCAGATAGAAACGATAGTGAAAATCCCTCATATTCATACGCAGAATGTATATAAAGCATTAGAAACCGCCTCAAGCGATAATCTCTGGTGATAGTTCCAGGCAAACGCTTAAATGCAGCTGATGTTGCTTCTTCTTTAATCAGAATTATTCCTTCTGATTTATTCCGCTATTGCTTTCATGTAAATAACGGAGAATCGAGCAAGCCGATTTGTAGAGGCCAAAAACTCATAATGCACGTCTAAATGTTCCTCTGTTTAAAAAGAAAATATTGATATGATTCATTCAAAAAAAGTCAAAACCATTTCAAAATAGCGCAACTGTCATGGTTGAGAATTTTTAATGATATTAATTGACTGTAATTTTGCCGAGGAGCAAGAATTTGACAAATAAAAAGGCATTTAAAAGCTGTCGGACGAGTTGATTTATACCCCGGGTTTGTGGCAATATTCGTATTAGGGTTTGAATATCACCAAGCCTTATTGTACGCGGAAAAAGTGGAGCTATATATTTAGGTAAAAATTTCAATAAGAAAAACTTTATTAATGGCGTTTTTGCAAAATATCGCCAAAAGCCGTTTTTTCCTCACCACGCCTGAGTGAAAGACTATACTCCATGTCTCTAAATTTTATATAAAAAATAAATTTCATAAAAATATATGTTCGCTATCCACCAAGCATAAAGAATATAAAATAAGGAGGAAAAAAATAATTAAGAATTCTTGGAGATAAAATTTTCAACACCGACTGTTTCTGGACATTTTGAAACAATTTCCATCCCAGCGGGAATAGTCAGTGTTTGGGTAGAGATTTCTAGCAGGTTGTCAAAGCCTGGAATGCAGCTCTTCCTTTGCCGTGGCACATATTTCATCATCTGGGGGCGAAGAAATAATACTCATAAAGAATAATTTTTCTTGGGGAGCAAGTACCATTTTTAAGGGTCGGTAGCACCTTGAAACGTCAGGAAAATTAATCTTACGCGCCAATATGATTTATCATAGGCAACATTAACACTTTTTACACAGATGCATTATAATTCATATGATGGAGCTTCTCAAGTTGTATCCAGCACGGTGCAAAAAAGTAGAACTATTAAATAAATATTGGGTAAATAGCAGCGCCCTGACATGAGAATAATAAAAATATAACGCGCACCTGCCGACTTGACTAAATACATATTGCTTCTGTTTAGTTTACACTTGGACCTTAATAGCACAAAATCTGGACATATTAATATGATTTTATTGCATTTAATTAAAATTTTGTTAATGCAAGAGTGGGAAAGAAAACAGGAAATCCAAAATCTTTTATATTTGTGAACAGAAATGGAACGAATAAAGAGAGATGATGTACAATATTCTTATGCGGAGTCATTCGGTGGAACAGCGCTATAAGAATTATATTTATTTTCATTTTTATTTACAACAACTCTGAAATCCATGAATGATAAACAAACTCGCCGCGAATTTTAGTGCAGAAAAATTAGAAATTCTAGTAATTTTTAAAAGCAAGATTTAAAGTATTAGAAATATTTGAAATCATTGTAATAAATCACGTACATCAATTTTGAAATAATTCAGATCACAATTTTACTCAAAGTATAAATTGATAAAACATAAATTTTGATAGTGGAATACACAGCATAATTTCAAAAAAAGTTTTTGTTTGATAAAAATGTCGTTGACAGTTTAGAGCGCGCTAGAAGATAGCTCTCGATGATAAATGAAATTCACAGGGCGATAGAAGATGTTAGGAACGATTCCACGGCCAATTTCTACAGTATGTTGAAAATATCTACAAAAACCATCGATAACATGTTCGATTCGTTTAGACTGCGTAGATTCTCGGAGAGACAAAGTCCGATTTAAAACAATTGAGGATGATTTTGAAAAAATTCGTAAATGTTCCGGAGTCACGAGAGAGTTCAAACGAATATTATTGTCTTCTGTCTTCTCGATCGCCCTCTTAGGAGGCTTATTGGAAGGGCCTGACTAATTACACACAAAACCCCCTTAGAACAATAGGTTGGAATCTTAGCCCTATTTTAGTGGATGCCACTTGACAGAAGAGAGACACTGCAGCTATTTTATACACATTTATAACTGTATTTAATTCTGACAAAGGTGTATGATGGCCTGATAAACATTTCAATAGCTTCTTGTTAGACCACTGATTTACTTTAGAACAAAGGGACTCATCAGATAAGGGCTGCTTTTTCGTGTACTACTGAATTATCGCTTTATCTCAGTTAAATTCCGATTTCGATGAAAAACTTCAGATAGCGAGTTTTGTGGTTCGTGGACTATCATTTAGCTGCCGAATTACATACACATTTCGAAACAATACTTTTCACGTGCCGTGACGTCACATTATCGGGAAATCGGCGCGGATCATTTGATTGTGTCATCGAATATTGCTAATCAGATTTCTGGAAAAAAGGTATCGGACGGCAAACTCCAGCATTCAATGTCCAATGAATGTGACCGGTTAATTGATGAATCTAGATAAAATAGATATTATTTATCGCATTTTGCTCCCTAATGGGAGACCAAAACAAAACAGTTATTCATCCGTCTAACTGTAATTAAACTAGCATGGACCACTTTGGCGATTTTGAAAAACACAGTAGATCAAGACTTGAAACAAAAGCTATTGTTATCGGTGCCAGGAATCTTTCCCTCGGATCTGGCATGGGAGATTCTTGTTGAAGGGACTCCGGGCTGATACCAAGCTTGTCGACAATTTATAGAATTCTATCACTAGTAAGGAAAATCAGATAGACCAAGTTGGGTAAAGATATAGATTGGAGAGAATCGTCACAATCTTACGGACTTCTTGTGAGGTTCTTTACACATTAAACAGCAAAGTCTTTTTTTTTTAAATAATAAAAACCAAATAATATGTCTTCGTGATTTTAGAAAATTCCTTTCCAATTTCAAATACAAGTTTCATCCGCTGCTTACGGTGTACATACCACATGTCAAAGGTAAGCGATCCTGTTATATCCGAAACAGGAGCCTTCATTTTCAAGTTCAATTATTAAAGCCGTAAATAATATTTAAAGCTAAACTCGAACAAGTGTTCGCCTTATTGAAAAAGGCGGTATCATCATAACAAATACTTTAATGTAATTTATATATAACCCATTATACGGTGGCTGTTTTACGAATATTTTAAGGACGATGTGTCTAATTCTACACTACTTAATTTATACCCGATAATTTAAAAATTGGATATAAATTCGGGGTAAATTTCTTTTTAAAAATCAGGGAAACAATGAACATGCAAGGGTCACCCACCCAACATTGAGCATATTCCCCATCGCTGTGGGAATTTGTTATTAGAATGAAATGAATAGTGTTTGCTCCTTTGAAACTTACGAAAGCCTTGCTATTTGAAACAAAGAGTTGCTTGTTACTCTAGCCTCTCTATTATCGGCCCTACCCCGCTAGGTATCGGATCAAGTTTCGGCACGCTAGTATTTAGAACCCAATCAGGCACCAAAAGTTCTACATCTGAACTATAAACTAACAGCACCTTATATTTCGCTTTAAAAAATGTACACAATGGTTTCTTCTTTGTGTGGTATGGTGAAAAAGACCCACGGGAAAATGATTAAGAATTAAATATTATTAATTTGAGACAATTTTCAAAACCAAAATGTGCTTGGAGGAAGACATTTTGTGTTAGAAGGTGATCTCTATTACGTCTCCGTGTTGTTCCCGACAGTCGGTAATTCGATTCTTCCAGCTCGTTATTTTCTGGTGAATAAATCGATGCTGACGATTTTCATGAATCATCGTTGTATGTAAACATGGGAGATAAATTGTTTTTATTGTTAATCAGTAATAATAAACTGTTGATAGATAATCGCCACACTAAGCTTTCAGTAAAAGCAAACTGATACGAGCGAAAGCATGATAACATCTCCCAAACTCGTGGGTAGAACCGTTTACTTTCTTGTCCATGTCTAAGTCAAACATAATCCCCAACCCAGTAAATCAAACTATTTAAATTTTTAATTTCATTTCAGTCTCTTTCTTTGCTATTTGAATTACTAATGAAACCACCATATGTATAATAATAATTATTATAAAATATTTACACATTTTATTTTTCTTATAAAACCCAGCTGATTGATTTTGTTTTTGTTTTTATTTTTGGAATTATCAAGGGAACAACCAAGTTTATGATAATATTTATCGATATGAGTGAATTTTAAAATTGTTTTATCATTCAAACAATTGCTTTATTTTAATTTCTACAGTCTTCTGCCAGAAATATCATTCTAACTATTGCTTTGTCTTATTTCTACAGTCTGCTGCCAGAAGAGCGGGAACAAGTTGCGCTAACTGTGGCACAAACACCACAACCTTGTGGCGACGCAACGGCAACGGAGACCCCGTCTGTAACGCTTGCGGACTCTACTACAAACTCCATAACGTAAGTCTTCTTTATAATTTCTACTAGAAAAAAATGAAATTTTAAAGAAATTGAAACTTATCAGTGTTTCATCCAATGAGAATGGCCTACACTTCGGGTACTATCCAATTTTTTTGACTTCAAAGAAATACCTTTTACTTTGTTATCTAAAAGGAATGTCTATGAAAGTGAAAAACAATGGTATCCCAAGACAAAAACAGAAACTTGTGAAAACATTGTTTAAATGACTTACAAGAATTTAGAAAACTTTAAAAGACAATTGGAATGTTTACGTGTGAGGGCCCTGTGGATATGAGTGCCTTTGGGATGCGATTCGTATCTCTCAAAATGATGTAAACAAAATCTAGTTTCATTTACGGCAGTCGTAAAGGGGTGTCGTAAATTTTCGGGACCCGGGGTAGGGTTGTGAATAGGCAGACACATTTTTGATGTTTTAATACATTTTTGACATGAAACATACCCGAACCTGTTGAGCACGTGTTGTACAAATCTGGACCGCCTCGGGTATTCTGAAAACATTATCAAAACTTAATCTGTACACATCCGACATGTCAGCATATGGAATATATCAATTTTTAAACAAATTAATGAAATTAAGTTCAACCCCGAGAGGGCAATAAAAATTCTTTATATTGATTTTTGACGCGAATGCAAAGGAAGTCGACAATAAATTTATATTGAATTAATTTCACGATCCCCTCACTTTTTGGCCCCTAATGCACTATCTAGAAGTAGTATTTTTCAATATCATTAAGATGAAAGTAAATACAAATGAAATTCAGCGAGGCGTGGAGAACACTTTCTTCAGTCCCCGTGGTACCAAGTACCGAGTTTTCCCCGCAGACGTTAAGTCCATTTGTCGTCTGCTGGTTCGATTAAATTGGTGTAACGTAGGGGAGTAGTTTCGTTTACGTGTTCAGTAAAAATTTTATAAATTCTTTTATGTGGGCCAAACATTAAAATATGAACAAAAAGGCTTCTCTTTTCGCCTAGAGGTCTGCTAGCCAATTTTCTTGTCAACTAATAACGGAGACAAAATAGATCGACGTTTTGGTCCCCTCTCTGCGTATTTCAGCGCCGTGTCGCGATGGTAGCCCCGGCCAAGTCTTGGGATATTTAACTGTTTCATAACTTTAATGATACTGGTTTTTAACAAAACATCAATTATACAGGCTGTGCATTGAATCTTTAAAAGAAAAAAAAATAAGGAGTCATAACTGGTACACTAGCTATCAATTTTTGTATACGAATCGAATTTGTAGCATAAGCAGTTAGCCTTGAAGGATCGGACAAAAAGAAAACATGCACGTTTTGACCGAGTACAATACCCTGCATTTATTTTTTTTTCCTCTAAAAAAATGTAAATCAACATTATGCTGTCTTAATTGTGAGCAACACAACGTAACTATATCCCATAATTGATTCCATAAACTGCAGTTTATTAAAGCGGTATTGGGGCGGCCGCATCCTGCGCCGGTAGAACCTCTATTGATTAACTTTCACAAATCACGAAGAAACAGATTTACCTTAGACACACACGGACCAGCAAATTAACATCGAACGTTATTCACATCACCCCTGTTTAAAGAAATCAGTCAGTTGTATATACTTTATTTCTTCCTAGAGTAGTGTGTTTGAGCAGGATTTCCTACAACTCGACTACGGCTTAAGTCTGTCTAATTCTGCTTCTGTTCTCTTCTGTTTTATAATCATTATCCGACAAACCCAAATTACGAGTTTCTACCGCCATGGACCAATGATGATGATGTACGTTTAAATAATTAAACAAATCAATAAGGTATCGGAGACTGTAATTCGGGTTTATATTGGTTTCTTCATTTTTTGGTTTTTATTTTGTACTATTGTTACCACATTGAACTAAATTGGTCAGGATAGAAGTGGTGTCAATCTTTCCCGCTCTCGTGTGGCCCTCGACGACTCCTCTCACCACAAGTGGCCATTCCTGACCACAGGAAGTGAGACGTCATCCCCAGTCGGGATTTCTTTCTCTGTCTGATTCCGGTCTTGTTTCTTATTGTTTCCCACGTATTGTTTTAACCCTGAATCATCTATACCAAACTATAGCCCACTTGCAGAAATCTGACAACACTTGCACAGCCTGTTCTCTGTTACTGTTCTGATTTAATTGGGCGGGTATTTTAACCGATCGTTTGGAATGCATTTCGGGGTCGCTAGTGTAACCTAATATTGGTTATTTGTTTTTGGCACAAAACAAGAAAGTTTTCTGGGCGATTTATTAAGTTTCACAGAAACCTTAACGGATTCCGCAGACTAAGGGTATACCTTTCCTTCTAGTTATTTCAGCGACAACCGGGAGTTGTCATATCCAGTTAATTCATTAGAATTATGATTGAAACTGAGGTCCTGCCGACAAAAAACATTTAATTACACGGTACGACCCCTGTAATAGCATCATATACTACGAAATAACCACCTAGCTCGGCGGGGAGACTTTTCAATTTCATCATACACACCGCTTGTAAGGAAATATACCTTTAGAAAGACAAAAATAGATCAAAAGACTTCCACGGGAGTCACTCGAACAGAGTAGTAGACTTTTTGGAGACAGCCGCCATCTTTCCACGCCTGATTGAATTACCTCTCCCCCAACTCCTTCCAACTTCTCGAGTTCCTAATCGTCTTTGTCATTTTTGTAACTCTGCACACTGAAGAGTGCTTGTCACTCGGATGCTCTCTTCTTCTTTTCTTGTTGAGAGCGGTTATACACGCCCTTTGATTAGAAGCATGAAAACCACAACGAGAGATCACGGAATTTCCTTGATATTGTGCATCTAGAAGCGTTTTCATTATGATTTTTGTGGAATTTAAAATAAATTATTTAGTTTTTTTGGACATAACATCAATTTCTTTTCAGTTTTTCCCCAATTTCATTGCTAAAACGTTTATTAATTTAGATGAGTAGTTTTTTCTTTTGCTGACCTCGGAGTACACTAAAAAAAGGAAATTATTTTTTTCTCTATAAACCCACAATACCGTAAAATTAAAGCATATCTAACGAGTGTTCTTTTGGCTGATCGGCATAAAATCGGATTGATTATCGGTCGCTGTGCACCTGTTCAGGGATCCTTTTATTTTTCTTACTATTTTAAACAGTTTCAAATTAAAAGCCATACTCCAGTGGTTTTAGGTAGACAGGGCTTGAATAACGTGACGCAATGTTAATAAAAGTACAATTTTGATTTTGTCGATAAGTTTTAACAACAAGATTTTCTTATCATCAAGTGAAAACTCTACAAACAACAAATCATGGCTTTTTACGGTTAAAGAAATTTAAAAGTTAGATGGATCCTGAGATAAAGTGAGCCCACCGGCCGTGGTTCTTAGATTAGACAAGAAATGGCGACAAACGATTTGACACAGAATTACACGCTTTGATTTTTGTGGCAGTTGGCGCTGAATTAGAAGCGCCTCTTTTTGGAATATCACGTGGCGCAATGGGACAAAGAAAATCTCAGACTCTGTTTTCAAATTGTCACAACCAATTTGAAATTTGACAAATATTTCTGCTCATTTTGTTCAACTATTCCTGCCTTCCCTGCATGCATCGATACAACCACTTCTATCAGGGACTACATTAAATCATGGGAATCTCCTTTTTAGCCTTAGGAAACCAATTGAGAAATTTGTTCATTGCTTGTCGTTACAGATTAAGTGATTTTCTATGATTGAAAACCTATTCATAATCATTTTAGCAGGCTCATCTAATGGCATTGTTTTAGCCCTCGGTCAGGGCACTGATCTGCTTATTTCAGCCCTGCACTTTTTGTTGTATTGGATGTTTTCCATTTCAATTATACATATAGTTTAAGCATTCCCTTGGCCCTCCGTTAATCCCGTGGAACTAATACATATCTTGGGGTATGTGAAATTTTGACCCGTGTAGACGTCTGCGGGGTCTTTCTGATTTCAGCGAAGTATATCACTTTATCGTAATTAAGAGGCTCGTCTTAATGGCTTAGCTGACATTAATCTCTCATCAGTGATACATCCCTGATTTATCAAAAATATAGAAGATCATAAATGCATAGAACGATAGTAAAAATTCATTTTTTTAAGAAATCGCTGGCTTTCGATTGCTCTTTTTGAGGCTAGGACTAACTCGCTACTCCACAGAGGCTGTTCATTTTGTCATAAACACTTTTGTTACCGGTACAATTTTCTCAGCATGGACCTAGTGTCCCGACAAAGGCCAATGGCGGCAGACCCGGCTTAATTCAGGGAGGCCGCGCGTGATTATGACCGCTAAATATAGGTGATGAGCGACAAAGCTAATTATCGAGTAGCAGCCCCTTAACTGAAGGAAACACGGGAGCCCGTGCTCTCACCAGCCTCAACAACAAGCCCCGAAACAACCAACCGCGTAACTCCTATAGAAATATCCTTCCGCGTGAGTGCATCGGGGTTTCCGCGGCGATTAGTGACTTGGTAGGGCTAATAACTATGGACAATGGTTGAGGTCCCTCCGACAAATGCGCCTGACAGAGACTATTACACCCCGTCAATAGAATACGTATCTTAAAGTTGCAGGACCATGATCCCCAAGTCGTCATACAGCGGCTGTAGACGAGAAATTGTGGCACCTTTGGATGTCACAGATATTCTAATGAGGATTTTATCCCCAACAATTACAAACTCCAGTACACAGTTAGGTTGCCTGTAAAACGGCAGATACGTAATGATGAGAAAATTAAATAAGAGCGGAGGCAGTCAATTGTGAAAATCTGTACTTCCACATTTGCTCTGGGTTGAAATTGATCCATGTCCAGGAGTTGTCAATATAGTGTGAATTAGTTCAGTTCGATTAGGTATCATTTACACGAAATATTCATTCAGATGCCATTTCTGAAGAAAACAATGCCTGTGGTTTAAATGTAGTTGTTGTAGAATCGCGCAATGTTTCTGGGATTGTTTTCGATGTCGTTTTCTGTTTGTTACTCAGGAGTGTAAGCCATGTCTCGTACCAAAGATTGTAAAAGAAACTGTCAAAATGTCAGACCAATAATTCATACACACAGTCGATCTAACAATTGGCTCTGGCACAGAACACAAACCATGCCACAAAGCGTTAATTGTTGTTGCAATTTTTAACTCGTGTTAAAGACCCACTCGTAATGATGTTTTTTCTACCTCTTTATCTTTATAGGTTAACCGCCCGCTTACAATGAAGAAAGATGGAATTCAGACCCGGAACAGGAAAATGTCCACTAAAAGCAAGAAAAACAAGAAAGGAATGGTTATGTCCGATCTATTAAAGCCAAGCTTGGACAAGCCTTTTGGAGGATTCCCACCAAATCTGAACGCTATGCATGCACCAATGCCAACATACATGGGAGGCGGATCCTCCATTGGCGGGAGCTATTTCACCCACGGATCATCACACATGCAGGGCTCCACTGGACTGGGTCATTCCGGATTCTCCAGCGCCTACAACAACTTCCCGTCATCCATGCCGTCATCTTTCTCCAGTATATCCAGTAACTACAACTCTGGACTTCCTTCCGGTCTTAACCTCTCAACAACAACGGCAGGAGGATTCCCTTCCGGTCTCAATCTCTCTTCCGGTTCAAATATGATCGGAGCCATGGCCTAAAAACCTTCTCATTTTGACCATATTTTACGAGTAGTCAACAGATTATACGAGGCGAATCTGTGAAAAATGAGGACTTATAACTCTATGACGTGGCGTGTGCAAAGGGATAAAATGTTGACAATTTTGTTGCCTATTTGGCATTTTGTGTGCTAAATATAGACTGACAGGTTCAGTGCGCCTTAGAGACGAAGCCGAAGCTTCCTGATGCTGTATTTCATGAATTGGTTCGAAACACGGACAAGTGAACCAGACCTACGCATGCGCAATAATCGTTCATGAATAAAGAAACAGACAGCAAAGGTAATACGGATGCGTGTGATCGTCCCATTTGCAGAAAGAAACTCGTTTGTCACGAAAAACTCTATCCCTAATAGGGATATATTTATAAGTCACGGACAACCGCGACGCTGGAGTGGGACATTTGAAGTTTCAAGTTTCACAAGCCTATTCATCGATAACTATCGGTGTGAAATAAAACCGAAAGCCAAGAAGCAACATGACAGAAAGCGGTGACTTGGAGGAACTGTTTTGGGTAAATCTACCCACCTGTAGGTCGAGTTTGAACGCAGGGGCCAGACTCGCGGAGCGCACTCTGCCGCTCCGACAGTTATGTATGTGTGCTTATGAACTTTTGAAAGATAAAAACCGAAGCAGCCTATTGTCAAAGTTGGTGAGAAAATGGCCGTTTTTCTGTCGTCGTTGTAACCTAAGTCGGTGCTTTACTAACAATGGGTGTCCCCTTAGGACTAGATATATTCGGACTTTTATAGAAGAATTATCAAGACTAATTAACATGGGGATGCTAATTAGCCAAAGGTGTGCTTTTTATGATTTAGTGACTTTTTTTTATTAATACATTGCTGTCCATCTTAAGAACTTTGACTATGAATCTCTTGATTTTTTTTTTTGGAAACGCAGCATGGTTTTTTCTTGTTGTTTGCTCAATATGGTTATTTTTATTTGATTTCAATATTTAGTGTTATGTTCTGATCGTAGATAAGATGAAATTTTATTTTGTGTAAATACTTAATTTATTTGTTCTTCCATCCTGGAGGAGGTTTATAACATGCTTAATCTTTTATCCATGACACAAAGACATGTTGCGTTTCTAGTCTTCATTGTACAGGAATGGGTGTTTGAAAACAAAATCAAAATTGTGTGAGTTATTTAAATCCCGAGTGCTAGAATAGAACAATAGGAGGTGTACATAATGTAACTAAGAGGTTGACTGTTGCAGTACTTGCCGAGTGCTATTGAGACAAGTATCTAGGCATATTGTATTGTAATTATCTTAATCTCTTCCTGATGTATGTTGCTGCGATGCAGTCAAACGGATCTACATGAAATCCAAAATATATGTAGAAAATATTGTTCGGTCGAATGTGAGCTGCGCGCGCCATGATTGTTTACGGCACAGAGGCGCGCAATTCAAAACACATTCCACATTACAAAAATATGTGTTGAGGTTCATCTAACTTGTATGAATTTTTTGACATAGGATGGATATGCTGTGTAATACGACGTTGTATACATATAAATACAAAAACTCAAGAATTCAATAAAATGTTGAAATCCAAATAAAACTGTCTTATATTATTTTTACGAAGAGGGAAAAAGAAAGAGATAGTGTTAATGTTTGAATATTGAGTTCGAATGAGTTTTCACGAGTAACTAGAACTAATCATATCTAACAGTCAGCAACACGAAGAATGGTTATTGCTCTGACAAGATATATCGCTTTGTTTAAAGGATCAGCGCAAATGTCCTTTGTCGAAGACAAATTATTTTAAAGGAAAATATTGAGATATAAACTAGAAATTAGAAATCGATATTACGAAAAAAGCCAAGAAACTTAAGTGCCCAGTTATCAGATTTATAATCATTATTCTATGAAGCAATTTGAAATTCCACAAAATGTTCTGTTATTCATCAAGGAATGTTATTGGAAACATATGGGAACTTTATTTCTAATCTTTATGTGTAACTTAAATTCCATGGTGTTAACATTACGTGTATATTACTGGGCAATAATTCAGAATGTGACAATAGTAAAGTGGTTATTATTTTTTTCACAAAATTTTCCCGCGGTGTTTATGTTGACAATGTCACATTTTACTTCTGTCATCAGTGCTTTCAGTAACCTAAAATCGATTATTTAATACATGTATATGTTGGATCTATTTTCATCCTTTGGTAAAAATTATGATTTAATTTTTAAAAAAAGAACAACGAAATTTTTATTTGAAATTATTGCAGAAAATGAGTAGCCTTTTATGAACATTATTTCTGATTTAATGATTAAAAAATAGATGTAAAAATAAATGCTAGTATATCACAAACAAAATAATTTCTCCCCTTTTCTGCAGAGGAGCAAAAACATTGTGACTAGTCATGTGAAAATGATTGGTTTAATTAATTATTGTTAATTTTGTATCATCTAATAATTGATGAATCGAGTTTTTATATTATTCACCAAAGCATACACGACACAGAAAAACCCCCATTCATATATGGTTTTTATACGATCGAAACAAGAAGGAAGGAATACAAAAAAAAGAAAAGAAAAGAAATAGTACACAAGACTTCTAGGTTAGAAATACAATGACTATTAAATAAATGATTTTTTTGAACTACAGAAACATTCAGAAGATAACAACCTTGGTACTAATAACATTATTAATGCAAACATTATACGAATTCTTATAACTAATTTTCCAAGAATGTGATATGAGTTCTTCTAATGGACATCCGACTAAGTTTGCAATGTACATGTAATTTTTAATCTCCTTTTGATTTATCGAGAAAAAAAATCCCCCGAGAAAACTGAGTGAGCTCAGACTTTTATGTCCAAGCACCTGCCATGATCAATGTGACGTCACAATCAACATTAAAATCTATCTTTGATGTTTTAACCTCAGCTGCTAAGTTGTCTTTGGTTAATCCTCAAAAGTTTGCGGTCTTTACATAGCTAAAAGTTAAAACAATTCTACACCTTTTAATCCCGCAAAACAAAGTCCAACTCACTTCATACAAAGAAGTATCAAACTTAACAAACAGCGAACAATATATAATAGGACAAAACACACCAAGGAATTCCGGGAAAAACATAACTTTGATAAACGTGGACACCCCCACTCAACTTCATAGAAACCCCGAAAAACCAAAACTTAACCCCCCACTACCAAAACTAACTTAAAGCCTCTCAGAAAATTTTTTTTATAGATTAAATTATATTTTAAAAATGTTATCTCAGAAATTTTTATATTCAGCAAAAAAAACTTTTTTCAATGTCTTCATCAAACTCATTCTTTTGAATGTCAAAGGACTATGTTTTCACAATGTATATGTATGGTAGATAAACAATTTGTTTATACAGGCGTAGACATTGTTTTATCAATACCGGTATATGAATTATACGTGATAAGAAAACGGGAACAATTATCGTATCTTCTTTGGATTCTGTTGCATTAAAGAAAACAAGAGCTCTATGAGATTTGGCGTAAAATTATAGAACTATAAAAAGACATAAAGCTTTATTGCAATCCATCGGCGGCTGTTCAGCGTCTAGAAGTCTGCTGCCAGCAAATGGACGGACCACGGTAATTGTTCCTGATGCTAATTTGGAATTTTATGATGGCCAAAATAACTAAAAACGATCTCATCGCCACGCAGCGACGCAAGTTTATAAAAATTACCACTCGATATCATCGTCCATTTGAATGTCATAGCAGCTTATCACTGGAATAATATACATCTTGAACTTTCTGGGCTGTTACAGTACCCCCTTCCATACTGCGCTCAGGGTAAAAAGCGTACACAACAACCCAGGGACAGTGATATTTACCGGTTAAATGGTAGTTATCAAATTTAGACATGCGAAAAAATGCCAGTACGGATCTTTCTAAACTTTTATTGGATCTTGATTTTCACTTCCGCACATCTAAATCAATTTATCTGCAGAAGTATCTTTCTCTCGTTGCTGAAGTCTATAAGATATGATTATAGGGAGAAAGTAACAGGTGCAAAACTCCGTTGGTTTTTGGTATGACAAACATCTCGACACCCATAGCACGCGTCAATTACAAATAAAGCTTAGATTTATGTATACCATCAAAGGCTTTCCGATAGAATTTACATTTCAAACAAACGATTTGGAGTCAGATAAACTGCTAGGATTGTGACGGGATATCTCCGAGATGATACTTAAAATCTTATCGTAGGTTTTGAATTGACACGAATATGTTTCGTTTTCATCCTTTGCTTGGATAGCATAACATTTGATAACATATCGACGAACCGCTCTAACCTATTTATGCATAATAATTTCCTTTCAGTTAAAAAAATTTGAACAGGTTTTTAAATTCATATTCCATTGGGTCTTAACCCCTTAGCTGCAATCTTCGACAAAACCCCATTGCTGTAAACGATGCTATAACCCATAGCTACAAACTCTGCTAAAAGCCATAGTTGCTATGTCTCTGCTATTTCAAATTCAGAAATCGCTGCGAGAATCGCTTTTATTAAGATGTAGACTGTCAATGTCGAGCAGAAAAAGAGTTAGTTGCAAATCTGGATCTCTCTCCTGTCGCTCTTTCTATCGTAAGTAATCTGTGCTTTTAAAGAGCCTCGCTTTAGAGTAACGACTGCCCCGCACGGAATATGATTAAGCAATTGACATCTCGCGCTTTTGAATGTTTTGACAGAAGCAATTTACTGCAAATGAATTAAATATGTCTAGTGCATGAGAGCTCTCAGAGACATACAGACATCTTATGGTGATATGATGAGGCCATGTGAGAAAAATGGAATCTCTCATGAACTTCTTGAGAAAACTTCGAGGGGTCCCGGGTGTGCTGTACTGGTTACAAAACGAATCAAAAGAGTCTCTTAGATTGGTGATTAACAGTTAACATCATATTGAAAAATCATATAGATTCTAGAATGATATTTATTGATATTTTTGTAAAGGGCCAAAAAGCAAGATGACTTTTTCTGTGTGATTTGACAAGTTTTCAAGTTTTTGATATAAAATTTTAATTGTATGTGTTTGAAGTCGCAAGCTGTTGATAAGAAAAACGGTTATACAGTTTAGAGTTTTATTCATTTCAAGGCTATAAACACAAACAAATAGCACCCAGCAATATGTTTCCCCAAAGTCATTGAAGCTATGAATGAGGGTGTCAGATGATGGCGGGGATCAATGGGAAGGTGAGAATGTACAGTGTTACACCGTCCTCGCCCTTTGTGTTCTGTACTCAACACAAGGTACATAATAAATCTAAGACAGTCAATTGGAATAGTTAAAGATGGCGCATACAAAAATAATTATTTATCGATTTTTAGAAATTGTATATAATATGAGTCGAAAATGGGAGGAAATTCTGCAATGGAAAAATGTTAATCAATGAAAACGCCGGTTAATTATTAGGCGCAGTCTTAATGGCGATTTAATGACCAGAGAGAGAGAGAGAGAGAGAGAGAGAGAGAGAGAGAGAGAACCTTTGTAGCTTTTGTAGCGTTTGCATGGAATTTTAAAATATATTAAAAATGTTTATCTATCATTTGTCGTGTTTTTATGTTTGATATTTTCTTGCATTTTTATTACAGTGATCTTACGCTTTCTTGCTAATTTGAAATCTGGGATAAAAATTGGTTTAAAATCCTCGTCAAGACAAAAGAATGCAGTAGCTAAATGATCACTTATCTATAGATTCGTGTATCAATAATTCAGATTAGTGCTGGAGTCGTTTATGGATAAAACAAAAAGTGAATTGAAAGAATTGAAATTTTATTTCCTTGATTTTATCTTTGTCCCAAGAGGGAACACATATTCTAATTTCATGCCAGAACCTTTTAATGGAGTTGAACAATTAGATGGTGAACTTTACTCCACGTCTTTTTTCTAATGAATCCCGAGCCCGACGAGTCTTTGATCTCCACGCTGCTTCCCTTTGAAGTATCTATAATACTAATGATCTTTGCCGATGGTGCACTATTATGATCATTTCTATTCCGTTAGAAACAGAACGCTATATTTGGATTGTTTTCAACAACCCGTGAAAAAAATAAAATTTATATTAATTTACAGATTACAAAAATTTATGTCATAACATTAAATTGATCGATGATAGCACTTAAAAAATGGTTCTTACTCTTGAACAACCAAGAAAAAATACAAGACATACATATGTATGTATGTAAGTAACTGGGTCCGTTTCTGAACACAATTTGAAGAAGCTAAATTTAAGAGGGCTGGATGGTAGTGGCCATTTTTTTTTAGGGTTTTTTGATCTCCTTAAAGAGAAGAGCTCTACATAAAGATATAAGAAAATATTTAATAAATTTTAAAGCTAGAATTTTTGAAAATTTTCTATATTCAAATAAAAGATAATAGCTTTAAAGATCATTTCTGAAAATTTAAGGTAGATCTGGTTAATTTGTTGACCACTCAGCCTCCTTAATTTACATTCTCCATTTTCGCTCTAGATAACCTTACAACCACCAGTTGCACTCAATATTGTATTTTTAAAGATATATTTTTAGTAAACATAAAAAGTAAACAATATGTACCATGTAATAGGCCAGCTAACATCTGCATTTCATAACGCAATGCAAGCAGTTAAAAAGTTGGTCATGGTAGAAGTACTTTAAAACATGTACATGTACATCTTTTACAATTCATGATCAGGTAAAGTGAAACAATTCTAAATTTTGAAATGTCAGAGGCCCTGGGTTCGAGTCCCGGTTGATTCCCAAGTTTTCACCGCCTGTATCCTATTCATATTTTGAACATCATAGATAAAAACGTGTTTTATTCTGAATTTCATAAAAGTATCTCGATATAGCAGTTTCTGCATTGCTATTCAGTGGTTTCTGCGAAAAAGACAAGAGAGAAAGAAAGAGAAAGAGAGAGAAAGTAAAGTGATTTGAGAATATCCTGTAAATGAATGGGTATTATGTACATTTCAGCTAAAAAGATACCGGATGGTTGAAATTGTGTTTTTCTTCTGAATTTTTATAATCGTCCCTTTATTGATTGTTTTTTTTAAACTGAGAGATCACAAGAGTCGGAAGGATAAGAAGTTTTTTTT